>JAJOZX010000396.1:940000-1471809 GCA_023014485.1 Bathynomus jamesi | reverse complement strand
GTGTAATTTGGCAAATTTACCTTCCGGCCTCCAACAGGTGTGGTTGATTATTAGCGTTAAATAATGACTCGTGTTTACGCTTCATGCATTTTTAAATTGAGGTCTTCAAAACGTGTCTTCCTTTCCAGCTATAAGTTTACGCAAGTTTTGTTCCAATAAGCCCAGCCTTCATTCATTAAGCCTTGAAACGCTTACCAGTCTGAATAGCGGCTTTGACTGCAATTATTTGTTTGTAGCAAGACTTTATACACACACCACACACACAGCCACACACACACACACACACACACACACACACAAATAAGAGGCTTTAGTTGGAAGATCCGACTTTAGAATTGGTGTGAATGGGATATTCTCGGGTTTTAGCGTGCAAAAGGTATGATTTACGTGGCTTTTATTGTGGCTCGATGTCTAAGCGAATGTCTTCATTTAAATTAGAGTTGAAGATCAGCATTGGAATGCCTCGTCTCCCCACGGGTGGTCCCCTGCCGCAACGCAAGGACAAAAATCCACCTGGAACTAATACCATACCCAGCCCGAGGGTACATCATGAAGCAATCGAATGGGAAGATCGAGCAGTCGTCTTTTGGGGCTTTGAGGATAGCGTATGAAAACTCTATATATTATATATTATATATATATATATATGTGTGTGTGTGTGTGTGTGTGTGTGTTACAGTGTCTAAAATCAGGCAATTTATAAATTGACTGAAATTTTAGGCAATGTGTCAAATTGATGATACACACAAACCTAACCTAGTGAATTTTTAGGCAGCATATTAGGAAATACCAGTGAGCACTGAGCATGCATATATAGCATTACCAGAAAGGTTTAGGTTAGGTTTTGTGTGTATCATCAGTTTGACACACTGCCTAAATTTCAGTCAATTTACAAATTGCCTGATTTTAGACATTGTAACACACACACACACACACACACACACACCACACACACACACACACACATATATATATATATATATATAATATATTATATATATATATATATATATATATATATAAGATGGTGTGTGTGTGTGAGATGAATTTCACACTTAAACATGTGAAATGAATGAATGATGCAAACCCACAAGGAAAATAAAAAATGCTTTATGTATTCAGCTTTCTTGATGCTATTTTTCGTTTCTCTGAACTGCACTGTAGTAACTGTAGTAACTGTAGTTCTGAAATGTAGTGAACACTTAACTGGATGAAGGAGCTGGGGTTTTTTTTGTTTGAGGGAGGGGATCCGCCGGTCGTCAAACTAAAAAGCTACCTAGTCTTTTTTTATTTCTCTGTTCTAATGTACTTAGGTATATATTTCCGCCATCTCGCCTTTTTCCCTTTATTCCCTGACGAGGTGTATTGCTAAATACACCGAAAGGCCTTGAAATAATTGTTTCTTTTTCCTTGTGAGTTGGCATCATATATATACACACTGTATATATATATAAAAGTTGCAGTGGAAGGCCACAACGGCGTCTAATTAGGGAGACAGACGATTTAATTCATTCGTGATCGTTCGTCAATTAAATAGTTTCAGGAGGGTTTTATTATCTTTACGATAAAAAGGTTGTCGTAAACGGTGACTTCTTCCGTCTTGCATTCCATTCAATTTGAATGGAAGTCACTATGATGCAGGACACACAAGGAGCAGGCGCTGTAGTTTACACGCGTGTTTGGAAGGGTCCCCCCCCCTCTTCGTGATCAATAAGGACTTTATCAATAAAAGATAAACATAGTCTTTTATATATATATATATGAAGAATTTAACTTTAATTTGAAATAATTGTCGCCTTTCATATTGCCTTTGACTGTGCAGTGGATTCATATTTTATTAATAGCAAGAACCGCGGCATTGAGATTAATTAAACACTTATTTATTTTATATCTTAATTAAAATATTTTAATATATATATTATATATATATATATATATATATATATTATATATATATATATATATATATTGGTCGATGAGGGCCGCATTTATTGAGGTAATGACTTCTTGAATCGTTCGTCTCCATGAAGCTTGTACGATGGTGGAAAAAATATCTCCCCCCCCCCCCTCCAAAACAACAACCTCGAATTAGTAATTGTTAATTTTGAACCCTTTACATCATGTTCGTATTGATCAATTGATCTTTAAATTGATCTTTAAAGAACAACACTATAATAATATATTTAAACCCAAGAAAAATACATGATTTGTTGAAAAGAAAATGTATAATGATTGGAGTTTTGATGTAATTTTTGTTTACATCTCGCTTCCATTTATGGTGTAATGATATTTGTTATATGAAACGTATATTGTATTGGAAACTTTAGCGGTTTTCTTATATTTAATTTTGTTTAACGGTAATGACTCGGGTAAACGTCTGTTTAGTTTGGCCGACGGAGGGGAGACCGAAACACGAATTACATTTTATGCGATTTTATTCAATTAAAGTTTTGAATCACGGTGATTAAAGGCGGGGGCGATTAAGCTAAATAAATACGAGAGAGAGAATTACAAGGAAAAGAAGTACCTCAAAAGGCCGTGCGGCCCATACCGAGGAGGTACCAATGGCAACGGGTGCCAGGGAAAATTTTCTACACACTCAAATAGTGTGCAAGATTTGGTCTAACCTTTTCTGAACTAATCCATAGAGGACTGTTCACAACTTCCGAAGGTAACCTGTTCCATGTGTCACAGATCTTATACGTAAAGTAATTCCCACACACACTAGTCCTAAACCTTTTCAAATCCAACTTCCAACCATTGTTACGAGTTGGGTTATCATTTAAACTAAACATACTTCTAAAATCGACATCGTTGAACCCGCGTAAGAGCTTGAAAACCTCGATCAGTTGACCGCGCAGCCTCTGAGTTTCAAGCGAAAACAAGTTCAGGGCGCGTAACCGTCGATTGTAACCCATATGCCTAACGGAAGGGATTAACTTTGTGGCCCTCGCCTGCACTCGCTCCAGCCTCTCAATATCTTTCCTGAGGGTGGGCGACCAGAACTGCACAGCATACTCCAGGTGCGGCCGAACAAGGGAATTGTACAGTGAGAGCACAATCTCCTTGTTCCGAAACTGAAATTGCCTCCTGATATAACCCAATAGTTTCTGGCTTTCTTTTCCACCTCTACACACTGTTTCGTAAACTTAAGGTCGCTGCTAATTAGCACCACCCAAGTCCTTTTCTAATCAGTCACCTCGATATTACTACCCAACATCGAGTAGTCCGACTTGGGATTGGCGTAGCCAATGTGCATCACCTTGCATTTACCCAAGTTACGGCATTTGCCATTTTTTCGGACCACTCTCCTATCCTACCTAGGTCCGCACGCAGTTCCTCGATCGCTTCGGGCGTCCCAACATTGGCCCCAAGCTTCGTGTCATCAGCGAATTTGGCGATCCGACTGACGATGCCACCGTCGATATCATTTATGTAAATGATAAACAACAGTGGCCCCAAAACGGAACCCTGAGGAACCCCACTAGTGACCGAGGCCCAACCCGAACTAGCACCTTTAATTACCACCCTCTGCCGCCTATTCCTCAGCCAGTTTTCAATCCACCTACCTATTTCCCCACGATACCCAGCGCGCGCACTTTCGCCATTAGCCGCGGTGAGGTACCTTATCAAAGGCTTTCTGAAAGTCGAGATAAAGTATATCAATCGCCCTACTCTTATCGTACGTACTCACTCAACATGACGTGGAAAAACTCGAGCAAGTTGGTGAGACACGACCTATGCCGTCTAAACCCATGTTGGGAGTCCCCAAGCAGCTTGTACGAATCCAAATGGTCAACGATCCTATCAGCTATTATCCCTTCTAATAATTTACCTACAACTGAAGTGAGACTAATGGGACGATAGTTCCCTGGACTTTCGTGATCCCCTTTCTTAAAGATAGGGGTCACGTTGGCTTTCCTCCAGTCACCAGGCACCTGGCCCATCCAACGATTTGTTGAAGACTGTAGCCAGGTGGGGAGCCACCTGGTCGCGCACTTCTCGCAACGCTCAGTTTGTCTATTCTATCGGCAACGACTGTCGCGGTACATCTAACACTATCCAGGCCAGCACCTTCGTGCCTCACGCCTGGCTCGGGGATGACGCGGGTATCCTCCCTGGTGAACACTCCCGCAAAGTACTCATTAAGCACATTATTAACATAACTGGAGAGAGAGAGAGAGAGAGAGAGAGAGAGAGAGAGAGAAGAGAGAGAGAGAGAGAGAAGAGAGAGAGAGAGAGAGAGAGAGAGAGAGTCTAAATACTTGTTGATGTTGATGTAATTTCCTAAATTGTAAAGACACGGAAATACATCACACAAACGCTATGAACACACTAAGTCTTTCGACCATGATCCTTAGCGAAAGTCAGTTGAGACGTGCTCCAGGTGCCAAGCGTACCAACTGCACCAATTGGAGGATTTTTAAAATCTTTTCAGCTGTTAATATAAAATATAATTTTTATTAATAATCCTGTTCTTTTTATCACGAGTAAAACGAGAGAAGCACAACTTCATATTATATTAACCCATTAGTGTCCAGAGGTCTTTTCCGAGACTGAAATTGTCTGGCGTTCGCCTGAACAAAATCAGTAAAGTGACGCTGGGCACTAATGAGTTAACTTTATATACAATACATAGCATAAAAAAATTAAAACTGAGCAGTCCTGTTAATAAGGCTTTTTGATCCTTAAATCAATCGGTTAATCAATCTATTATTCGTTGATCAATTGATTGATCAGTTGGAAATAACTAATACTGATAGTGAATAAATAGTTAGTACACGAATGGGAATAATACTATAGAACAGTAGATACGTAACACGCTTCAAATATAATTCAAGGGTGGTATAATGGTTTAATCCTTTACCGCCGAAATCGACGAATTTGTAACGGTTCAAATACACGTGCATTCGTAAGTTAACCCTACGACAAAGGTTTAACATAAAGCAAACTACGTATGTTAATTAGTAAATATGTCGGTAAATTATTTCAGAGTTTTATTGAGTTAACTATACAACAAACCGGTCGCGTTTGAATTTAGAATGGCAATCGTACGTAATAAATAGTTAAGTTACCCACACACAAGGAAGGCGATTCAAATACGCAAACATTTTTTTTAGATGAAAACGTTTTCATATTAACCATGGAGGAGAAACCATTTATAAGAAGCGGTCCTATTCAAGGAGTGACATAACGAAGGAGTGACATAACGAAGGAGTGACATAACGAAGGAGTGACATAACGAAGGAGTGACATAACGAAGGAGTGACATAACGAAGGAGTGACATAACGAAGGAGTGACATAACGAAGGAGTGACATAACGAAGGAGTGACATAACGAAGGAGTGACAAACGAAGGAGTGACATTCAAAGGAGTGACACGAAAATACCAACAAAGAAGAAGAAAGAACAAATCCAGAGGGAAGAGAGGCTTGCAACTGTTAGGTTAGGTTAGGTTTCTAGTTTTTTAAATAAAATCTTAATTTTAACAATTCTGTCACTCCTTCGTTACAGTATTTATGTCACTCCTTTGTTATGTCACTCCTTTGAAATGTCACTCCTTCGATACAGACCCATAAAAAGGCATATGAAATTTGAATTATACGTGTTATGTAGTAAGTATATTTAGTGAAGCATATAACTCAACTGTGTGTGTGTGTGTGTGTGTGTGTGTGTGTGTGTGTGTGTGTGTGTGTGTGTGTGTGCCGCCGCCTTCCAGGAGGAATGCGTCCTCCTAAATCGTGCAAAACTACGCTTTTTTGACGTGAAGGTCGGAATGTGACGATAAAATCCATTCGTTTTTCTGTATTCACCCGAAGAGGGAT
Organism: Bathynomus jamesi; assembly: GCA_023014485.1. Lineage (NCBI taxonomy): Eukaryota > Metazoa > Arthropoda > Malacostraca > Isopoda > Cirolanidae > Bathynomus > Bathynomus jamesi. Next base: position 1,465,984 of record JAJOZX010000396.1, on the reverse strand, counting down.
GCCAGTGATCATCGAAACTGTTGTGGAAATAAACTCCGTCTATTAGTGTGAGTTTTATTGTCACGTCCTAAATCACTTTATTTTGACTAACTTGTTACAGTATAGCGACGACAGAAGATGCTGTACACTGCCCCACGCGACCACACGATCGAGGACCCGTGTTTTAAGTGCGAACACGCAAACGCAAAGTAGAGAAGTTTAAACGCTTATGACCAGGTCATAATAACTTCTTTAATTTTATAATAATTATGAAAACTCAACACGGGTGAGCAGCACACCCAGAAAGGGGGAAAGTTTACGAAAACAAGAACAAGAAGAACAACAACAACAACAACAACAACAATAATAATACGGTGGGGATAGGTGCAGTGGTGTCTAATTATTCTTGAAATAGCTGAACAAACAAATATTAGCCCAAATTTTTAATTTTTACGTGTATGTGTGAAAAGTATGTGCTGGTTTTTGCATTTTAAATTTGTCTTAGGTTTTTGAGGACAATTTTTGGCCAATTTACCTCAATTACATTAAGAAAAACTAAGGAAAAAAAATACTTGCCTCTTCGTTTGAATTGGAATAGTCCTTAAATTCGCCCTTGGCCCCTCCTTCCTGTATCAACTCCCCCCCCCTTTTATTCACTGGAAAGGAGAAGAGACACACACCATTATTTACATTTGGAAAATAATGGAGAAATTAGTCCCTAATCGAACCCTGTAACTCCCCAAACAACAGTGAAAAGTAGAAAAGGAAGACTGTGTCGTGTTCCCAAATTAAAGGCTAGACAGGGAACATCCTTAACCCTGAAAGAAAATAGTTTTGTTGTGAGAGGACCAAAACTGTTTAATCAGCTGCCCAAAGACCTAAGGAACACGAGTGGTGTTGCAGTGGACATCTTCAAAAGAAGATTAGACGCCTGGCCCAGAACAATCTCCGATGAGCCGGGCGTACCTGGCTATGTGAGGTGGACAGTACAAGAAATGAACTCGCTACTTCACCAGGCTAACTCGAGAGGAGGGGCGACAAGCTTGACATTCGTGAAATGAGGAATCATCGCATGGAACATTTGAAAGGTGTATATATATACACACACATTTTAACTGCAAACAACACTCAGTATAATTAATGTAAAGAACGACGCTTGTGTAGAAGAGCGTTCCGCACAAGATGAGGAGGGAGAACGAACAAATGAAAATGAGGTACCACCCGGGAATCGAACCCGGGATCTTCCGATTGCCGGAACGCTCTTCTACACAAGCGTCGTTCTTTACACACACATATATATATATATATATGTATGTATGTATGTTCCACGCGAACAGACAATTTTGTTAACCAATTTTCCATTTTTGGAACAATGATGAAAAATGGAATTATTTTGAAAACATAATATTTATTTACATTTGGTTTCCACTTCATTGCTTCTAGAATTCAATCAATATACATAAGGGCCAAAAGGCAAATATATATATATATAAGAGAGAGAGAGAGAGAGAGAGAGAGAGAGAGAGAGAGAGAGAGAGAGAGAGAGAGAGAGAGACCCATAAGTCCGGTCTAATAGAAAAATAAAAATTTATTTTAAGTTAAATTTACAAAAGTAATACATTAGAACCAAATCAGAAGGCCTCCGGAGGCCTTTTCCTCACGAGTGTAACTATCTTCCATATTAGCTACTGCGTATTATTCTACCTGGAACCCCAAAAAAAAAGTCCCAAAACAAGACATCAATTTGAACATTTGTAAATTTTCCTATGAGACCGGCCTTATGGACACCCTGTATTTTATTTTCCTTTCGAGAGTTCCTGAGAGCTAAGAGTTACTGGTTCCATAATAGCGTTGGTGCTGGAATGTTAATGAATTCCGAGTCTTTATTCTGGATGTTGCCATAAAAATTTATATGTCCATTAAACGTTCAGTGGTAGCCATTTTGTTCTGTAAATTTCTAATAATTTGGCGAAATATATTTTGCGCATTTGTACATATCACGGCAGGAAATATGCCATATAATAATTTATCTTGACAAGTCTCCGGCGTCGGCGTATGTCCATAAAAGATTCTCGAGTTGTTAAAGAAGAACGCGTTTTCTTTTTTATGTCTTCCTTCATCGTTCGTTAATAATTGTTGGTAAAAAATTGTAGATGAAAAATAAGAACCAGGAAACTCATTTCCCCTACGATGTAGAGGTGGCGTGCCTCAAGGGCCACTTTTAGCCCGAGGAATTATAGGGTAAATGACCAACTCATCTCAACTTAGGCGCCAGCGGGCTGGAAGGAATCGAAGCCTTATCGTATCCATTGAGCTGCACCGGGTGTCCTAAAATGTTTTTAACGACTATAAAAATACTCGTCCACAGAGGAAATAGAAAAGTATTGCGTTATAAAGGTTTTATTATAATATGAAGCCCTCCTAGGAATAAGTGGCTAAGCGACAAAATTTCTATTGTAATAAAAGGAAAAGTAGCCAATTTTACTTTCGTTGTATATACGTAGGCAGACCCTGTAAAATGAGGAGAATGTTACTTACTCTATATTTTATTTTATGATTTTATTTTATGAAGCATTTTTTTGAAGTATACAAGTATATACAGGGTGATTCACTGGTTGGTAGCCCTAGAGTATCGCTAATACGATAGATACTCTGGGGCTACCAGCGACTGAATCACCCTGTACCTCATATTATAAGTTATATTAAATCACTAGAATAATTAGTAGTTTCGCCTCACGAACCAATGACGCCTTTTCTAGTCTGCTGAAAAGTATTCTAAATGTCAAAATAACTTTAGTGTTTATCTTGAGTACTATTGGTTTGCTTAGCTGAGTTTCTAGTGTTAAGAGTTAGAGGTGTCAGTGGCTTTTGGCGGGAAATTTTATTTATTTTTTTTTAAGTGATTAGTTATCAGTGATTTTAAGTTTCATGCATTTGGGACGATTGCTGTTAAGTGTTTTAATTATTTTATGAAATCATATAAAATTAATATGCATTTTTGCCTTCTAAGCTCAACTAGCCAGTTTGGCGATGTAAGCCTGTAATCTATACTATAAAAAGGCAGTTCTGTTCGTCTGTTGACGCCATGTATTTACTATTACCCTTTCATACCTGATTTACCTTTACTTTTCATGCCAAAACAAAACTTACGTTATATCTCCATAAGGATTAAAATCTTCTAAAATGTGATGGTCGTATTTACGTCTCTACGGCATGAAAAAGGGTTAAGCGATTCTGAACATAGAAATAAATGCGTTTTGCTTTGGCGTTAAGATTTTCATTGATTGATACAATGGGTCGGATGTGAAGCTTAAGATTTTCATTGCTGCGTTCTTTTCTATAGTTTTATTCACGAGGAATAATTGACCCACCCAATTACTGAGGGTTCAATTATTCCGTCAATAAAACTATAGAAAAGAACGCAGCAATGAAACTCTTTAGCTTCACATCCGAACCCATTGTATCAAGATTTGTGAAGCTTAAGATTTTCATGGCTGCGTTCTTTTGACCGAAAACTATTGACTTCCCAGTAATTGGGGGTGCCGCAGGTCCCCCAATTACTGAGGCCGAAGGTCCTAGCATCGCAGGTCTAGCTAAATGGGCCCGTAGGGCCCACTTTTGCTAGTCTTTATAAATTTTTAAGCATAAGGCTAAGACTTAGGGACTTCCTCACCTAGTAATGATGAGGGAGAAGTAAATATGTATGGGTCAGAGTTTTCCTGATGGTGTCAAATGTTTTGAACATGTAAGCTTAAGTTCTTCATCGATGGATATATTTAGAGGAGCTTCTTCACTGGTTATAACCGTGAAAATATTTGAAAGGGCTAAATACTATTTCTAGACCAGATCCGCTGAAAACCATTGAGATTTATTGAGATACACCGTGGATCCCAACCGTGAAATATAATTCATATCTAGAGGGGCTACGTCGTGGTCAATGTCGTAACACCGCTTCCAGTCCATTAGCGAAATTAAGCGACAAGGTCTGATGGTAGTTGTTGTTGTTGTTGTTGTTTAGCCGATCAGCCCACCCTGATCGAGCAAGCCGGCGGCACGCAGGTAACCGATCGCCCTCTCCGGAGTGGACCAGAGGTTCAGCGCACTAGTGATGTTGTGTTGTGTTCGTTGTTGTGCTAGAGCGGTACAGTCCGTCATAATGTGTTCAATTGTTTGTGGTGTGTCTTGGCACAGGTGGCAGGTGTCGTCTATGGAGTTGTCTAGTCTGTGTTTATATATATGTCCGTAAGATTGGGTGATGTCCACATCGGAATCGTGCTAAGTTAACTCGATCCGATCTGCTCAGGCTGATCTCTGACCTGTTAATGGGTGGCGGCTTCGCACCTAGGACCGCATTCGGACCGAGTCGTGTCAGTGCTTTGTGGGTTAGATGTGTGTGTATGTGTTTTCTGTACTGTGTGATGTCTGTGGGGCGTGGTATGGAATGGAGTATTTCGTTATAATATCTCTCTGGGTGTTACCTTAATGGTGCGAGGTGTTGGTGCATGATTGTACATGTAGTGGCAAGGGTGTTGTGGGTTAGTTGTCGTGCTGCCATGAATTGTGTTCCCCTCATGTCTAAATGTTCCCTAACTTTTAGTATTTTTGTTTCTGTGTGCAGGTGTTCTATTGGTGTTGTTTGAGTGCATCCTGTAATGATACGAAGTGCGTTGTTTTGTATTGTTTGTAAGGTGTTTATGTGTGTGTTTGAGATAATGGGTGCCCAGCATGGGCTAGCATAGTCCATAACTGAGCGAATATATTGTTTGTATATGAGTGATGTTGTTTCCTGCTGGTGTCCAAAGTTTGTGCCTGTTAGTACCCTAAGCGTGTTAAGTCTTGACGTACATTTGGTTTTAATGTCCTGAATGTGGTTTGCAAAAGATAATGATGTGTTGTATGTGACACCAAGTATTTTGGTTCTGTGAGTGTGTGGAATGTTGATGTTGTTTAGTGTAAGCTGTGGAATTACCTGGTGTTCTTTTGTGTTGCTTGTAAGCAAGGTGATGGTTGATTTTGTGGGCGCTACTTTGAGTCTATTGTGTGTGAGCCAGTCTTGTATACTGTTTATGTATGTTTGTAGGTTATTTGTAGCGGTGTCGATGTTGTTGTGGGTGGATGTTAGAGTGATATCATCTGCATATGATGATAAGGTAAGCTTGTTATCTATGGGTGTTGGAATGTCATGCATGTATAAGTTGAAGAGTGTTGGTGAGAGAACAGAGCCTTGAGGGACCCCGTTCGGAAAAAGCTTGTTTTTGGATGACTTGCCATTAAATGTGACATGTGAGTATCTTCCTGAGAGATAGTTGCTCAGCCACCTTTTGGTGTTATTGTGCATGTTTGTGTTGAGTATTTTGTTTATGAGAGGGAAGCGTGGGATAGCATCAAATGCTTTACTAATGTCTATTGTTGCTAATAGTGTACGTTGAGCTGGTCTTCTGGAGTTGATGCCATCCATGATGTGCTGCGTGAGGTTAGTGAGTAATGTCGTGGTTGAGTGGTGAGGTCTGAATCCATGTTGAGTAGGCGATAGTGGTATGTGTGGGTTGGTGATTTGTAAGATTAGTCTTTCTGTTACTTTGGAAGGTGTGCATAGTAAAGTAATGGGTCTATAGGAAGCTGGTTCTGTTGGATTTTTGTTTGGTTTGAGTAGTGTAATAATTTTACCTTGTTTCCATATGTCAGGAATAATACAGTGTTGGAGGACCGTCTTCCGCGTTCTGATGATGTAGCGACCCCTGGTTCAGATTTCACGTAAAGTTGTAGGTCTCTTCCGTATTATGACCTTTGTTGTTACGAAACAATACCCAAGAAAACAAAAAATCATTTCTCGAGCGTTGCGGCAGTCCTTAGTCGAAACGTTTTGGCTTGGAAATGACCCATTTTGCAAGTTTCATATATAATTTATGTTATTGTGGCGACAAATTAAAAAATAAACTTTTTTAAGTCTTTTTTTACTTAATTTCAACTCCCATTTCATTATCTGAATAAATGTTCAAATAAACTCTATTTAATTCACTCAAACCGAGTGTTTTGCGTATTCAGTGTGTAAGTAAAATTAATATTTAAATAGGAGTTATAATTCGTCTTTTTCGGTGGAGTTCATGCATACATAATTAGCGTACAGTGCATATTGGAAAGTTTCAAGTTTATTGAGAGAGAGAGAGAGATGCTCTCTAGGTTAGCCCAATAAAGAAGAAGAGAAAAAAGAAAGAAGTGTGAAAAGGAATACTGTAAGCTTGTACCATGCTTACACTTACGGACGCGTAAAGCTTTCGTAGAGGAATAGTCGTAATAGTAAAGTATAGAATAGACAAGGCTCTCTCCCTCCTCCGCCAGCCACTACTGAGAGAAAATAGTTGCGAAAGAAGATTCATAGGACAGTAAGAAAATGTATAATGAAAAGAATCGTTGCAGAATTCATTCACACGATGCGTACACTTGTCTCGTGTAACCAATTACGCATTAGAAGATGGTAGGAAATAAAGGATAGCATGAACACTAAACAACTTAATTCACTCTGCCATACATTTTTTTTTTTTTTTTTTTTTTTTTTCCCCCCACGTACAAGACTTCATCATTTCATCGTTGCATCTCTTGAGTGCCGAAGTCATTGTACCGAAAGACTTGCTTTTAAAATTTTACTATTTTCATTGTCATCTTTCGCACTGGAGTTACTTAGATGAAGGGGCACTGATCCAGAGGGGCCTTCAGCTGGTCAACACGCATCAATTTAAGAATTCCCACGAAAGTGTACATCAAGAAAATTATTACTGTGTCCCCCTTTTTGAAGAAAGATTTATCATATCTTAATTTATATTGCGTTCTTCTCGGAATTGCTTAGATAAGGGAACATTGTTCCAGAGGTATATACCTCCAGCTGGCCAGCACCTCCGAGTTTAAGAATTCCCCCAACAGAGTATATGTGCATTTTTTTTTTTACTAAATTCTATTACACACTATTTGAAATTAAAATTTTGCTGTAGCTAAGTAACTTCCCTGAAGAAGATGAAAATGTTTATTCGGAAGTTTTGAGTCCCGTGAGTTCTCATCAAACTTCCTATCATCTCAGAACCCCTCAATTGCTCTGAAACCAGACCAGACCAACGCTTCCCACTACGTACATTTATTGCAAAATGAAACATCACTACTACTATATAAAGCTAAAAAGTACTCTAGCTAGCTAAGTTAAATATACCACAATTTTTCTAAGTAGTAGTACGAGCACTAACAATTTTGTACTGTGTACCCAAGTAGCATTCCTGAAATTGAAGTGTCTATTCAGAGTTACAGGCTAACAAAAATCCTAATATCCACTCTAGGCTAGCACAAAAAAGCAGGGAAAAACAGAAATAAAGCAAATAAAAATTTTAAAAAGGCTAGTATGAACCATTATATTACTTAATCTAATCTATAGCATGCATTTTTTTAAGCATCTGTTTATTTATTATTTACAAGAAGTCATCATTTCTCCAATGAGTGCCACGGCACCGCGCTGAGAGACTTGAAAATCAACCGTTTACATTACCATATTTCTCACTGGAATTGCACTGATCCAGAGGCACCTCCAGCCGGTCACCACACCCGAATTTAAGAATTCCCACGAAAGCGTAAATCAAAGTGTGATTTCTCCCACATTTTAAGACGATTTATTATATCGTAAGTTATATTACGTCCTTCACATAGAAATTACTTAGATAAGGAAACACTGATCCAGAGGCACACCCAGTTGGCCAGCATATCCCAATTTAAGAATTACCCCGACAGATATATATACACACACGAGTATGTATTTTTGCGAAATTTTTATGCACACAAAATTGAAGTTCTACTCAGTCTAAGTTGCTTTCCTGAAGATGAGTTTGTCTGTGCGGAGATAGTTTTGACTCCCGAGCGAGAGTTCTCATTAGGCTTCCCATTATGGAAGAGCTCTCGGTACTCTGAAACCAGACCCGGCCAGCGCCTCCTACTATGTATTGCGAAGGGGAACTTCGATACTTCTGTATAAGGCTATAAAACTTTCTCTAGCTAGCTTAGATATACCGCGATTTACCTAAAGAGTACTAATGATCCAACACTGAACAGTGACGAGTGAACACCCAAGTAGCGTCTCTGAAATTGAAAATGTCTGTGCGGAGGTTTTCACTCCCTAGAGATCCCATCAAGCTTCCCTTCTTTACCAATGACGTATCATCTGAAAACTCCCAGTGCTCTGAAACCAGACCCGACCAGCGCCTCCTACTATATTTATTGGCAAAGGGAACATTACTACTTCTAAAAAGATAAGAGGGCCCGAGGGCACAAGTGTTGATATATATATAGTCTATAATATATATATATATATATATATATATATATATATATATATATATATGGGGGGGAAGTGAGTGTTGGCAAAAGGGGAGTGACTCCTTAGTTAACGCCTTTTAGAATCGTGAAAAATGATTCTGACCGGCAAGTATTTGTGACGCCGAGCATTCTTTTTGTCTTTAACCAACGTTCAACATGGTATTATAATAATGGGTACTGACAGTTTTCTCAAGGTATATTTACAACATAACCACAGTTGTTGACAGCTTCTTGCTTAAATTTGCCTTCATTTTTAAAATGCGATTATTGTCTTTTAAAATAGTTAGTGTGTTGTGGATACTTGTGTGGCGGTGCAATTTATCGACAACTTTGTTATATTAAGTTTATTTGGGATATAAACTTGTACAGAGTGGCCACAAAATCCCTTTGCAGTGAAATTACAGTATATCTGTATGTAGCCCTTGTTTTTCATGGAAAGGGACTTTGTGGCCACCCTATAGGTGTGGTTAGATTATAATGTAATAATGTTTCAGACCAACAAAGACCCTAGGATCCACTCATGGCTGGTTTACCTAACTGTGTTCGTAATTGTGTATTGTGCATGTCCTCCGTGGTGGCGGAGGGGACCTACAATTTTACGTGGGTTCCGAATCACAAGAACATAAGAACATAAGAAATTTTTATAGTGGGCACACTAGGGGCCACTTCGGCCCATCGAGGTGGCTCCACTATGTAAAAACTGCCTGTACATTGGCAACGACCAATTTTTACAAAACTAAATAATTATCAATTTAAAACTAAAGATAGAATCTCTGGATCCAGAGGATCAAGTCATGATAGACTACTATCCACAAATATGTTACACACTATATCTATTTATAACCGACATGCAAATATATCAGATCCAAAGAATCCAGTCAATTTCATTACGGTATCCATGTCAGTTCATCCAAGTTCATCCACGTCAGTTCATCCAAGGTTTTGACAACCCCAAAATACCATGACATAGATCTGTTAATTTTTACCTCATATTGTGTTCTAAAGAATTAAAATACAAGGTGCAAAATGACAATGAAATATAAGTTTGTTTATCCTACTTTTAGGGTTTTGTATTTTAAAGCATTTCGCATTTAGTATATTTAGTGTATGGTCTAGCGTAGGTTAGGTTATGATCTAGCGTAGGTTAAGTTAGGATACAAGTTTTAATATAAATGTCTAAAGTTTTATTTAGGTAGTTTTGAATAAGATAATTGTGTGATTAGCCCAGCGCGTGTAATCTACATGCTTTTATTATTTGGAAAAGCTTGACATTTATACATATATAGGTATACCAGCCCGCTACCGACTTAGGCCTTCAGTACCACATTATTATTATTAATTAATCCATCTTTCCTCCTGTTTATGACCTCCCATCTTTCAAACGCAGTGTCTCTAGGCATCTTGGAAACCCCGAACCTTGATTTTGGCTCTTCTTCTTCTATGGGGCGCTTTCGCTGGCATTCGTCCTTGGCCCCTCCTCCCTGCATAAAAGAAATTAATAGTAGTGTCGATAAAATTAGTTCAGATCAGTAATTTTAAGCTATAAACTTATCCAATATATTAATTTCGCTGAAAATATGGATAGGAATGTCCAGAGATACAGTAATTAATTAGAGCAATGGTTTTTAACCCCTGGGTCATGACCCAAAATTGGGTCGCCAAGCAATTTTGATTGGATCATTAAATTATCTATTATTTATGTATGTTATCCTTGATCATTTTACCATTAATTATGTATTCTACTTATTATGAGTGGACTATTTGAGGTGTCCGTGGTCCTAAAGCGAGAATGTGCGAAGTGAGAACCCCCAAATTTGGTGAAGAATTTCCTCATTTACGAATGAATGAAAGTGAATGGAACTGCGTCGATTTGAGAATTGCACCCCACACCCCCCCTTTTTGAGATTCCCACTCTTTAGAATCGTCATTCTCACGCGAAGAATGAAATGGTACTGATTAAGTGGTTACCACTTAGACACTTCCGTAAAATGTAGAAAAACCGGTCGGTCAATAAATTTACAAAATACTATTACATCCATCAAAAGCTTCACACTTAAAACCATTGGTCAAAATTGGTGAAGCTGCATTTAAAATTTAAGTGTCTCGTGGGCTAAAAAAAAAAGAAAATGTTTCTCTCTCATTGGCTGAGGTTTCTATTAAAAAAAACTTTAATATAAGTTTCTTTTTCATGTTATAATAAATGCGAGCTCGCGGAGTGACTAGGGAATCACTGCCAGGCGTAGGGTGTCATTACACTGTATACTCGGGTGACTCGTACGTTGTCTGTGACCTCGGTAAACAATGCTTAAATTTCTTGTATCCAAATGAGGAGCTCTACTGATTACAATATATATATATATATATATATATATTCATGTGTATTAGGCTTAAATCTTTAATTATCAAACTTAATTAATTCCAAAATTCTAAAACGAATTCTTGCCCCGTGTAACGAGCATTTATTATCTTTGATATCGCGCAGTAATCTTCCAGGTGCTGCGGAGGTGTGAACTGGAATCCTGGAAAATTAAAAATTCTGGAAAGCAACGAAGCAGGGCGTCGTCATTCCATTTCGATAAGAAGCTCTCGTTTGTGTGGTCGAATGAGCAAAGCCCGATTACGGCACCTGCTTCGTCTTCCACGAAGGAAGAATCGTCTTTTTGGTGGATTGCAAAAAAATGGTTCCAAATAACCACCAAAGAGTTTGAAATGAGATTCTATTCTTTTTTTTTTTTCAAAAGTCCAAATGGAATTTCGTCCTTGATTTCCGATTTTTGGGTCTCAGATGAGATAAGCGGTCCGGCGCGAAATCAGCCAAAGTGATACATGGGGGATAAGGTGGTCGATTAGTGCGCTTTATAATGTTAATTAAGCGTTTATACGTGTTTTGAATGTTTATAAATGTTTACAGCGTTTATGTATGTCACCCTTGAATATGTGTGTGTGTGTGTGTGTGTGTGTGTGTGTGTAGTTCTCAGTTTTAACTAATTTGAATTATTTTTTCATTTAATGCCCTTGGTTAAAAAGCGAAAAGCGTTTATTAAGCCGAATGGAGTACATTTTGGTTAAATTAATTCCAATTAACATGTAGTTATCTTAGGAAATTGAGGTTAATGTATTGTAAGGTAGGCTATAAACTAAAAAAAAACTATGCAAGATGCTTTACAAGAAAGAAAACCGAGGATATTTAATCTTTTTGAAGCAATTCACCAATTTTCTTATTTGTTGATAACCAATTTTACATGGCTTCATTTAGGCTAGGTACGGTTCCTTCTTTGGAATTATCGTATTGGCAGAAACTAGTCTTTTCTGAAGACTTAACATTTATATTTGTATACACAGAGTATACTGCTATAGGTCGATGACGCGAGCCAAAAATTAGGCATTATTTTTGTTTGTTTGTAGCCTAATTTCCTTGTTTTATTTGAAATTTTTTTTTTACAAATTAGTTTGAGAGAGATTCTTAAATATTTTAAAAATGAATTCGCACTAACATTGCATCCTAATTGTACTTTTAAGTACCCAAGTACGTTCTAAAGCTTCTTATAGAATCTGGGATGAGAAGTTGGTTGGTATGAAGATAGATTCTATAGGCGCGATATAAATATATTTAGAAGTCGTATAAGGCGTTATTATTACTAACAACAAATATGAAATATATTTCTTTCTGTCTGTCTGTCTGTCTGTCTGTCTGTGTCTGTCTGTCTGTGTCTGTCTGTCGTACGAAAGGCGTCGACCCGGTACCATCTCGCCCATATCCACTATTTACATATTAAATGATTCTTTTTAGTAGTACACTATGCAACTACACTACTTTACGCATACAAGTGTAGTACTTGTTTGTGTATCTTATATGTACTGTCTATTTTAAAGATCTGTGTATATAATTATGGAATGGATAAAGCTTCTATTTTTTATTTTTTTTTTTAAAGTTTTTAGTTAAAGGCTTTTATACAGAGGTTACGAGTTTTGGTCCACCAAATGTGCATGTTTTTGGGATATAATAATTAATAGTGAAGATTTATCGCTCTAAGCAAGACATTTATGATTTAAATTACAATAATTATATAATTATGACGTCACAAGTAATAAATTATGAAATTTTGAAGTGACCGTTCTGATGCTCTGCTGACCTTTATCTTTTTTTTTTTTTCTTTTCTGAACTGATTTGTGCTTTAATAATTTCGTCCAAAATTTTTGTCATTTGGAGGGGGGGGGGGCCTAATTTGTGTGTGTGTGTGTGTGTGTGTGTGTGTGTGTGTGTGTTGTTTTTGAAATAATGTCAGTCGTCTATTTAGTTCTTTTAATTAAAGAAAATATGGAAAATATGATGTAACTGTGAGTAATTCACTCGCGTTATTCTAAGCTTCCTTTTTGTACCAGATATACAGGGTGTCCCATAAATCCGGTCTTATGGGGGGCGGATTTTTTTAAAATTAAGACTAAATTTACGAAAGTAATACATTAGAACTAAAACAAAAGGCCTCCGGAGGCCTTTTCCTCACGAGTGTAACTTACTCGCATATTAACCATTGCGTGTTATTCTACCTGCAACAAAAAAAAAAAGTCCCAAGACAGGAGTTGTGGGTCACCCTGTATATACGCTTCATCTCGCGTATTCGTTTATAAAAAGAAGCAAGTTGAAAATTTCTTCTTGCCGAATTGATTTTACCACTTAATGTATGCATGACAGGTTTATATCCTGTACCCGTAAATTAACTGGAGGCGTTATTTTTGTATTTTCCTGAACTGTACAGACTGTATATGTATGTATACCATATTCAGATACCCTGAAGACTTTTAAGAGATTATAAAGCCACCCAAATAGCCGTCATACGGTACGCTTAATAAGCGAAGATCCTTTAGTACCAAGGAAACAATAGATATTGGCGTGAATCATTAAATCCTTCGAGTTAACGTCAAATATAATATTAATTAAGACTTAATGAGTGTCTCTTCTGATCCTTTTTCATTGAATCTCATTTTTCAAGATGACGAGACTTCTCTTTACGTACTAATTATTGTCTGAAGGCCGTAATGAAAAAACTGGAAGAAAATGTAAGAAAATTGGACGAGTTTTGAAAAATGAAAACTGTCTCGTTGTTTTTTGGTCGCCATCTTTCTTTCCTTGTTAAGATTTTCATCTTTTAACTGTATGGTTGGTGGTACTTGTTAAATTTTGTGACCAGCTATTTGTTCATTGGTTTTACTTTAATGAATATGTCCAATGCACTTAATATAAATGCTAAATAAGTATTTCAAGTACTTGAAAACGGTGCTTGAATGTTTCAAATATATATATAAAGGCGTAGAAATTAAATATTTCATTTGTATAAACTAATAATGCTCTATTCTTTGCGCCTAGGCGCATGCGCATTGGGGTTAAAAATGTGACGCAGTTTATTTAGTGTTTGTATTTATAGGCTATCTCGAAAAGAGGAGAGAATAATTATTATATTTGTGCATTTATTTATTTATTTACTAACTTTTAAGTATTTTTCATACATTTATTAATGTTATTTATTTAGATAGGCCTTAGCTAGTAAAGTTTTTTAGGATTAAGAACCAGCCCGTGACAATAACCGGGCCGGGGCGTGACATTGAACCTAGTTTTAGATATACAGTAAGCCTACCCTAGTTCAATTTATAAGTTAGACAGCCCTATACATAAGAAATGACGGAGCTATTGAAGAATAGGGACCCCAGCCTTCTTTAGTTAGGCTTATAAGGCTAACTAACGAAAATATCACGACCTAACAACCAATCGTTAGGTTAACTGTACGCCCTTGACGATTGGTGAGGTTAGGTCATGATATTTTCGTTAGTTAGCCTTATAAAGCTCACTAAAGAAGGCTGGGGTCCCTATTCTTCAATAGCTCCGAAAAGACACTAATAAGTTAGAAAGGGTTCGGGCTAGAGCAACTGAAATGAATCCAGAGCTAAGAAATAAGATATTTGAGGAAAAATTAACTAGACCAGATATGTATTCGCTTGAATAGAAGAAATTCATATTAAAAACTGACTAAAATTTTCATACTGTAAATCACATTACGTTATTTGATAGGAATCTAGAGTCAGTTACGAGAAGAAATGGATATAAATTGAAAGTCAAAATGTCTTTACGGGTAATTGCTGTGAAGCAATTCTTTCCATATTAAATTTAAACTTCTTACATTTTCATTGTTAGACATTTTCATTAAATAGTTCGTTGTTAGACATTTTGCATTAGTCTTTTCAGTTAAAAAATTGTGACATCTTAAACATTTCAGTAATTGACTTGCTGAAATGTCTAACGCATTAGACATTTCAAAATTCACAAAATTGAGACAATGAAACGTCTAACAAAACATTTGCTGCTTCTACAGGGTGATTTACTCGCTGGTTAGCTCCAGAGTATCGTATTAGCGATACTCTGAGGCTACCAATGAGTGAATCACCCTATACTTAGTGTAATTAAAGTCATATAATAAGTAAGCCATCTTTTAAAGAGATTTTTGAGAACGGTTTTTCTCAGTATTAGAGTTACTGATTCATCCCCCCCTCCCCCGGGGCTCCCCATCTAAAAAGGGGGGTTTTATATAGTAGAAAATGTCGGTATGCATAATAATTTTTCCGCTGATTAAAAATGGTCAAGTGGCGCATGACTGAAAAACAGTGAAAATGCCCTGTTTGTGTCAGACCATTAACGACGTGTAAGGGGAACTTCGACCACAACAAACAAAAGATAAACGAAAAGCGAAATAGAGATTACATTACACCAGTAATGATTTACATTGGATAGAATACCTCAAATAAGCCAAATCATTCGCCATCATAAATGTGTGTATAGTAATGTTTACGTAACATTGTAATATCTTAAAATGTAAATTTGCTTAAGAAAGACATTAGGGATTATGGGTAAGATGCTTGTTGTTAAAAAAGAAAAGAAAAAAAACAATAACTTTAATGAAGTTATTAGAGAAAAGCAAATTATACACCATTTATAATTATTTATAATTATTTTATGCAAATTAAATTTATCTTGAAAGCTTTTATGGTTTGAAAATAGAGGGAGATTGCGGAGCGTCAGATGGAAAATTGTAATGCACAGACAGAAGTAGTAATTTCTTATTTATCGTTCTGTTTATACAGGGTGTGTCTAAAGTAACGCAAGTGAAGGGACAAATCCGATTTGAACTGGTTTAATAAACTAGTTTCAACTCGTTTTTTTTTAAACTCTTAAAATCATGTTGTACAGTTGTTATAAAGTACATTTTGTACATTACAGTTGTTATAAAGTATATACATGTACATTACAGTTGTTATAAAGTAAATGTAATAAATATTACTCGTCCATGTTCACTGGCGTTAATATAATTCAAATCGGATTTGTCTCTTCACTCGTGTTACTTTATACACCACCCTGTACATGTGTGAACGAGGAACTTAGAACAGCAGATAACTTTGAGTATAATTTTGAGTACAAATCGCGCGATATTATAGTTCCTCTTTATAAATCATTAGTTAGACCCCATTTGGAGTACGCGGTCCAATTTTGGAATCCGCATATGCGCAAAGATATAGACAAAATCGAAAGAGTTCAAAGACGAGCCACTAAGATGATTCCGTCGCTTAGGTCAAAGTCGTACGAGGATAGGCTTAAGGAGTTAAAATTGACTACACTCGAGACTCGGAGGCTAAGGGGTGATCTAATCCAGGTGTTCAAAATTATGAATGGGTTCGATAACGTAGATAGAGATAGCTCTTTCGAAATATCTCAATATAATAGGACTAGAAATAACGGGTGTAAGTTGACAAGTAGAAGGTTCGAGACAACAGTTGCCAAAAACGTTTTTACGCATAGAATAGTAAATAGCTGGAATAGTTTGCCGGTAGAAGTAATTAGTAGCACGTCTATAAACATGTTTAAAAATCGAATAGACGCATATGTTGATAGATTGGGTATAGTTTAAGGTAGTAAAATTAAGGCTCTGTGGTGATAGATCCCACAGCTCAACACAAGTGTTGTGGGATATAGGGAGGCAGCATCTTGGGTTAGGGAATACTCTCTGTCTTTACACACCCCATTTAAAGGGATTCCTCTGCCGAGCGGTGCCCCCCATAGTACTGTGGGGTATTGAAAAACTCATGATCTTCACTTGCCCCACAAACACCTTTAAATGGGAGACCCAAAATGGGTGCACACACATTTCTACATTACTGTATAGTCTTTACAGCCACACCTACACTTTTCCTCCTAAGTATATATATTGTAATGTATATGGTTGTAAATTGTGACTTGGTCCGCAATTGATATGGACCGTGACTTATTTTTGGTTGGCAAGGTACTAGTATTGATGGATACCGTAATGAAATTGACTGGATTCTTTGGACCTGATATATTTGCATGTCAGTTATAAATAGATATAGAGTGTAACATATTTGTGGATAGTAGTCTATTATGACTTGATCCTCTGGATCCAGAGATTCTATCTTTAGTTTTAAATTGATAATTAATTAGTTTTAAATTGATAATATAATTATTTAGTTTTGTAAAAATTAGTCGTTGCCAATGTACAGGCAGTTTTTACACAGTGGAGCCACCTCGATGGGTCGAAGTGGCCCCTAGTGTGCCCACTATAAAAATTTCTTATGTTTTTGTGGTTCAGAACCCACGTAAAATTGTAGGTCCCCTCCGCCACCACGGAGGACATGCACAATACACAATTACGAACACAGTTAGGTAGACCAGCCATGAGTGGATCCTAGGATCTTTGTTGGTCTGAAACATTATAACATAACTTTTATTAGCAAGCAAATTGTATGGTTTTTTTTTTCGGCCGAATGAGGTTACCTGACAAATTATTTCGGATATTGTAAATCGGTCGTTCTTAACCTTTTTAGGCTGCGACCCAAATTCTGGTCGCGGGGCTAGCTCGGCGACCCATGCCTTCAAACAGTTCATTCGTAATAGATAATAAAATAAATAATTAATGATAAATTGATTAGGGATAACTTAAATAAATGATAAATGACAATTTAATGACCCAATCAAAATGGTTTGGCGACCCAATCAAAATGGTTTGGCGACCCAATTAAATTGGGTCGCAACCCACCTCAATGTTCTACACTTAAATTAAAAGGATGGATAAGTTGTAAAAGTACAAATATGATGGGTTAAAGACGCTGCGTAAGATAGCTTAAAACTCCCGCACAAATAATTGGACATAACTTTTATTTAAATATATATAAACCCGAACTGAGCTTGCGCATTCTATTTCTAGGTACAGGGTGTTAAAAAAGAAACTCAACCCATAGGAAAATGCATATATCATTGTAACCTAACCCATTTTCTTTATTTCGGATTGCGTTTATTTATGAACACCCTGTAACCTGTATATAATATAAAGTCTATATGTACAATATTATATAACCTTGACTTTGTATAAACATTAATGTTTAACATTTTGACCTTACATACCATTTTCTATGGCTGTGCAAGGAAAAGAATTTATTATCTATAGTATGGTTTGAGAGAGCTCATGAATTTATCTCCCATGATAAGTTACAACAGTAATGATGATGATGATAATGTGCGGGATGAGTCGTCACGATTTGCTTAATTAACCTTGGTTAACCTTGGTTTTGCTTCCGCCCGAATTGTTCATTCTGACGAAGGTCAAGCTTGTCACTTCACCTTAGACTTAGTTTAATGTGGAATTCGAACCACGCAACACCAGCATCCCAGCATCTTTATCACTAGGCTACCCAGGGTACCCATTTATCTACCAACCAATTTTTGTGTGTGGAAGGATGAACAGCTGGGTTTTGCTGCGTGTCGCCTGCCGTCACCAGGTCTCGATTCCTGGGCCGATGGATTCATTGTCAGCGACGCTAACCACCACACCACTGAGGCGAATTTTACTTTTATTAAAAGGAATTTTTATTTTGTCTTTTTTCATAGATCTGTCGTATATTTAGAACTAGGATTTCCTTTATTCTATATATTTTATTCCTTTTATTATGCAAAGGTGAAGTATATGTCAGTTGGGTAGGAACACACACACACACACACACACACAGTTTGGTGTTTCTTCTTTTCCCTTTTCCCCCTTTTTTGAGGTAACTCAGTATGTTGCTTCGTTGCCCCTACAGCCGAAGTGTATACCGCTTACTACTTACGGGTTCTTCACCGATTTCGATCTGACTGCAGGCATCGGACAACACTTTATGCGCTCGTCTTAAATTTCTGAAGTTGCATTTGGCAATACTGGAGAGAGTCGTTAGGCTGTTGAAAGGTTGCCAGATATCTACTGCAGAAATCAAGACAATTTATAAAGTGTTAAAGATTAAACGACCAATATCTTAATTTATAAATACGTAGGCCTATAAAATAATGAAATTTAAACTTTAACAAAAATAAGAGCTAAGTTGTAGTCACGTTGCAATAAACAACACCGCTTCCCGTTTGATCAGCGAGGTTAAGCGACGTTGGTTGGGTCTGTTCAGTGGTTTCATAAGTGACTCCTCCGCGTTCATAACTTTATGAACGAAGGTCTTTATTTTTTTAATTTATTTTTTAATTTAATTTTTAATTTAGGATATTAAATTAATTAAAAATTAAAGATGGCAACAATTATATTTAAAAAAAAAAGTTTAAAATCTCGCAGTTTTAAAATAATTTTTAAGTGTCTTTTTTAAAATAATTTTTAAAACTAATTTTTTAATTTTTGTTTTTTTTATAAAATGTCTTTAAAGGTTAGTGAAATTTTAATTTTAGTTCATTTAATTTATTAATATATATTAAGTTTAATTATTTTAATAAAGATATCATTTAATTTTTTGCTATAATATATATATATATATATGAAAATTTATTGGCGGGCTATAGTCCATATGACAAATTATTAATACAATGACATTTCACATACTAAGGATAGAAATATATACAATTGATTAGAAATAATACTGTAATGTCGAAGTTAAGTGGAGCTACAGACAGACGTTTTCGTACCAAGAATTCCATAGCTTAGCCTTAGAGGATAAATGGCAGGACTCATGGATAGCTTGGATGATCGGGTTGGTTGATTTTTTAATTCTTTGCATCAGACTGTATTGAGCACGTCTTGTTACCTCCGGGAAGCTCGGGACATTGCGGGTAGCAAACATTTGCGAAGCTGAACATCTCGGGGGGGGGGGGGCTAATTTATGTAAGAGTCTAAAAGACCTGTTGTACGGCAAATTTAGGGTTCTGCCAGAACCTTTTTTTTTATAATTCACCCAGAGTTACTGTCCGTATATATTACTGCAGAAAGCACGAAAGAGAGTGTCTTTAGCTTCACTTATACAGAACCAGAAGTTCCTTATGGTCATATTCGCTTTAGCACAAAGGCTTCAAGATTTTCTTCTTATATCCGAGTCATTACTTAAGGAGCTGGTAATAGTTTGACCCAAATACTTAAACTCTTGTACTTCCTCAATTACTTCACCATTCATTTTAAACCTAATATCAGCTGGCTGATTACAGCTTTTAGGATGAAATTGCATAACCTTAGTTTTTGTAACATCAACAGTCAAACATCGTGAATAATATTGAATTATTATACATAATATTGAAATATCATAAATAATATTGAATTATTATACATAATATTGAAATATCGTAAATAATATTGAATTATTATACATAATATTGAAATATCGTAAATAATATTGAATTATTATACATAATATTGAAATATCGTAAATAATATTGAAATTATCATAGCATATTAAATATTGTAGTATACATTGCTTTACTAATTATATTATGATATATGTCAATATTTTTCTGAACTTTTAATCTTCTTCAAAATTTTAGCTCCATCTTCTGACTTGAAGTATAACTGAAATTCTCAAGTTGTATGGTCAAGCAATCGCAGAATTCACATTAATTCAAAGCTTACAATATAACTACAGCCGAAAAACTGCCAACTCGTGGCCAAACACAACATTTTATAAGCGTTATGTAATTTCTAGGATGTTCTAGGACATTCAACATTACTCAACAGAATTCTACAGGATCCTACATAATTCTAGAAAATTCTAAATCAGTTCATCCGAAAAAATTTGTTTAAAAATATTTTTTGAGGGACATTTTGAATACAAAGCGGGACGTGGGATTTGCGGGACGTCTGGCAACCCTACCCGACACCCCATCGATTGTCGGAGGGAGGACACGTTTGACACCCGTTTAATTCTTAACAAATTTCCAAAATTTGTCGTTATCGTTATTTATGCGAGCTTCACAGACTCTTCTTCCTGTTTACATACCCTTATGGCCGCCTTATACTGACCCCTACTTCTACACATATTCATGTATACTGGTCCTAATCTGGGTCTACCATGAAAGCACCACAAATCGTAGGCGTCTTTCGATTCCCTCTTCAGGGGGGCAATAAAATCATTCCATCCAGGAATAATCTTAGTACGATAGTTGTAAGATTTAATGAGGGGGCTTCCTGCTTCTCTTGACAGGGATACTATCTTACTATAATACCTATCTATGAGTTTACATTGAGAATCATTTGAGCAAGGATTATTACGGGCAAGGTGCAAAATTTCTAAATTATTAAAGAGGTGACTTGTTCTGTCTTTGTATTCTATTCTCTGTTGCATATTAACATTAGACCAATCGACGCGATTATTCTTACCCATTGTATATATATATATAATATTATATATATATATATATATATATATATATATATATATATATATATATATATATATATATATATGTTATTGCGCCTCGGTGGTGTAGTGGTTAGCGTCGCTGACTACGGATCCATCGGCCCCGGGATCGAGACCCGGTGACAGCAGCCGGCACGCAGCAAAACCCAGCTGTTCATCCTTCCACACAAAGAAAGTGGTAGGTAGATAAATGGGTACCCTGGGTGGCCTAGTGGTTAAGACGCTGGCCTGCTGGTTGGGGCATGGTTCGGATTCCACGTTAAACTGTAGGTCTAAGATGGAGTGAAAAGCTTGACCTTCGTCAGAATGAACAATTCGGGCGGAAGCCAACCAAAGGTTACCAAAGGTATACACACACACACACACACATACACACACAGTACACCCTCTTTATTTCATGATACCCAAAATTATGCCAATTTTTTATATAGTACGGTCCTAAACACTATTTCACTGTAATATATAGAAATTCTACAGGGTGTCCCGTAAGTCTGGACCCATAGGGATTTATAATAAATTTTTTATTATGTTGCAGGTAAACCATGTCACTGACTAGAGAGGAGAGAGTTCAAGTTATTTTGCTGGTCGGGACCCGCAGTCACCGGGAAGTGGCCGAAGAATTCAACAATATGCATCCAGACCGCGCACCAATCACATACAGATGTGTTGGCAAGTTGATAGCCAAATTTAAGGAATCTGGATCCGTAGCTGACAAGCCTCGCAGAGGACCTTCAATGACTGTTACGGAAGACGAAACCAGTAC
Organism: Bathynomus jamesi; assembly: GCA_023014485.1. Taxonomy (NCBI): domain Eukaryota; kingdom Metazoa; phylum Arthropoda; class Malacostraca; order Isopoda; family Cirolanidae; genus Bathynomus; species Bathynomus jamesi. The sequence goes on along the minus strand of JAJOZX010000396.1, from coordinate 1,444,182 downwards.
CAATGTGTTGGCTAGCTTCGCTGTCAGTCCCAAGAAGTCACTTCGACGCATGTCCAGCGAAACTGGGACTATTTTGTAATTTTATTAATTTTTCCCTATGGGTCCAGACTTACGGGACACCCTGTATATATTGTAATGTATAGAACAGTATTTTGTGGTAATTCTCGGTTCCAATCTCGCGAAATGACGCCCTCTAATTAATATATATACAGTATATGTGCCATATTCATGGACATTTATGGACAAAAGTAAACTTTGAATTTACTGGATTCTTTTGAGGATAAATTTAATTAATAAACTAATTAAATATTAATTAAGGCAAAGTATTTGATGCTGGAATGAAAACTAGCTCTTTGCTACCATGTGAAATGCACTCTTAAGAATTTAATATTTAAAATGAAAATATTTTTGCTCTAAAATGTGTGTGTATATATATATATATATATATATATATATATATATATATATATATATATATATATATTATATATATATTATTTATTTATTTATTTATTTATATTTATATATTTATTTCTCGTAAGCAAGAAGAACCCCTCTCAGCCCCCTCCTCCATCGATTTTTTTTTTTTTTTAATCCAACCCAGCTCTAAATGAAGGGTATGTCCTAACCAATGGTTGCGATGTGACCATGTTGTAATCCCACTTCTAGTATGTTCAACGAAATTAAACGACATTGGTTTTCACTCGTTCGATTGTTGACCATCGGATGATGTACCGATCTACAGTTTAGGTTTCGCGTTAAGTAGTAGGTTTCTTCTGTTACATGACCTCATGTTTGTACCGAGGGGAAGATTAAGTAGTTAACCAGTCCACCAAACTTTGGTGAATATCGATTTGGAAAAAATGTGTGAAACGAATGAAGTAATTTGACACTAATCTAATGTGCTAATCTCTCTTATTTCTCTGTTCCATTGTATATATGTATTTTCGTCATCTCGCCTTCTCTCTTCATTCCCTGACGAGGTGTACTGCTGAATACACGAAACGTCTTGGAATAATTTTTTCTTTTTCCTTGTGGATTGCATCATTCATTTCATGTGTTTAAGTGTGAAATGCATTCCACATATATATATATATATATATATATATATATATATATATATATATATATATATATATATATACACAACTGTGTTGTACGTTAAGTGAAGTTAATGAAGTATTGCTTAGGTGATTTCAGAGCTGGGCAGTATTTAAATACATTTGTATTTAAATACGTATTTAAATACATTTGTGTATTTAGAACTGTATTTCTAAATACATTGTTTTTCATGTATTTAAATATAGTATTTAAATACTTTAATGAGTATTTAAATACAATGTATTTAAATACTCAAAATATAAAAATGTAAATACTTTTACTGGTTTAATACACGTTCTGTACTAGCACAGTACGACGCGTCGACAGTGTAGTACAGCATGGTTCATGTTTCAACAGTTTGGGAAAACATCCTCTCATAAAAAGACTGTTCCTCCGCTATAACACGACATTACCATCTTCGGCACCGGTAGAACGAATATTCTCATTCGCGGGAATCACTTTGACTCCCAAAAGAAACTCTCTTTCAGACAAAACTTTTGAAAGATTGGTTTTGATCCGCAGCAACCGTGAAATAAAAGAGAATTCGTAAGGTGCCTTATGTTTATGTTTACGTCTTATGTTTACGTTTATGTCTCATCTACTCATTAATTGTTACTCATTTTGCAATGATATAATGAGTATAATATGTCACTGGTTGAACATCGTAAGTTCTAAGTTCTTTTGTTTTTGTTTTGTTCTAAAAAGGGAAATATATAATCGGAAATCAGATTGTACTATTTCTTTATCCTTTATCAAGCATTTTATATTGTTGTTACTCATGAATTAGTGAATGCATATGTTAAAATTTGTATGTATTTAAAATGTATTTACAAATGTATTTAAATACAATTGATGTATTTTGTATTTAGTATCTAAATACATTCGTAAAATGTATTTAGTATTTAGTATTTAAATACATTTCTCCCATGTATTTAGTATTTAGTATTTAAATACATTCAATGTATTTATTGCCCAGCTCTGGGTGATTTACGAAACGAAATTAATGATTGTGCTTGTCTGACATTTATAGGTATAGAGTTCCTTATATCTGCTCCTTTGTAGGAGAGAACATTTCCTGCAGTTCGCATTGAATAATTTGGTTTGTGTTGGAAAATAATTGGGAAGTCTTGTAGTATTATGATTATGGTTGATCTGATGCGGGTACCGCCCTGTGAATAGGCTGAGCATAGTTCTTAATGTTAGCAACTTTGTACATATTGATACCGATAGTTAATTTGTATAAGTCATTTAGTTTCAGAATATTTAAACCTCTGAACATTGGTGAGGTATGAGATTGCCTGTTATCATTGTTTGAGAGGTCCTTAGCATTTTTTATGGATTACTTTTAGCGGATATCTTATATAATTCTTTGTACTTACTCGTACTGTACAGGGTGTTCCATAAGTCCAGCATCATAGGAAAAATAAAAAAAAGGCAAAACAAAAGCTTTTATTTACAGAACGTGCTCAATATGTCCACCATTGTTTTCAATACACAAATTCAGACGTGATACCCAGTCAGCAAGCACACTGTGAATGATGTCAGGAGTAATGGTGTTACATGCCCAATAATGTACTGCCGCAAATGTTCAACACTCCTAATTTTCTCTGCGTATACCAGCGCTTTCAAGTGGCCCCCGAGATAAAAATCTAGTGGCGTGAGATCCGGGCTTCTAGCTGGCCATTCCACAGGCCCTCGACGTCCTATTCAATGACCAGGGAATTGTTGGTACAGGTATTCCCTTGGGTGCTGTAATGTGCAGGAGCGCCGTCTTGCCGGAACCATGTTGGGAAATTTCCTTCGTTCAAGACACTGGGAAATGCTTCTTCCTTGAGCATACGTAGGTAGGTGCTCCAGTGACATGTTCATCGAAAAAGAGGGGGCCTATGATGCGAGCCTTCCAAATGCCACACCATACCATCACCCGAGATGCACCTCGTTCCTTTGAAGAGGTATACCAGTGAGGGTTGTTTTGAGACCAGTAGCGGGTGTTCTGTCGATTTACCTCACCATTTCCATAAAAAACAGCCTCGTCACTGAACAGAATGGTGGACGGGAAATTGGCATCCCCAGCATATGAATTATGGTTTGTAGAAATAGAAAAATATGAATTTCTCCTATGATGCCGGACTCATGGGACACCCTGTATTGTGATTCCATACTGTAAGTGTGGATGAATGAGTAATACAATATGAGGAGAGCATTTTTGGGAATTGATTTTTGGAGTTTGAATATTATATATAGAGAAATGTATATATTTCCGATTTGATATGTTGTGTGTGGTTTTTGAAATTTAATTTGTCATCTAACTTGATGCCAAGAACTTTAACTTCATTTAATTCTGCAAGAGAAGAGTTTACAATTATTAATGGAGTGTTCGCGATTACAGCTTTTTAGTTACAATCATATATGATGATTTTTGTTTTAGGTTCAGTAAAAACTTGTTTGCGTGTATCCAATTATATACGTTGTAATTGTCTATCCGTTTCACTTATAAGAGAGTTGATATCATGGTGTGTAGAAGCGAGTTGATCGATAAAAATCATTTACACGCATTAAGAAAAGTAAGGGTCCAAGGGTAGATCCTTGTGGAACCCCAATTTCCAATACAGCCTATTCTGATGAAATGATATTTACTTTAACATACTGGTGACGATTATTTCCACTTGTGCCGTACGTGCTTAATTTATCTCGTAAAAGATCATATGAGAACGTATCAAAAGCTTTCGACAGATCGGCGAAACTAAGATGGTGTGTTTATTATAGTTTAGGTTTTCAGATTTTTCTAATAGCACGTTGATAGCGTCTTCTGTGGTGTAACCTCGAAATCCAAATTGTATTTTTGCTGGGATGTCGTATTTGGCTAAGAATTTGATTAGTCTATTGTATGCAAGTTTTCCAAATACTCCACTTAAAATTGGTAAGATAGAGAGAGATTGGCCGGTAATTGGCTGGAGAATCGGAGCTGCCTGATTTTGATAATGGACAAACCCTGGCCATCTTCACGTAATCAGGGAATACACCATGTACTATTGAATTCGTGAATCTTGCGAGTGAAGTTACTATATCATCTGATATTAGTTTATATATTTTTACTGGAACTGAGTTCATAGCTACGCTTTTATTTTTAAGGTTTTCAATGTGGCTGAGGTTTCGTTTGGCAAAATTGGTTCAAAGAAGAATGTATTTGGCGTGGGTTATGGCAGGATATATTGGTTGGTAGCGACTCTCTGATTCTAGAATGGCTGCTACCGTTTTGCGTGTGGCTTCCTATTTTTTTTAAAAGAAATTATTTAATAAATTAGCCAAATTCTTGGGATTACTTTGTAGGAAATTTCGTCCTGTGATAACGAAGATACGGGATTTGTCTCTTCCTTTTTGGCGTTAACTAAAAACTTTGAAGTATCCCACACACCTTTTAGGATTAATGTTTTTGTTCGGTAATTTTAGAACAATGGTTCGTTTTGCTGTTTTTATAAGTGAATTTAGTTTGTTACAATAACTTTTATGTATTTGTTCAGAGTGATTATTTTTACCTGTTAATGGTTCGATACGGTCACTTTTTTATAATTAGTATAGGGTGTGTATAAAGTAACGCAAGTGAAGAGGCAAATTCGATTTGAACGGGTTTAAACTACGTTTAAACTTTTTTTTTTTACTATCGAATATACAGTTGTTATAAAGTACATGTTGTACATTACAGTTGTTATAAAGTACATTTAATAAATATCACTCGTCCATGTTCACTGGCTTTAATATAATTCAAATCGGATTTGTCTCTTCACTCGCATTACTTTATGTACACCCGGTATCTGTGAAAATGCTTTCTCCGTCTCGCCTCTGTTATTGTTTCTATGTTAAAGAAATTTTAACTGAACGAAAGCAAATTGAATAAAACATCAACGCAGCGGTTGTTCAATGTGTCCTCTATTATTATCAATGACCAATTGGGTTACGTCATAGTGTTGTAACACCGCTTCTCGTTGATCAGCGATGTTAAGCGACATTGGGTCTGGGTAGTAGTTGGATGGGACACCGTCCTCCGCGTCAAGGCTATGTAGCGACCCAGGATCCCACGTAAGCTATAGGTCCCCCTCCGTTATATGAGCTTTTAAGATGTTGCGAAGGAGGTTAACCCGTTTGCTCTCGCTTCTGACCATTTCTGCGCAGCCCGTATATACACTGGTTTAAGCTTTAACCCTCTAACGCCGACTGGTCGAATACGTACCGTTTCAAATACACGCATTTAGACTTAACCCTACAAAAACGTTCGGCGTTAAAGGGTTAAAATGAGATATCTCTTTGCGTAACCCGTGTTTTTGGTCTGACTCGTATGTAACTGGGCGCTCGCGCAGTTAACGGGTTAAATAACCCCCATCATTACTCAATGATCAATTGTAGTTAACTATTTCATACAGGAACATTTAATTAGGGGTGTAGTGGCAATTTTAAGGTGCCGGATCTCTAAGCAAATACCGGCATGTTGGTACATAATTTTAAATTGTGCTATTATTTCCGTGTACCGGTACACCAGTTAATCAGGTTACTCCCCAGAATGAGCGAAAAGTTGAATACACAAATTTTACGTTAGTACATCGAGGCGTAATAATTAACTCATCCAATTTTTGCAATTACAAATCACATTTCAGGGGAAAATTTGGCTCCCTATTTCAATAAAAATATGCCTTTTAACTAAGTAAACCAAATTTTAAATCATAATTAGAAGCCAGTGCTTTCATCTCAATTTGTTTGTTCCAACTTCCAAGTGTCAACTGAAAAAAATTTGAATGAATGGAGGTGCAAAGTTTACAGACAAAATATTCAAGAAGTCAATCAATTTCGAGAGTGTATTTTAACAGCATGGAATGAACTCGATCAAGACAGAAGTAGTACAGTGGTTCATCAGCAGTAGTACAGTGGTTCATCAGCAGTAGTACAGTGGTTCATCAGCAGTAGTTCAATAGTTCGTCAGCAGTAGTTCAGTAGTTCGTCAGTAGTAGTACAGTAGTTCGTCAGTAGTAGTACAGTAGTTCGTCAGCAGTAGTTCAGTAGTTCGTCAATGGCGCGCAAAGCTACAATTGGTCATTGATAATAATGGAGGACACCCTGAACACTTGCTTTATTTTATTCAATTTTTGTTCATTGTAAATTTCTTTAATGTTCACCCTAAGTCTCGATTTACCCTCCTCGTCAGCTTGATTTTTTTAACAACTATTGTTCAAATTGATTTGTAAAAAAAACTACAGGGTGGCCATAACGTCTGGAAACATAGGAGCTTGTTAAAGATTTATTAAGATAATGTACATTCGAGGAAAAGAAATATTGTAATATATCCTATGTTTCCAGACTTTGTGGCCACCCTGTACTCATTCGTTTTAAATAAACCACTCTCATTTCAAGAACAATATATTTAAAGGGTTTAATTTGATTTGTGCTTAATTTAATTATCCTTGAAATTGTGGTTTCGTGGCCCGGTGAAACAGGTGGTCACTTTTTGGGACCACACACACACACACACACACACGCCATATATATATATAATATATATATATATATATATATGTGTGTGTGTGTAAGTCTTTTCTTCACGAGTGTAACTCATTTCTATATTAGCCAGTGTGTTATTCTACCTGCAACAAAAAAAAAGAAAAAGGTCCCAAAACAGACATCAATTTGAACATTTGTTTTAGTTCTAATGTATATTTACGTTTGCAAATTTAATTTAAAATATATTTTCCTATAAGACCGGACTTATGGAACACCTTATACATATATATATAAATATAATCTTAGGTGACTTTTCGTTGGCTGGAGGGCAAAATTTTAAGATTTTTATTGAATAAAAACCTCGACTCCAAATTTCATGATTATTTGGGGTGACTTGCATTATTTTGCGTATGCTTATTTTATGATGATGGGGATCTGATTGGGGTGCATCGGGGCTTGCCACAGCGAGATAAGTTTATTGCCCTCACTGCGAAAAACGGATTAAATTTTAAACGTACTCGAATTTAACACGTTAATTCTTGTTGAAGTTTATTTAGTTTTACCCCCCAAAAAAAATTGTATTCCCCTAAAAAATGTATTTTACCCCCTAAATTTTTCCCCCTAAATTTTTTTTTATTTATTTTTTTTAATATAAAATGTAATGGCTCATATTTGACGGTTCTCGATAATAAGAAGGTAAACAGTGTATTAAAAAAACATATGCATGAGTCGTAAAAGTTTTGTATTACATGTCAGAGCGTTGACACTGAAATGGTGGACGCGGCAAATTGTTTAAATATAAACTTTTTATTATTGTTTTTTTTATTTGGGGGGCGGGGGGACCGAGTGATTTTTCTTTTTGGTTTTTTTTTAACTGATATTTGTGTAGAAAAATCTCGGTTTTTTTTTTTTTTTTTTTTTTTTTTTTTGACAGATAGGTTTATTGTTAAATTTCGCAGAAAGTGAGTCTTTATCCGGTATTTTTTTTATTTTATTAATATATAATAATAATGATGACGAAATCGTTATTGCTATTATTAATGATGATAATGATAATTAATGATTTATTAAATGAATCTTTACAAAATAGATTAAGAGGATAAAATCAAAGCGACTTAAATTGTGGCCTATCTGCGTGGTCCATGAAAAGTCAACTCAGGTGGTTCATTTCTACTAGTCGTGAAATGAACCTTTGGGTATGGGTATGTCCCGTTTGAGATTCTCATTATAGAGTTTCGGTTTGTTTCCACACTAGGTCACGAATATACACGACCTTCCAAACTGTTATACAATATTTGAGAAATGCTTCAAGGTCTACTTGAGAATGGTATGAGAATATTTAGGAATTCCTTCTTCCCTTTTGCTTTCGTGGACTGACTGACCGAGAGAATATTTTCAAGGTAAAATTATTTGATTGTTCGTAACGCTTCAATATCAGCAAGTCCGATTTCTTGAAGGAACAGAGAAGTTAGCTTTTATGGAAGAGAAAACTGAAATTTGGTGAAGTTCATTATATTTTAGCCCTTTCATGCCTGAAATATGAAATATTTATTCAATTTTTTCTCCCTGTTCAAGCCAAATAACCTCTAGTATTCAGATCGCAAAGATCAAAATCGATTGTCAAGCTGATGTTGCCATAAGGTAACAATCGGCGTTAAAAGGTTAAAAGTAAAACATGATTAAATTTTATAAAACTAACAGAAATATTTTTTAACAAAAACTTCACAAACTCTACAGTAGCTATGTCTGAATTCCTGCATCTTTTGTAGGATACAGGGTGACGTCAGTGTATTAACTTGTCAAAGTATAATAATAGTAAAGAATTTAAAAGAAAAGTCGCTTTAAATCAGCGATGTAGGGCTCGACAACGGTCTCCAGACCTTTATTTCTGGTCTCAGTCTTGGTCTCGGGTGCTTAGGTCTCGGTCTCAACCATGGTGTTTTCGACTACATCACTACATCGATACTTCGGTACATTCAATCTCTCAGAAAGTGCTTTTCAGTTCTGCGCTTTCTGTCGAATGAATCCGCCTCTTTTCTGTCTTGATTCTCTCTCTCTCTCTCTCTCTCTCTCTCTCTCATCTCTCTCTCTCTCTCTCTCTCTCTCTCATTTCCTCGACCATATTTCATGCGTGACATTTTACTGTGAATGTTGTGGCCTTTCCACTTGTTGTGTTTGGCGTTGTTATTTTCCTTGTTGATGTTTCGTCGTTGTGGTCTTGGTGGCGTTATTAAGGTTCATTATATTTTATAGGCGTCATTTGGGGCGTCATTTGAGGCTCAAGATGAATCGTAAAAGAAATCCTCTGAGGCTTTATTTCGTTCCTTTGCCTTATATTTTTATTAGAATCCCATTTTGTTTTCCTTCTGTCCTTGTACATAGCTCATATGTCACGTTATATATATATATAATGAGAGAGAGAGAGAGAGAGAGAAGAGAGGAGAGAGAGAGAGAGAGAGAGAGAGAGAGAGAGAGCAATAAAAGTTAATTCGCCTCAAATATAAGAACAAGGCCAAGTATCACGCCTGGATTTCAAATAGATAAAGAGCGTGGCCATAAAATTCAATTTGGCTGAGACGTCTATCTGTGAGGCTACGAAATATATAAGAAAACTGAAACCAATTGGGGACCATTTAGCTCTCGTTACCTGGGATTGCATAGCCCGCAAACCCATTGAAAGCATTCCCCCTTGCATCTTAATTCCGGACTCGGTAGGGTGGGAGGAGTGGCCCCCGTCTGTGGGTATGTTAAATGGTGAATACGCCTCTTAAATGTATTGCTGCGCGGCTGAGTTATGGATGCAGCCTTTGAGACGGGAAATATTTACGAGCTAGATAAAAATTGCCTTTTTACTGATATCATTCTTTCTTCACATCAAACACTCCGGTCCGGAATGTGAATCATTCATTTACCGGAGAAAGAAATCCGGTAAGACAACCATCGATGCATATTAATTAAAAATAAGAATAAATGAAAATCATACCCCGAACGAGTGATGCATTATGGGGTCTACTTTCCACTTCTTCTTTTTTCATTTTTCAAGGACTCACTCACTCACTCACTCGCTCGCTTCGCTCGCTCGAAATTTAGCCTCATAAACAAGTATATAATTTTAAGTACTGTCGGTTGACTTTTTTTTCTGCATATTGTTAATTAAAATGTATTCGTTATAGAGAGGTTTCACGCTCTGTTACTCGGAGAGAGGTCGAAAACGAATTACTTACCAACGAGAATTTGAAGCTTGGCTGAGTTTTAGGGGAACCTTTTTAATAGCAGAATTATCTTCTGCATGTCATTAAGATGGGCCGATAAAATGGTTGTTTTGTTATGATTATTATTTATTATTATTATTATTTTATTATTATTTGTTGTTGTTTAATTATTTTCTCTTCTTCACCACCTCCTGTAGTTTATATCCGGGTTGTTCTTGCTTTCTCACCCCAATTCGTTGGGAAATGAATTTTTTTTTTTTTTTTTATAATGTACTTGTTTTTGAATTTACTTTAGTTACCTTTTCAAAAGTTAGATATATACCTAAAACCCAGGTTATACCCAGGTTATACCCAAGCATAAGAAATATTTCTTAATTATTCCATAATGATAGTGATTTATTGGTCTACGAAGCTATTGAGTTTAAATTGTAATAAATCTCGGGCTACAAACCCCGCCCCCCTTTTCGTAGCTTTTATCGTGCGTACGATTGAAACTTTACTTGGTTGATTGAATCGCCTTTCTACGTTCGTTGCAGGTAGGGAAAATAATTATGGGGTCGCTCTGCGGGGGGCGGGCGGCTTAAACCCTTCATTCCACCATTCTGAAGTTGCTGGCTGTTGCATGCATCAGAATTCTTTAGAGAGAGATTTAGTGTGTGGCGGACGGGGTATATCTCCACTCTCACCTCCTCTTTATCTCGGTAGGGGCTCCGCAGTAAGGGTGCATAATTTCAATTTACTCCTTTACATCGGGTTACAATGACGTATTGCCCACTTCTTTTGTGGGTTTCTTCACTCGTAACGCATAGAGCGAAAGTTTCATTATAGTGTCGCTAATGAATATTAATGCTTTCATTTATTATATAGTTTTACACCGTAGATAACGGTAGACGATGTAACGGCCTTAAATTCGTTTAAGAGTTATTATTATTATATACCGTCTGCCCCCAAAAAAGGGTTCACTCTAAAAACATCCATGGACATGGCCGTAACTACCTATGAGGTCACCGAGGTCCGGACCTCGGTAATTATTTCCTAAAAAAAAAAAAAGAGACTGAACCGTTCTCCGTGTATGAAACGCATATTACCGCTTTTCTTTTGAAAAGAGGGAGCGTCGAGCGTTTTGTGTTTGTGTTTTAGTGTATATTTGGGTTTGTTTGTAGATGTCATTTTGGTCTGAATTTTGCTCGTCCCGCCGCGCTCGAAAAAAATCTGGACCTCACTAATTTCTAAACCCTAGTTTACGGGCCTTGTCCATGGAATGAACATTTTCAAACAATCAGTATGAACTTATACACGTAAAATATACATAAACACCTACCTGTAAACCAATTTCAGTTCGAAGCTATCAAAAATAACGATTTATTAAATATTTCTCTAATAATATTACAACTGATGCTCGACAAACTAATCGAGAATCCTTTATTTCCATTTTCACTTTTGTAAATTCTAATATCGATTTTTGTTTTTGTGGGGTTATAAAATATAGTGAATATGCTATTTTCAGAGGAGATAAGATTATAATTAAGCATTATAGACTAGAAAAGGTGATATGGACGAACGAAACTACTCTCCGAATTCCTCAAAAAGGATGCTTTTGGTAGTTTTGGGAAAGGTTCTTGGAGAAAATTGATGAGACTGGGTATATCAAAAGGAGAGGGAAGTGGGAGACCAAAACTGTTCGCGTACGAGACAGTATTGACGACGTCGAAGAACGTATATTAAAGTCAGGAAAACCAGTCAGGAGCCAATATGACACCAGCTCGCGTATCAAACGAGTTACAATTATCCAGAAACTAGTGTGAGATGTAAATTAAACAAGATCTTCAACTCAAACCTTTTAAAAGAGTGCGCGGGCAAAAGATTACTCAAAACTGATGAGCAGAAACGAGTTCAAAGATCAAAACAATAATCTTACGGCGAGTAACATGTAATAACTTTCAAAAGATTTGATTCACTGTGGAGCCACCTCGGAACAGTCAAAATGATAGAGTTTACTCGCACGTCCAATGTAAGAATGAAATACCTGATAGCAGATTTTTTGCAACCCGAAGTCATTTCTCAGCTAGTGTCATGGTGTCAGTTGGCATATCAAAGTTAGGAAAACATCCATTCATTTATTGAGCCTGGTGTAAAAGTTCATGCCGAGTACTATCGAAATATTCTGCTGCGAAACATGCTTTCCGAAATGCAAAATCTGGTCAACGGTGGTTATTATCTTTTTCAGCAAGACGGAGCAACGTCCCCATACAGCAATAGTAACTGTGGAATACTTAAAAAATAATATCCCAGAATTACTTGACCCCCCCCCCCCCCCCCCCCCCCCCAAATTGGCCACCTAACAGTCCTGACTTGAACCCTGTTGACTATGGAATCTGGGAAAGTTTGGCACAGAGAGTTTACAGGAGCAGGGTGAAAAATGTTAATCACTCGCGTCAGCTTCTTGTGGAGAAGTGGGAAGAGATACCACAGGAGCAGATCGATCGAACCACTGATAAATTTCGTCCAAGATTGAAGAAAATTGTTGAAACAGAAGGGAAACACATTGAACAATTTTTTTTTAATAGGAATTCCAAAAGAGTAAAATGTTAATTTGATTTCTTTTGTAAACTTAGGATTTAAGTTCTGTTTCGAAATTCAAAATCCTTTTTTTTATTTTCATGTTTTTTTAATGGAGACATTTCCTATATTTTATAAATGTTATGATGTATTTTATAACTAAAATGAAAATAAAAATTTTATTACCAAAGTTTTACCGCCTTTGTGGACTTCCCAGAATTCAAAACTGGAGCGCTGTTCACCAACAAAATTTGTTGAACATAAACAATCCTCATTAAATCATTAATTTTGAATATAATAATCTGAAAATTGGTGTACATATATATTGTTTACATAGTATTGCTCTTTATGAGTTTCATTATGATTGGTTAATAAATGTTGATTTCATGGCTGTTTTTAGAGTGAACCCTTTTGTTTTGGCAGACGGTGTATATATATATATGTGTGTGTGTGTGTGTGTGTGTGTGTGTGTTTTAGTTTCGAAAAAAGGTTCGCCTATAGACGTAAAGTTTCCGAAAAGCATAAAAAATGACTAATTATTAATAATTGGGTTTTTGTTTTTGAAATTTTATTAGTATCACCGAAAATTAATATAAAATATTTAAAGTACAACAAAATATTGCCAATTAATAATTTCTTATATATATATATATATATATATATATATATATATATATATATATATATATATATATTTTATTTGTAGTCAAACTTTTTTCCCCAAATTGTGTACATTACGTTTCAGCTAAAAAAGGGGACAAGAAAATTAAACATTTACCATTGAAACGATTCACCTTTTTTAACTTTACATCTCTATTATTATTTTAATAATAAGAGCCCAGTAAAGCCTATTAAAGCTTAAGGGCCAAATTAAATAAAGTAAATAGTCGAACTTCACAATTATTCGTGTCATTGTAAAATGAATGTATATATTTTATTATTAATAAAGGTTATTAAATTATAAATATAAATAATGAGGATTGGTGTAACAACTTCGTCCGAATTGGTGTAACAACTTCGTCCGAATTGGTGTAACAACTTCGTCCGAATTGGTGTAACAACTTCGTCCGAATTGGTGTAACAACTCTTTTATTTTTTCAATTTATTTTTTTTATAAAAATCAGGTTTTATTTAACAAAATTGGTTTGAGATTGTTTACGAATGTTAATTTTGTTTATACTGTACAAATTGATTGAGCTAATACGCATGTTTTTAACTTTACACACACACACACACACACACACACACACACACACACACACACACACACACACACACAAGCGGTTCTTTTTAACTCCGATCTGCGTAAGTTTCATACCCATTATTGCTATATTTAGAAGGAAATAAAAATATTGTTTATTTTAACCGGATTTACAATGCAAACTGAGTTTTTTAACTTTTTTATGTATTGCGGTTAAAAATAATTTAATGTATAGGGTGGCCACAAAGTCCCGTTACCCCTGCCCCATATCATTGTTACGATTCATTTCTCTGGGGGGTAATGGGACTTTGTGGCCACCCTATATAATGGAATTTAACGTAATTTATTTCGACATTAACTTATAGGTTAAGGCCGGCCCGGCCGTACACAGGATCGTCTTGCGACTCATGATTCACGACGAGTCGCGTGTAATTTTAAATTGACAGAAATGGGAGCCGTCGCGGTCGCTGCAGTATGTGGGGCTCTCATTCTGTCATGTAAAATAACGCGCGACTCGAGTCGTCACGACTAAGTCGTCAGTCGCAATACGATCCTGTGTGCGGCTGGTCCAAGAGTAAAAAAGAAAATTGAGTCAATGACTCTGTATTGAGTCGCTGTGATATTTGAGGAAGTTTATTGGGTAATGCTCGCTCCATTTTGTATTTTGAAACTGAAATCAGAATTGTTTAATATATTTTAGACTTTGAACTTAATAAAAATTGTAAACAGGACTTTGTTAAAGTCTTTGGAGTGATGTGAGGGGCTGGGGCTGGGGGTGTTTTGTACGTTTCTGCTTCATTTTCGTCTTTTATTAGTACAGTATCTATACACCAAAAAAAGTCGGTGCTACTATAGTATACGGTCTACCTACGATTCGGCGGTCTCCCTTTTAATTATAGCTTCTTATCTTGTTTACTAATTGCTTGTTTACATCCCAATATCAATCGCCCTTGACGATTGGTTAGGTTTAATCATGATATTTTTGTTAGTTTTAACGAAAATATCATAACTAAACCTAACCAGTCGTGGGTAGACCGCATACTATAGTAGCACCAAAAAGTCTTACACACACACGGTGGCGCAAAAGTCGCGCATCATAGGAATTTTCAGTGTTGGCTATAATATATAATTTTTTTTCTTTTAGGTAGGGGATGGCTGCGAAATTAACAATAGACAAATCGATGAATCGGTACAGAATTTAAATTCTGTACCGATTCATCGATTTGTTGTACCTGGTGTTCCATTCATTAAAACCAAGCTCACCTTCTCGTCTATTGTTAATTTCGCAGCCATCTCTTACCTAAAAGAAAAAAAAAATATATATTATAGTCAACACTGAAAATTCCTATGATGCGCGACTTTTGCGCCATCCTGTATACAGTATATATATATATATATATATATATATATATATATATATATATATATATATATGGCTATCGTAAAGTGGTTATTTTGAAGAGAAAGGCGTCTCCCTGTCTGTACGCATCGCGAAATGTATATATATATATATACACACGTCAGTAGTATGCAAAAATGACAGGCGCTGACGAGAGTGGTACCGTCATGAAGGTCTTATGGAATCCTGGGACACGGAATAACAATGATAATGGCCACGTAATAATGGCCACGAAAGATTTCTGTAAAGAATCTCTCTCCTAAATTAATGCACGAAAGAAATAACACTCAAGGCATGAAGAGCTGAACTGTGATATTATCATTATTATTATTATTATCATTATCATCATCATCATCATCATTATTATTATTATCATTATTATCATTATTATTATTATTATTATTATTATTATGATTAATGTAGTTCGTTCTTAATTAATTCGAATACAAATCTAATTTGTAGGGGTAAGTTAAGAATTTTTAGCCAGATTTTTGCTGCCGTCTATATCACGATTTACAACATATAATCGACTTGACATTCTCTCGACAAGTATATTGTGGGTTAGATTAAGTTAAGATAGGTTAGGCTTAGTTCATTTTTTTTTAGTGTTGATGTTTTGGTTTTGTCCATTCGATGAATGGTCATAGTTCTTCTCCATTTACGAGATTTGGTTCGTTGAAGAAATGAATCCATCTAATTCGTGGTGGTGATGGCGACGCTTCGTGACTGAAATGGTTGCATGATTTTATTTCACAACCTCTTTGGTCATGCACGCGTACATACTACTACTACTACACCACATTCGCCGAGAGAGAGAGAGAGCTATGCTTTTCCCAAACGTCTTGTAAACGACACGCATGGACGTAAGTTTGTGGTTAATATATATATATATATATTTTTTTTTAGTAATTATCGTAATATACCGGGTTTGGATAAAGTAACGCAAGCGAAGGGACAAATCCGATTTAAACTGGTTTGAACTATCATAGTTTCAACTTGTTTTTTAACTCTTTAAAAAGTTTCGACACCTCTTATAAAGCTTACTATCGATTATACAGTTGTTATAAAGTTGTTATAAAGTACCTGTTGTACCTTACAGTTGTTATAAAGTAAAGGTAATAAATATCACTCGTCCACGTTCACTCGTGTTAATACAATTCAAATCGGATTCGTCTCTTCACTTGCGTTACTTTATACACACCTGGTGTTATGCGTATATAAGCCGCTGTTTTATACAGTCTCAGTGTATTGATAAAATCTCTCTCTCTCTCTCTCTCTCTCTCTCTCTCTCTCTCTCTCTCTCTCTCTCTCACACACACACACTGTATATTGTGTGTGATGAAAATAACCACGAACGAAAAAGGGAACGTGGAATGGTGCTCAAGCGCTTTCGTCTAATGACATCCTCAGGAACACTAATATACATACAGTATATATATATTTATATATATATATATATATGTGTGTGTGTGTGAAGTGGTAAATTATCTTCACACACAAAAAAGGACAGGGCTACCAACCTAACTTCTGTGTGATGAGGGATCGTTGCACAAAACTGCTAGGTTATCAGATTATGTAGTTTTGGAAAAAAGTTCGTCTATAAACATACTTATGCCCATCGGATCGGATCGACAACACCAACACCAACAACTAACTTAACCCAACGTACCTAATTTAACTCAGTCTAACTCACGATATCCTTGTTGATAGAAAGTCAAGCTGACGAGATATCGTTCGTAATGACTAAAGCATATTTCTAAAAAGCATGAAAAATTGCTAATTGGTATTAACCCGTTTTCTTTGGATATTTTGTTACTTTTGGTGACACTGTATAAAAAAAAAAAAGAAACCCAATCATTACTGATAAGTAATTATGTCCCCGACCAAAAAGTTTGGAGGGGCCGTACTGGACTGCACTCGTCTGTGTCCGCCTTTTCGTCTCACTTTTGTGTCCCAACTGCAACTTTGGAACCCCTCAACATAAATTGATGAAACTACATACAGATATGGATCATTACAAGACTATGTCTCACGAGCAAGAATCAGATCGTTGTATTGAAGGTTAAGGTCACAAAGAGAAGGCAGAGTTCAGATGGAGGTTTATATAGCTTTTGAACCGCTCTCATAATCTAATGAAACTTTGTATATATATATATATATATGGATCATCAAAAGATGGTGTGTTTTGAGCACGACTCAGGTCCTTGCATCAAAGGTCGAGGTGACAAATAGAGGTTAAAAGTCAAATGGTGGTCCACGCCATAATTTTTGAACCACTCCGCATAAATTGAAGATTTACATACATACGAGTATATGAATCACCGCAAGATTGTGACAAAGCTAGATTCAGGTTTTTCACAAAGATTTTTTTTTGTTAGAAATTTTAGGTTTCTAGGCGAACTTTTTTCCGAAATTTTATTATACACACACACACACACACACACACACACACACCTTTGGTTAGTTTCCGCCCGAATTGTTCATTCTGACGAAGATAAGCTTTTCACTCCACCTTAGACCTACAGTTTAACGTGGAATCCGAACCACGCCCCATCAGCAGCCCAGCGTCTTAACCACTCGGTCACCTAGGGTACCCATTTATCTACCAACCACTTTCTTTATTGTGTGGAAGGATGAACAGCTAGGTTTTGCTGCGCGCCGGCTGCCGTCGGGTCTCGAATCCGGGGCCGATGGATTCGTAGTCAGCGACGCTAACCACTACACCACCGAGGCGCATTTATATATATATATATATATATATACAGGGTGGGCGGAAAGTAGCTCCCTATTTTGGATTGGTAAAAAAATACGTATATTATTCATTTATTTCAGAAAAAATAATATGAAAAGGTAGGCATACATGGTAGGTTTTCTCTAAAATTCAATGTGGGCTCCAACTCTTTCCACCAGCTTCTGGAGCCGCCCAGAATGGCGTCCACTGACTTTAGCAGGAACTCCGGCGGGATGGAGGACATGACTTCCCGAATTCGGTCCTCCAGTTCTTCCAATGTCCTCGGTTTGGTGCGGTAGACTTCTTCCTTTACCCACCCCCAAAGAAAGAAGTCGCACGGTTACCGCTGAAAAACGGCAGAATCGGTTCAGTGTAACGGTGTGGTGTGGTATGACCTCAGATCAGGTTGTGGGCCCGTTCCTTCTGCGCAACACCATGAATGCTGAGCGGTACCTTGCTATGTTGCGAAACGAGGTCTGGCCGGTTGTCAGCACATGGGAGAACATCGACGATCTGATATTTATGCAAGATGGCGCCCCTCCGCACTTCGCTCTTGTTGTCCGTGAGTGGCTGGATGCCCACTTCCCTGGGCGTTGGATGGGTCGTCGTGGTCCACATCAATGGCCAGCCAGGAGCCCCGACTTGACACCGTGCGACTTCTTTCTTTGGGGGTGGGTAAAGGAAGAAGTCTACCGCACCAAACCGAGGACATTGGAAGAACTGGAGGACCGAATTCGGGAAGTCATGTCCTCCATCCCGCCGGAATTCCTGCTAAAGTCAGTGGACGCCATTCCTGGGCGGCTCCAGAAGCTGGTGGAAAGAGTTGGAGCCCACATTGAATTTTAGAGAAAACCTACCATGTATGCCTACCTTTTCATATTATTTCTTCTGAAATAAATGGATAATATACGTATTTTTTTACCAATCCAAAATAGGGAGCTACTTTCCGCCCACCCTGTATATATATGATGCACACCCACAAAGGAAAATGAAGAGTGATTACAAGGGCTTTCGTGTATTCAACAATATACCTTGTTAGGCCTTCGAATAACTTTTCATTTTCCTATGTGGGTGTGCAACATTTACTTATTGGGCGTGTTTAATTGTTAAACTCATCCATTATATATATATATATAAGCACACCGGGCAAAAAATTAGTCACCCCTCTCAGAATGTACCTAATAACGTGTGACGGCGCCTCTGGCCTTGATAACCGCACGAATCCGGCGAGGCAGAGAGACTACGAGGTTGTGCATGTACTGAACATCGATTTGCTGCCACTCGTTCATCAGCCGGTCCCGAAGTTCCGCCAGAGTCCTTGGGTGTCTATTCCTGCGCTTCACTTTCTGTTTCCAGCCTGAACAACAACACCGACGCATTCAGGATTAAAGGCTTCATTGGACCTGCGATGTACTCGTCGCCTCCCATCATTGGAGAACAAACAAAAACGGGACTCATCGGACCAAATTACACGTTTCCAATCTGCCGCAGTCCAGTTTTTGTGCCTCTGAGCCCATTTATAACGTGCCAATTTGTGACTTGCTGTTAACAGCGGCCTCTTCCGTGGTACCCTGCTCCAGATGTCCATCGCATGCAGTTCTCGTCGCAATGTCCGTTCGGAAATTGGTCGCTGGAGAACCTCATTGGTTTCTTGGAGCAATTGTTCTCTGGTTTGAAAACGATTTGCAGTTACTAGACGAGAAACATGGCGGCGGTCCCTATTGTCGAGAATTGTTTTCCGGCCACAGTTACGCCGTCGATTTTCAGTTGATTGCGAACTACACCACTCTTTGTAAACTCGCTGGACAGTACGCGTTGACACACCAACAAATTGGGCTACTTCAGACATTTTGTGTCCGTGGGCTCTGCCAAACACGATGGCTCCTTTTTGCCACTGAGTAACGGCTGCCTCACGACCCATTTTGCAGACTATATCCAACACACACTTTGTTCTTCACCACCTCACGAAACAGATCTGATCCTGTGTGCTACGTCACCGCTACTTGTCACTTACCAATGCTACATCAGCGCCCTCTGTGTGACCTTGAACTTCCTACTATCGGTGCTATTAGGGGTGACTAATTTTTTGTCCGGTGTGCTTATATATATATATATATTATATATATATATATATATATATACAGGGTGGGCCGTAAGTTTCCATACATAGGAAAAATAAACATTTTTTTGGACAACCATTTTTATTTATATAATATGCTCTACATGGTTGCCATTGTTTTGAAAACACATTTCAATACGTGTTCCCCACTGTTGATGAACACGCATTAGCACAGTTGACGTTATGCTTGTAATGGCGTTGGTGATACGTTCCTTTAGATGATTTATGTCTCGTATCTTTTCCTGATACACCATGGCCTTCAAGTGCCCCCAAAGATAGAAATCAAGGGGGGTGAGATCTGGGGATCTGGGAGGCCACTCCACAGGACCACGCCGACCAATCCAAGCATCCGGAAACTGCTGATCCAAATTTTCCTATGTATGGAAACTTACGGCCCACCCTGTATATATATATATATATGCGCCTCGGTGGTGTAATGGTTAGCGTCAGTAGTATAGCCGCAAAAGGGGAGAGTGCAAGAATGTTGCAAGTGATGACGTAATGTTGCAAAGGGGGGTTGCCAAAAAAATGAAAAAAAAGAGTACTGGCCTTTGTTGCCAACCTAGGCTGCAAGGGGCATGCAACTTGGGGGCCTCCCCCAAGCTATTCCCCCCAAAGGGCCAGAGAGAAAGGAGAGGTGTTCACCTGGCAGGAGCCAAGTGCATATTAAGACTTAAGCCGAGTAGGCGTTGTTTTATAGGCTCCTAATCAGCCAGAATCAGCCAGTTGACAGCCATGGGGGGAGGGGTACACCTGAAGGAGAGAGAGACACCTGAAGAAGAGAGAGACACCTGAAGAAGAGAGAGACGCCTGAAGGAGAGAGAGAGACACCTGTAGGAGAGAGAGAGAGAGAGAGAGACCTGAAGGAGAGAGAGAGAGACACCTGAAGGAGAGAGAGGAGTTCTCCCTCAAGTTATTTTCGTTTTCCTAACCTAAGAGGCCACTAAGGGGTTTTACCAAAGGGCCTGAAAGAGGAGGACCAGAGTCCTTGCTCGGCTGGGAGCCGAGCTTGAATGAGTCTTTCATCAACTTCTCGGTCTTTTATAAGCCTCTATTCTGGCTGAGTTGCCAGATAGCGCCATGTATTCAGTTGCTGAGTTGTCAGATCACGCCATGTATTCAGCTGCTGAGTTGCCAGATCGCAGCATCAGATAGCGACATGTATTCCAGAAAACCATATATTAATCATCCATTGTGTACCACAATTGAATCCAATTAAATTCTGTTTATTAAATAAATAATTTTTACACACTTAATTTTTATTATAAATAATTGAACAACGAAACAATATGAGAATTTACGAAACAATTCAATTAAAAGTTGAAATTATCCCAAATACAATCCGCTATAACGGGGTCGGACGACATGAGAGATCTTCCTTCCAGACTGCTCTTGATGTATATATATATAATATATATATATATAATAAACGAATAAACAACTCGCACACACACACACCTGAGGGTTGAGAGACCTTCCCCCCAATCCCTGATAAGTCTCCCTTCACTTCAAATGAAGAGAAATTTATGAAACACACGCTTGTCTGTGCACAAAGCATATAAAATACCATAATATATTTATATAGTTAATCGAGCCCCATCTATATATATGTTAACCCCCCTTATGGCCCTTTGTCGGTTCGGATTCGAAGGGGGTTCTAGTTAGGAGGCTGCAACGGATGTTTCTTCTTTATACTTTTCTATAATTCTTTTCGGTCGCCTTAGGGGGTCGACACTGTTAATTCTTTTCTTTCTATAATTATCGACTTTTCTGACTAAGTTCTGAAGCGAGCACGGCTCGAAGGAAAAAGATAAAAACTTCTTAAAGGGTGGTTACTTAAAAATTACAGTTGGTACTCTGAATTACAAGGGGTAGAGGTTCGACCTCTTTCGACCATGGCTCAGGCCCGAATCTAAAAATACTTAAGTTAAGGAGGCAAGGGGCTTCTGCCCCCTCCCGATGAAGTGCTAATCTGAAGAAGTCTAATGAGAAGATCTCTCTAGAAGTGCCTTAAATGAAGTCCTATAATGAAGTGAAGTATTTTTCAAATATACGTATAATATAATTTAAATGTTTGGGGGAGAACAGTTGAAGGTTAAATTTCCCCCTTTTTAAACACATGATTTCAACTAAAAAGAATAAAAAATAAAAAATAAAAAAGCAGTAGTATCGCTGATTCGACATTTATGGAGGCGATATTATTTCGTATTAGCACATCAGCACAATTTTGAGTACATGACTGAGTACGTATTAATTTTGGTTCATTACAATTATGATTACAATTATGGATTACAACTACCAATTAATTCATATTCACTTTTTAATTACAATTCCATTAAAGTACATTCTTACATTATAAATTAAATCATTACATTTAATTAGTTTCACTGAAGTACATTACAAGTTATTGTTCATTACAGTTTCATTAAAGTACATTACATCAATTACATTATATTAAAGGATTACATTTAATTACAATTTTAGCAAATTGTTAATTGACGTATCTACTACTGAAATAATATGTCTATAATGTTATACATTCGAATCAAAGCGAAAGGAGACCTTTTTTATCTTAGAAGCGTTCAAATTATGCTGTGATGAGTGGAATTTCTGATAATAACTTACTAAGCATTGTCTAGAGTTCACCTCGGGAGGTCAAATAATTTAAAAATAAAAATGAAAAAAATAATACGAGAACGTTTTTTCGCGTTCCCGAACGAAGGCAAAGGTTTTGCGTTTCATAGATTGACACGAGTAAAAATAGACTGATAAGTTGATAGGGCATAAGAAGACAATAGGTAGATGAATGAATATGGTTGAATAATAATATTTATACTACATAACATATAAATAATGACTTCTATAGAGTGTACAGTTTTTATTATGATGTTAAAGAATTTTCATACATTGAATACTAGAGATATGATGAAGGGAAATTAATGACGGGAAAATGTGACGTCATAGTTATTGAATTTGTACGTATAGTACGAATCATTGTTAGGAAGATTTACAAGAACGAATTAGAGACACAGAGTGGGAACGTAAAGGGAATAAAGTTATTTTGTGACGTCATAGTGTATGTCATTATTACAAAAATCGAAATTTTACCCAAAACTCGCTTCTGCGATTTTGGCTTTTAACGTAAAAATGGACATTCGAACATAAAACTATTGTTCATTGTTCGCTTTTTACATATATATATATATATATATATATATATATATATATATATACTCGTACATTCCCCAGCTGTGTTTGTATATGAACTGAAAATTATATATTCACAAATCTACACACACACACCTCTGTATATATATATATATATATATATATATATATATATATATAATAAACGAATAAACAACTCGCACACACACACACACCTGAGGGTTGAGAGACCTTCCCCCCAATCCCTGATAAGTCTCCCTTCACTTCAAATGAAGAGAAATTTATGAAACACACGCTTGTCTGTGCACAAAGCATATAAAATACCATAATATATTTATATAGTTAATCAATCGAGCCCCATCTATATATATATATATATATACACGTACATTCCCAGCTGTTTGTATATGAACTGAAAATTATCATATTCACAAATCTACACACACACACACACACACACACACACACACACACACTCTGTATATATTACGAAAATCAGGAAAAATGCCAAACGTGTATTAATTTAAATGATCCTAAACGTATATTATAAGAAATTAATTACTATTTTCACCTTTTAAGAGCCATTTATTATAAGAATTTATTTACTCAATATAAGAAATTAAACGCGCGCGTAATATATATAAACAAAACACATGTGCCTGCGTTGAAACCTTTGAAAGGTGTGGGCGTTCACAGAGGAATTTTTGCTGGAACTTCCTCTCTCTCTCTCTCTCGTCTCCCTTCTCTCCAAATCTTAGCTTTCACACAAGCACGCACACACGCACACGAGGAAAAGGCGACTCTGCGGCATTTCGAATCGTGTCCCTAGAGACCTTTTCGGGCGAGGATTAATCCTTTCGTCCAAGATATTCGAGCAAAAAGCACCGTTTACTTCAAATATTAATATTATCATTATTATTACTTCTATATAACAGAATTAACAAAGTTACCCAATAAATAAATCGTTAGACTGAAAATTATCATATTCACAAATCTACACACACACACACACACACCTCTGTATATATTACGAAAATCAGGAAAAATGCCAAACGTGTATTAATTTAAATGATCCTAGAAACCTTTGAAAGGTGTGGGCGTTCACAGAGGAATTTTTGCTGGAACTTCCTCTCTCTCTCTCTCTCTCGTATCCCTTCACTCCAAATCTTAGCTTTCACACAAGCACACACACACACACACACACCTGTATATATATATCATGAAAATCAGGAAAATAACAAACGTATATTAATTTAAATGAAACTAACATACGAGCCTCATTCCCCAACCCGGCTATATATATATATATAATAAACGAATAAACTCGTACACACACACACACACACACACACACACACTAACCGGAAACCAATGCATTTTTTCATCTCCGTGGAGCAGAAAAAATATTACGCGCTTTTCATCTTAAAGTGAATTATAGCAATTTTATGAAAAAGAATATGAATTTCAGAACTAAGTTAACATTTATACAAGGCTAGAAGCTTTATCAACTCCTAATTTATTTCTCAATGATAACCTATATTTTTAATATTAATTAATTTTCTTTTTATCATAACTCAGCCGAGCAACGATGTTAAGCAACGTTGGAATCCAAAGGATACTTCCCTTACACTTTCCTCACCAGCGAGACTTTAAACTACGTAGGCCCCACCACCCCCAAACGGTATTTTGACTGTATGGTGAACGTGAAGACTTTGATCGATACTACGACAGTTTTAATGAAAGTAACCCTTATAATATAGCTGTGATGTGAGCGTTATTGCGTGAATGATGTGCGCGTGCTTAGAGTATGTTTCCATGCCTTTAGAAGAATGTACATAACCCGTTTCAAATGCGATCCACTGCAAGTCGCAACCACCATCGCATCATTATGTTTTACGGTGTTCAAGAATAACTTCATGCCTAAAGACACCTTAGCCATTATTCACCGAAACAACCCCGCAGTTACGGACACAAGGCTATTTACTAATAAAATAAATGTATATCTTGATAAATTTAATGTTAATGAAGTCGCCTTGGCAATTTCCAGTTCCGAGAAAAAGACTCGAAACCATTTCTCTCTTTGTGCATATATATTATTAAAATGTTAATTGTTCTAAGACTATTTATAAAAGAAAATGGGATTTTGGCACAACTTGCATAATTATGTATTCTACAACTTGCTTATTGTAATTTTAAATATGTTATGAACGTTATACGCGTCACTATTAAATGTCATTTATATTTTTTTTTTACTTTCGATTTGATTTTGGATTGTGTGTTTCAGCTTTGTAATTTTAATTTTTATTATTGAAGTTTTAATTTTATACTTTAGATCTAGCTATCCACGTTTATATATTTTTGTCATTTATACATTTTTATCAGGCATTGAAATGCGATAGTCCCCCGAAACAGCGGATGCTGCCAAATATAATAACTTTTCTGCGCTACGTCATCGTCTTTATCCTAAATATAAAGTTTAATACAGTTCTTAGTACCTCTATCGTTCAATTATTAATCTTATATGTTATAATGTTTCAGAACAATCATATGATCCCTTTCCAGATAAAAGCCTAGTCCAAACGTATTTGGTTTTAAATTTATAAATCTTAAAAAGATATAGGAAAATACAGAGAAAATGATTTCCTAACTGACGCATTTTACATGCAAAAATATACGTAATAATAATAATAATAATAATGTTAACAATAAACATATATACTAATCAAATACTATGGGTCATAGGTGCCAGGTACTCATAGTCACTGTCATCAAAATGAATTAGCCACAGTCTACTAAGGGCCTACTAAAATCCCACCAAAGACGTCTCGAGTCTAGCATCAGACTTTTTAAATCACAAAGTGTGTGGAACTACATTTGCAAGCAAGTTAGAGGTCTTAGTGACAGAATGGGTTATCTGCTACCATCAAAGTAGTTAAACGGCAGTGAACAGTCCTCAAACAGTATGGACCTGGCAAGATTGTTGAAGCCAGAAAGTTCTCCATAATTAGTGATTGAACCATTCTTCTTATTTGAGTATACAAATCAGCGCCAGTGAATAGTCTTATGGCTCATTTTTAATAGAAAATATTGTTTCAGGCACTGTCTACAGTTTTCAAACCTAAGTGACATATTAGGTAAGAGCAGGAGTTTGGAACAGACTTAATAAAAATAAGTTTAACCCTTTCAGTCACACCCAAAATGCTTTTAATATAAGTTACCCAAATGTAGTTTAATGTAAGAGGGTTATTATGTGTTTTCTCACACTCAGTCATTTTACACACCAAAATACATTTTTCTAGTAGTATTTGATGTGATTTGTTCAAATATGACCTCCATTTCCGTCGGAAATGAGATCAAACAAAGTTTTAGTACTTTGAAGTTTGGCTCACTTTCAAGGGAAATGGAAGTCAAAATCTAAGCAAAGCATCAAATATTACTAGAAAAATGTATTTTGGTATTAATTAACCTAACAACCTAACCTAACCGTTGCTAAACGAGCCTAACCCTGGCTAAACGATCCTAACCCTGGCTAAACGAGCCTAGAGTATTACCTTATTATGGATTAGGTGGTGGATACAGACGAGAGCTCGTTTAGCCAGGGTTAGGCTCGTTTAGCCACGGTTAGGTTAGGTAAGGTTAGGTTAATTAATACCAAAATACATTTTTCTAGTAATATTTGATGCTTTGCTTAGGTTTTGACATCCATTTCCCTTGAAAATGAGCCAAACTTCAAAGTACTATAACTTTGTTGGATCTCATTTCCGACGGAAATGGAGGTCATATTTGAACAAATCACATCAAATACTACTAGAAAAATGTATTTTGGTGTGTAAAATGACTGTGTGATATAAAACATAATTACCTGTAAGAGTAAAGTACATATACATATTGAGAGAATTGTTGGCCGTACCATTTTAAATTTTTACATTCAGGTAGCTATTATTATTATTATTATAGATTTTGGGCATGTGTGTTTTTTCACACATTAGGATCATTCTTTACAATTTTCTAGTTCATGTAATCATTGTATGAAAATTATAAGTATATTTATTACTTTTGACATGTTCCACATACTCTTTAGTTTGAGACTTAAGGTTTTACCCAAAACAAAATGTTTATTATTCTGTTAAAATGATTACAAAAGTGTTTCCAACAAACCAGTCACCTTCATAGAAACAGGCCACATATGTACCAGGTTTATATTGGTAAGCCACATTTTCTTTGACCAAAAATTAATTACTTTAGATGTCACAAATACAATTTTAAGGTATGTATATAGTATAAGGGGTTTATCAGCTATCATGTATTTATTTTGAAGTTGTAGCAAAGTTTGTTTAACCAGCTATTTTTATTTTTCTTGCTCTACTTTGCCCACAACAACAACAACCTTAAGGGTTTCAAATGTTCAATCAAGAGTTAAAGTTACATTTGCAGTTTTAAAACAGGTTTGTAATGGGTTTTTATTGATAACATGAGTGAAAGAGATAGTTTGTAGATTGTATATCGTGTATATCTTTAGTTTCAGTTTTGTAAGCTCTTTTGGTGGAAGTAAATAGTTGTATATTAATTAGCTAGTTTGAGATTGACATTTTACAAAATTTTATTATTATTAAAATGTAGCTGATGACTTGGATTACCTCAATAGGCCCAAGTGCCTTCATGTTTTCCAAATGAAATGTAATGTAACGTAATAACTTAGCTAAGAATACGGTATACACTATACACATTCACCAAACTATCTCTTTCATTCATGGAAGTGTCTAAATTTTTCTTAAATTTAACTAATGAGCTACTGTTTACCACATCATATGGCAAGTCATTCCAAAAATCTACTACTCTATGAGTAAAGAAGTATTTTTGTAGATCAAGTCAACAAGTCTGTTTTCTAATTTTCTTATTATGTCCACAAGTTATCCCATCAGTATCTAGTGAGAAAAAGTTATGTACATCTAAAGTGTCCAAACCTGAAAACATTTTAAACATCTGTATCATATCTCTTCATGTCTCTCAAAACTAAACATGCCTAGTTCCTTTAATCTTTTCCAGTATCCCTACGAAAAATAGGAAATATATTTAATAAACCACATTTTATACAAATCTGCACAAGATAAAATATATATTTTCGTAGTCAGTTTTGAATGGCAATTCAATATATTGTATTGTTTACCTGCGCGTGAGTGGGTTAAAAGATGAATATTAAGGAATTTGGATTAAAAATGATGATAAAGAAAAAGACTTAGATGTCACTGTGACTAATGAACTTAAACCCTCAAATCACTGTATGGTAACCAGAAATAAAGCAAATGCTAGACTCAATCTCATGCAGACACACATTGAATAAAATCACCCAATATTATAAAGCAGCTATACATTTCATATGAGAGACCCCTCCTTGAATACTGTATTGTTTAATAGTCCCTATTTGATACAAGATATTGAAAAACTGGAAAAAGTACAGAAATGAGCAACAAGAATGATCCCATCTCTAAGACAATTGACATATAAGGAAAGACTGGCGTATCTAAACATGTTCTCATTAAAAAGGAGGAGGTTAAGGGGTGATATGATAGAGGTGTATAAAATGCTAAACGGGTTGGATAAGATAGATTTTGAATCTCTTTTCATTAAAGATCACAATAACCAGACTAGAGGTCATAGTATGAAATTATTTAAGCTAAGATGTAGAACAAATTTAAGAAAACATAGTTTTACAAACAGAGTAATTAAGTTTTGGAACAGTCTGACAGATAGCCAGAACAAGACCCAACCAGCTAATTAAATCGCAGAGTAGTGAAAAATAGCCCAACCAGGAAAAATATTTTATGAAAAAAGTACGTTATAGCCAAAACAGGAAATATATTTTATTAAAAAAGTACATTTTATACAAATCTGCACAAGATAAAATATATATTTTCTTAGTCAGTTTTGAATGGCAATTCAATATATTGTATTGTTTTAACCGCGTGAGTGGGTTAAAAGATGAATATTAAGGAATTTGGATTAAAAATGATGATAAAGAAAAAGACTTGGAATATCAAAGAAAATGGACAGAGAGAAAAATATAGTAGTCAATTTAGAGCTTGATATACCCATCTTATAGGAGTTGTTTAATCTACCCTTACATCTTAATAAACCATCTTTGTCAATGTAAAGATTCAAGTTTATTACCACAGAG
Organism: Bathynomus jamesi; assembly: GCA_023014485.1. Lineage (NCBI taxonomy): Eukaryota > Metazoa > Arthropoda > Malacostraca > Isopoda > Cirolanidae > Bathynomus > Bathynomus jamesi. The sequence goes on along the minus strand of JAJOZX010000396.1, from coordinate 1,415,030 downwards.
GGTACTTTGTTCATTTGTTTACCAATTGTTAGAAATCTATTTCATTTTTGTATTCTGTTTGTTGTATGTGGTTAACCCAATTAGTTAATCAATTAGGCCTACAAACTCATAAAAATGAACAAGAATTGTGTATAACATCATTTATCAAAGAAAATGAACAGAAAGAAAAATATAGTACAGTCAATTTAGAGCTTGATATACCCACAGAGAATAAAACAACAAACATAGAAGCAGTAGTCATTAAACAAGTTGGTCAACAAAAATTTAAAATACCAAATTTAAAACAAGTAATACAACAACTTAAAAAGCAATATAAAATGGGGCCTAATCTTATTTCAGACCTTGTAAAATTCCTTCTAAGATTTAGATTAGATGACTATGCAGTTCAAAGTGATATAAGCAAAGCTTTTTTGAGAATTCATCTGAAAAATGACTATGACAAAGATCAACTAAGATTCTTGTGGTTTAATGATCCATATGACTTAAATAAAGGGTTTAAAGATGTTACCCTTACAAGTTTGCCAAAGTCAGAATAATTGTTATAATCTAATAGTGCTCAACTTTATTTGTGGTTATCATGTTAAATTTTACATTAATTTGTACGATGAAAATGATTTAACTGTTCATTTCTTGAAAGATCACTTCTATGTAGATAACCTTGTATAAGAAAATTAGAAAACAGACTTGTTGACTTGATCTACAAAAATACTTCTTTACTCATAGAGTTAGATTTTTGGAATGACTTGCCATATGATGTGGTAAACAGTAGCTCATTAGTTAAATTTAAGAAAAATTTAGACACTTCCATGAATGAAAGAGATAGTTTGCTGAATGTGTATAGTGTATACCGTATTCTTAGCTAAGTTATTACGTTACATTACATTTCATTTGGAAAACATGAAGGCACTTGGGCCTATTGAGGTAATCCAAGTCATCAGCTACATTTTAATAATAATAAAATTTTGTAAAATGTCAATCTCAAACTAGCTAATTAATATACAACTATTTACTTCCACCAAAAGAGCTTACAAAACTGAAACTAAAGATATACACGATATACAATCTACAAACTATCTCTTTCACTCATGTTATCAATAAAAACCCATTACAAACCTGTTTTAAAACTGCAAATGTAACTTTAACTCTTGATTGAACATTTGAAACCCTTAAGGTTGTTGTTGTGGGCAAAGTAGAGCAAGAAAAATAAAAATAGCTGGTTAAACAAACTTTGCTACAACTTCAAAATAAATACATGATAGCTGATAAACCCCTTATACTATATACATACCTTAAAATTGTATTTGTGACATCTAAAGTAATTAATTTTTGGTCCAAGAAAATGTGGCTTACCAATATAAACCTGGTACATATGTGGCCTGTTTCTATGAAGGTGACTGGTTTGTTGGAAACACTTTTGTAATCATTTTAACAGAATAATAAACATTTTGTTTTGGATAAAACCTTAAGTCTCAAACTAAAGAGTATGTGGAACATGTCAAAAGTAATAAATATACTTATAATTTTCATACAACGATTACATGAACTAGAAAATTGTAAAGAATGATGATCCTAATGTGTGAAAAAAACAACACATGCCCAAAATCTATAATAATAATAATAATAGCTACCTGAATGTAAAAATTTAAATGGTACGGCCAACAATTCTCTCAATATGTATATGTACTTTACTCTTACATTAAACTACATTTGGGTAACTTATATTAAAAGCATTTTGGGTGTGACTGAAAGGGTTAAACTTATTTTTATTAAGTCTGTTCCAAACTCCTGCTCTTTCTTACCTAATATGTCACTTAGGTTTGAAAACTGTAGAGAGAGTGCCTGAAACAATATTTTCTATTAAAAATGAGCCATAAGACTATCACTGGCGCTGATTTGTATACTCAAATAAGAAGAATGGTTCAATCACTAATTATGGAGAACTTTCTGGCTTCAACAATCTTGCCAGGTCCATACTGTTTGAGGACTGTTCACTGCTGTTTAACTACAGTTAACAAATAGCTAAATAAGAGCAGATACAGTTATTTTGAGGATGCAGACAAATACTGGATAGGGCATACAGAAAAAATCTGGGGTAACCTACTAAAACTGAGATCAGTCAGCTATCTACTCTGACGCGGTTTAACTGTAGATAAATACGCTACTTTGATGGTAGCAGATAACCCATTCTGTCACTAAGACCTCTAACTTGCTTACAAATGTAGTTCCACACACTTTGTGATTTAAAAAGTCTGATGCTAGACTCGAGACGTCTTTGGTGGGATTTTAGTAGGCCCTTAGTAGACTGTGGCTAATTCATTTTGATGACAGTGACTATGAGTACCTGGCACCTATGACCCATAGTATTTGAATAGTATATATGTTTATTGTTAACATTATTATTATTATTTATTATTATTATTACGTATATTTTTGCATGTAAAATGCGTCAGTTAGGATTTCATTTTCTCCTTTGTGTTTTCCTATATCTTTTTAAGATTTATAAATTCTAAAACCAAATACGTTTGGACTAGGCTTTTATCTGGAAAGGGATCATATGATTGTTCTGAAACATTATAACATATAAGATTAATAATTGAACGATAGAGGTACTGAGAACTGTATTAAACTTTATATTTAGGATAAAGACGATGACGTAGCGCAGAAAAGTTATTATATTTGGCAGCATCCGCTGTTTCGGGGGACTATCGCATTTCAATGCCTGATAAAAATGTATAAATGACAAAATATATAAACGTGGATAGCTAGATCTAAAGTATAAAATTAAAACTGTTCAATAATAAAAATTAAAATTACAAAGCTGAAACACATAATCCAAAATCAAATCGAAAGTAAAAAAAAAAATATAAATGACATTTAATAGTGACGCGTATAACGTTCATAACATATTTAAAATTACAATAAGCAAGTTGTAGAATACATAATTATGCAAGTTGTGCCAAAATCCCATTTTCTTTTATAAATAGTCTTAGAACAATTAACATTTTTAATAATATATATGCACAAAGAGAGAAATGGTTTTGAGAGTCTTTTTCTCGGAACTGGAAATTGCCAAGGCGACTTCATTAACATTAAATTTATCAAGATATTTATTTTATTAGTAAATAGCCTTGTGTCCATAACTGCGGGGTTGTTTCGGTGAATAATGGCTAAGGTGTCTAGGCATGAAGTTATTCTTGAACACCGTAAAACATAATGATGCGATGGTGGTTGCGACTTGCAGTGGATCGCATTTGAAACGGGTTATGTACATTCTTCTAAAGGCATGGAAACATACTCTAAGCACGCGCACATCATTCACGCAATAACGCTCTCATTCATCAGCTATATTATAAGGGTTACTTTCATTAAAACTGTCGTAGTATCGATCAAAGTCTTCACGTTCATCCATACAGTCAAAATAACGTTTGGGGGGTGGTGGGCCTACGTAGTTTAAAGTCTCGCTGGTGAGGAAAGTGTAAGGGAAGTATCCTTTGGATTCCAACGTTGCTTAACATCGTTGCTCGGCTGAGTTATGATAAAAAGAAAATTAATTAATTATATTAAAAATATAGGTTATCATTGAGAAATAAATTAGGAGTTGATAAAGCTTCTAGCCTTGTATAAATGTTAACTTCTGAAATTCATATTCTTTTTCATAAAATTGCTTTAATTCACTTTAAGATGAAAAGCGCGTAATATTTTTTCTGCTCCACGGAGAGATGAAAAAATGCATTGGTTTCCGGGTGTGTGTGTGTGTGTGTGTGTGTGTGTGTACGAGTTTATTCGTTTATTATATATATATATATAGCCGGGTTGGGGAATGAGGCTCGTATGTTAGTTTCATTTAAATTAATATACGTTTGTTATTTTCCTGATTTTCATGATATATATACAGGTGTGTGTGTGTGTGTGTGTGTGTGCTTGTGTGAAAGCTAAGATTTGGAGTGAAGGGATACGAGAGAGAGAGAGAGAGAGTTCCAGCAAAAATTCCTCTGTGAACGCCCACACCTTTCAAAGGTTTCTAGGATCATTTAAATTAATACACGTTTGGCATTTTCCTGATTTTCGTAATATATACAGAGGTGTGTGTGTGTGTGTGTGTGTGTGTAGATTTGTGAATATGATAATTTTCAGTCTAACGATTTATTTATTGGGTAACTTTGTTAATTCTGTTATATAGAAGTAATAATAATGATAATATTAATATTTGAAGTAAACGGTGCTTTTTGCTCGAATATCTTGGACGAAAGGATTAATCCTCGCCCGAAAAGGTCTCTAGGGACACGATTCGAAATGCCGCAGAGTCGCCTTTTCCTCGCGTGTGTGTGTGCTTGTGTGAAAGCTAAGATTTGGAGAGAAGGGAGACGAGAGAGAGAGAGAGGAAGTTCCAGCAAAAATTCCTCTGTGAACGCCCACACCTTTCAAAGGTTTCAACGCAGGCACGTGTGTTTTGAGTTATATATATTTACGCGCGCGTTTAATTTCTTATATTGAGTAAATAAATTCTTATAATAAATGGCTCTCTTAAAAGGTGAAAATAGTAATTAATTTCTTATAATATACGTTTAGGATCATTTAAATTAATACACGTTTGGCATTTTTCCTGATTTTCGTAATATATACAGAGGTGTGTGTGTGTGTGTGTAGATTTGTGAATATGATAATTTTCAGTTCATATACAAACAGCTGGGGAATGTACGAGTATATATATATATTTTATATAGATGGGGCTCGATTGATTAACTATATAAATATATATGGTATTTTATATGCTTTGTGCACAGACAAGCGTGTGTTTCATAAATTTCTCTTCATTTGAAGTGAAGGGAGACTTCTCAGGGATTGGGGGGAAGGTCTCTCAACCCTCAGGTGTGTGTGTGCGAGTTGTTTATTCGTTTATTATATATATATAATTATATATATATACTATATACAGAGGTGTGTGTGTGTAGATTTGTGAATATGATAATTTTCAGTTCATATACAAACACAGCTGGGGATGTACGAGTATATATATATATATATATATAGATGGGGCTCGATTGATTAACTATATAAATATATTATGGTATTTTATATGCTTTGTGCACAGATAAGCGTGTGTTTCATAAATTTCTCTTCATTTGAAGTGAAGGGAGACTTATCAGGGATTGGGGGGAAGGTCTCTCAACCCTCAGGTGTGTGTGTGTGTGTGTGCGAGTTGTTTATTCGTTTATTATATATATATATACACACATCAAGAGCGGTCTGGAAGGAAGATCTCTCATGTCGTCCGACCCCGTTATAGCGGATTGTATTTGGGATAATTTCAACTTTTAATTGAATTGTTTCGTAAATTTTCATATTGTTTCGTTGTTCAATTATTTATAATAAAAATTAAGTGTGTAAAAATTATTTATTTAATAAACAGAATTTAATTGGATTCAATTGTGGTACACAATGGATGATTAATATATGGTTTTCTGGAATACGTGTCGCTATCTGATGCTGTGATCTGGCAACTCAGCAGCTGAATACATGGCGTGATCTGACAACTCAGCAACTGAATACATGGCGCTATCTGGCAACTCAGCCAGAATAGAGGCTTATAAAAGACCGTGAAGTTGATGAAAGACTCATTCAAGCTCGGCTCCCAGCCGAGCAATGACCTCTGGTCCTTCTCTTTCAGGCCCTTTGGTAAAACCCCTTAGTGGCCTCTTAGGTTAGGAAAACGAAAATAACTTGTGGGAGAACTCCTCTCTCTCCTTCAGGTGTCTCTCTCTCTCCTTCAGGTGTCTCTCTCTCTCTCTCCTTCAGGGGTGTCTCTCTCCTACAGGTGTCTCTCTCTTCTTCAGGTGTACCCCTCCCCCCTTGGCTCAGTCAACTGGCTGATTAGGAGCCTATAAAACAACGCCTACTGGGCTTAAGTCTTAATATGCACTTGGCTCCTGCCAGGTGAACACCTCTCCTCCTTTCTCTCTGGCCCTTTGGGGGAGGCCCCCAAGTTGCATGCCCCTTGCAATCTAGGTTGGCAACAAAGGCCAGTACTTTTTTTTTTTTTTGGCAACCCCCCCTTTGCAATATTACGTCATCACTTGCAACATTCTTGCACTCTCCCCTTTTTCGGCTATACTACTAGCGTCGCTGACTACGAATCCATCGCCCCGGGTTCGAGATCCGGTGACGGCAGCTGGCGCGCAGCAAGGCCCAGCTGTTCATTCCTCCACACGATAAAGAAAGTGGTTGGTAGATAAATGGGTACCCTGGATGGCCCAGTGATTAAGTCGCTGAGCTGTTGGTGGCGTGTGGTTCGGATTCCACGTTAAACTGCAGGTCTAAGGTGGAGTGACAAGCTTGACCTTCGTCAGAATGAACAATTCTGCGGAAGCTAAACAAAGGTATATAAATAAATAATATGCAGCACGCACCTCGGTGGTGTAGTCGTTAGTATAGCTGACTACGCATCCATCGGCTCCGGGTTCGAGACCCGGTAACAGCAAGTGGCGCACAGCTAACCCAGCTGTTCATCCTTCCACATAACAAAAATTGGTTAGTAGATAAGTGGGTACCCTGAGTAGCCTAGTGGTTAGGACGCCGGGCTGCTAATCGGGTGGTCATGAGATAGAGTCCGAGCGAGGACTTTGTAATTTCTGACCACCCGTGGTGGGTCGTGGTTCGGATTCCACGTTTAGCTGTTGTCTAAGGCGCGGCAATAAACTTGGACTTGCGTCAAAGAACAGTTCGGGCGGAAGGAAAATCAAGGTTCATTTCTACTCTATATACGTGTGTGTGTGTGTGTGTGTGTGTGGTCAGAAGATTAAAAAAAAAGAAAATGTAATTTAAATTTTCAATATTTAGTTATCGGATCGGAAAAGATTTCTTTTGTCAGTTTTTACGGACGGAAAAACATAAGAATTCTGCCCGAGTGTAAATCCGTGTTTATATAAATGAAAATATTGTATATTTTGTTGTATACGGTTTCACACACACACATACATTTTAGTGACATTAAAAGAGATAAATAATCTTCTTTTGATCAGTTCAGTGGTTGGCCCTTAAATAAGGTTTTGATGATCAGTGATCGTTCAGAGAGAGAGGGAGAGGGAGGCATTTCTTTGGCAAAACACTTTTTTAATTAACATTTTTATAGATTTGTATCGATGGGAGGAGGGGTTGAGACCCCATTTGAAATGAAGACGCCGTAGTAATTAGTGTTAATTATAGCCGTGAGGTCGGTGTTTAGCCGAGGCACCTTTTACGATGTTCATTTGAGTTAAGATAAAAAAAAATTTATTCAATGTGTAAACATTTTGGAGTCGTCCTGCCACTCTTCAGAGTCGTCCTGCCTCTCTTGGGGAGTGGCCGAGATCAATAAATTATTTATTATAATTTTGTGAACATTTTTTATAAGACACACTTCATTTATTTTTCATATTTGGCATTTTGACAACAGGGTTTAAATGAATAGAAACTGTGTGTGAACTTTTACCGTGTGTACGAGATGTATGAAGGCAACGTTCCCTTCGTCTCTCTCTCTCTCTCTCTCTCTCTCTCTCTCTCTCTCTCTCTCTCTCCATTGGTACCTCCTCGGTATGGGCCGCAAGGCCTTTTGAGGTACTTCTTTTCCTTGTAACTCCTTGTAACTCTCTCTCTCTCATATATATATATAATAAAGAGAGAGAGGCTAACGACATTTCGTCTTTGTGACAATTTATCGACGTGCTACTGTTTTGGGTTACGTTCAGGTTAGGTTAGATTAGGTTAGGTTAAGTTATTAGTGCTGACGATAAACTTCCCTATCAATGAAGTGTTCGTAGGTCCCCGTATAAAAACGCGGAAATACGACCATATTTCTCGTTTCTATATCGTTAAAATCCTTTCAAGTTTGGACGTTTTTGCGCACTCGAAAATCTATGAATAATTCGTGGAAAAAGATTGGAGAAACAATTCTTTTGAAAGATTCAAAATGGCGAACTGGATATCTGGCGCCAAAAGTCAAATTCATCAATACTTTTCGGATGTATCTTACTGAGGTGATTCATTCATTCAGGTTTGCGATCGGGGGGTCAACCCCCACCCACTGAGGGAGGGTCATTGGCGAGTGTGCAAAGATCAGAACAGATTCCAAACGGATAAATAGTTGACTTAATGGATTGTATGTCTGAAAGCCAGGTCTTACATCTCATTGAAGAGAGAGATTCTCCTTCTAGCTCTGATAATAATAATAATTATTATTGAGTCGACCATTTATACTACGGGGTGGGGGGTGGGGGACAAAGCGGACAGCTAAATCTTTCTTTTAGTCGAGCACGGAGATCATTTTAGGACTGAGATCCATCCATAATGCTAAAGGGATCTGGATTTGTTTATGGTGGAGTATGATTTCTAATTTATGGCCTGTCGTTGTATTTGTCATGCGAGACGCCTTTCGAATTTTAAATAACGGGATGGAAATATGTTCGTTATACACACACACACACACACACACACACACACACACACACACGTGCGTATACGTAAAATATATTTGTTTATACGTCTTCGTGATGGTTTTTCACAAAAAAAAACCCACTGTATTCATTTGTCGAAATTAAATTTGACACTTTTTTCAATAAAGTCGAATAAAGAATGACTTAAATTCTAAATCTTAGAAAGCAGATCTTATTCATTTTTCACGCATACACATACGAATACACAACCTATATTTTTAATTATATATACAGTATGTATGGGATTGAACTCGGAATGGTTCCCTGAGGTTTTTTCATGATACACACAGACCGTGCATGGAACAAGGAACTCTTCTGGGAAAATTAAATTCACTATAGTCCGAGTAAGTAATGGTAAATGACAAATACTAAAGTTATTCTTTTTCATGATAGGAAGCCCAACGTATACATGTTACAAGGAATCTGTGTAACTAGGGATTTCATGAAATCTCTAAAATGTTCAAGGATTTCATGCAAGGTTAAGTCGTGATATTTTCGTTAGTTTTAACGAAAATATTACGACTTAACCTAACCAATCGTCAAGGTCGTATAGTTGACCTGACTGGGTATTCAGTTAACCGGGCATTCAATAATTTTCCCGTGGTTTAACGAAAATATTACGACTTAACCTTATATGAAATCCCTGAACATTTTAGGATTTCATGAAATCCCTGAACATTTTAGGGATTTCGTGAAATCCCTGAACATTTTGGGGATTTCGTGAAATCCCTAGTTATACAAATTACTTGTAACATATACCTGTATATGGCTTTTAAACTTTGCTTTGTCACTCCATTAGTGCGATTTGTTGAGATATGTTGTAACGCACATTTGTATATATTTGTGATATAAAAATGGTAAAATAAAGACTAAATGAATTTTAAAATCGACTTAATTTTATTAAAAAATTAAATCTTTAAAATGAAGTTATGAAAAAGCGAAAAACCGCTACTCGAAAGGGGAAGAAAACGAGTTGTTGTTTTGACAATCACAAGACCTGATTTATGTAACCCGCAATTAATCTGCCGGGAATATAAGAAATAATTTTAGCTTTAGGATCCTTTTCATTTTAAAGCTTGTAAAAGGTTTTTTTTTTTTAATTTTGTTGGTTTTATTTTCCTCTCATTGGAGGAAAAATTCAATGTAAACATGCGAGATCTGTTTCACTTGCTACAAGTCAAAAGTTCGATTGGTTCAGAAAATACATCGCTAGGGAAATCCTCTGAGAGAAATTTTAGTTTAATTTTTTCCTACTGAAAGGCGGAGCTCATTTACAGCGAAGTTGAGGTTTGACCAATAAGAAACCGAAATTCTTGTACGATTGGCGTCAAGTAATGAAAATGTTTTTGATAGGTCATTTGGGTACTGAAGGGTGGAGTTTCTTTAATCTTAAGGTGTAATTTAGAGGGACACCTCAGTTGTAGTCTTACCTCTCCAAAGATGAAGTGTTGTTAAATGAGTCCTGAAAATTTGTGGCACCTTTTGATGCCATAAGCCGACTTCAATGTTGTTATTCGAATAATCTGAATTTCATTATTTCAGTGTTTCATATTTTGTTTTGAGAGTTTACTTCATAGTTCAGACGCCCTTCTGTAAACGAGGTGGTAGTCAGCAAGAAAGACTGAAAATAATACCCGAAAGTGTCTGGCATATTTGAATTTAATTTTGTTCACATTTTCAAATTCTAACTTATAAACTTGCTCAGTTCATTGCGTTTTCTCTGGGAATAATTTTGCAATTTTTGTGTTGAGCAAATACCTTTTGGAGATTTTATTTTCCAAGAAAATCTGCGGATTTCGCGCAGAACTTTTGAAAAGTTTGTGAAAAAAATTAATTTGGCGGAATTTTTTCCGAAAGAATCGGCGCGGAGCTCGATTAACATTGAAAGTTTGAAATTAAAATTGGGCTTCAAGTAAGCCGAAGAAATTGCGCGTATAAAATTGAAAGGTTATCCGAGTGATAATTAAGCCGTCCTGAACAAAGGAACTCGCGCGCGCAATAAGTGCATAAAAAAGTGGTTGCACCACAAATAGTTCTCTCCTCCACTCGTAATTGCTCACTCAGCTGGTCAAGAATCGGATCTACACACACACACACACACACTTCGTCGGCGAAAAATTTCATCGACATTAATAACTATCTCACTCAACGTAACTCAGTGTTACACCAAACTAAATCTGACCTAACCTGACCTAACTTAAACTTGAAAAAATTGTATCGAAGGAACTGTGGCTTAGCTCGAATTTGAAGCGTTGTGTGGTGCGTATCTTGAAAATTTTTGTTTCTTTATCATGGCGTTAAATATATATTTTTTTTTTGTTTCGAGTACTGAGAATTGTCTCTCCTTGTCGTCAAGGTAACCTCCTCCCGATGAGCGACGATGCAAAATCTTCACGTCCACGCATAAGTTATCATTTACTCTCTCTCTCTCTCTCTCTCTCTCTCTCTCTCTCTCTCTCTCTCTCTCTCTCTCTCTCTCTCTCTCTCTCTCTCTTCCCCAAGTTGATTAGTTATGATTTTTATTCTTAGTGTTTTAGAGAAAGTTGTTCCGCTGTTCTGTATACAACTCGCAAGGACCGAGAACAAGACTTAATTACTGGCGAAATGAAGCAGATGAAACTTCTCCACAATCTTAGCATGACGTTAGTTCCCAAATTTGAATGTTGCGTCTTGTGACATTCACATTCCAGAATCTCATTCCCGAAATTTTGGTATGAGATTTGTTTGTTGTCGTTGTTGTTGTTGTTGTTGTTGTTTCGTGTTTTCTTTTTTGTTGTATTTATTTAGGAAGTTAAGCAATTTCTCTTTATTGAACTTTACATTGTTTCCTTCCAAGTCTATTTCAATAATGTGTGGATCTCCCTGTATATAACGGTTTAAAGCCCTTTATAGTGCAAATAGTTTGGGGTGGAATGGCTAATGGCATTTCTACCCGAAGAAGGATGAGATTAGGACTGCTTTGAAGGAAGGATGTGAGCCTTATCGAAGAGCAATCAAAGGGCTCGTGAATTATTGAAATTTTTTTAACCCAAAGACGATCTTTGGATTAGGTTTTTTTTTTTTTGCACACTAACACCGAGCGAAGATGTCGGGTGTTATTCACACTGTTTACTTTTTAGTATATTTATTATTGAAGCTGCTTCAACGCACACTTTTAAGGAATTTTACATAAATTTAGTCGTTTCTGACCCCCCCCCCCCCCCAACCCCCCATCCGTTGGTATAGAGGCGTGCTTTTGCAATTTTGGTTCATTACTTAAAAAATGTCGGTAATTTCTTTCGTGTAAAGCTATTAGAATTGAGCGGATGTGGCATTCGACATCTCTAATTTTAATCAAAGTATCTTAGAGCGACGATCGGCTCCTATCGTCAAATGCTTTATGCAAACCTGATTTCGGATTAGAATCGGAAATTCGGTCCAACACTTTAGTAAAATAACTTTTGGTGGGGGGGGGGGGGGGGGGGCTCTGTTTTAAAAGGAATTTTGCGTAAGTCGAATTGAGTCTTACCTTCCTTAATAAACATATACTTTGTGGACTAATTTTAATATATATATATATATATATATATATAAAAGTGGGGTGGGGCTCAGCTGTATTCGAACTGTAATAAAAAACTTGTGTATTCGTGACGATGAGGTTAAAATATTTTGTCGTCGTTCCTTCGCTTTATCACTGTGGTGATCCCACCCCCCCTCACCCCCTATTCCGCCCCCCCCCCCCCCCCCGAAACGCTAATTATGGTATTAGATTTTAATCTAATAAAATGGCCGCCATTCCTTATGCAGCCAAAAAAAAAAATCCTTAATAAAGAATTCAAGAAAAGGTTAAAAATGAAAGCCACAATAATGAAGAGAAATCTTAAGCCATTTGTTTGATTTTCGAAGTGAGAAGAGCACTTTCCATCTGCCCTTGTCATGAACGTCAAAGAAACTAGCGCCATCTGTCCAGAGGAAGAATAACACTTTATGCATTGAGTGTGGTTGGTCATTCTGTCAGTCGATATACACGGTGAACCAAAAGTAGGTGGACAGTAGGTTGAATAGGGTTTGTGTTATATTATATTATAACTATGGTGTTCATTATAACTATGGTGTTTGTGTTATATTATATTAAATATTATAACTAAATTTATTTAAATTTTTTTTGTATTATAGTATACGAAAAATTAAATATGTATTCTCAAAATAAACGTTATCATTTACTGTCCACCTACTTTTGGTTCACCCTGTATATCGTTCACGCGTTAAGCACCGTTCGAAGAGGCAGACACACATTTAAAGCTTAGAAAGATGGCCTAAAACACGAATTTATTTGTAATTTAGTTTTGTAAAGGAAGGTTACACACACACACACACTCTTTCTCCTCTTTGTAGGACGAGATTGTAGATACCAATCGACCAGGGAAGTACTCCAGGGAGGACGTTAGGCGGGAGATAGGGACTGCTGGAACTCCCGTAACTCCCGTTTCTCCTGTCACTGTCCTCCTTAGCTGATCTTTTTTAGTGTCTCATCTACCCTATGAGCAACCCAGTATGCTCTCAAACACACTCCTCCCTCTATTCTTTACTACACATACATACATTTTACACACTGCACAATTTTTTTACATTAAGAAAGAAAATGGCATCGTATGCTTCAGAGACCTTGATTTCGGTTCTCTTGTATATAGGGGGACATTTTTGCGGGCTCTCGCCATTGGCTCCTCCTTCCTTCACACACACACACACACACACACACACACACTGGTCAAAAGTCTGAGAACACTTCATAATTTATTGAAAATGTTACTAATGTAAAGTATACTCGTATGGAGTAAAAAAGGCATTTTTAAGGTTGTTTTTTTTTACATAGAAATGATATGTTACAAATTTGTGCCAAAATAGACAATATAATCAATAATTTGTATATACTCGCCTCGTCTTAATGGTTATCGTAGAACGTCTGTCTGACGCTGAAAGACACGAAGTTGTTGTTCAATAATGTTCCAAGAATTTCAATCCAATCCTTTGTAGGACATTCAGTAATGAGGTCCTGTTTCTTGTTTTTGTCTTGGCTACCTCTGTTTTCAGATACTGCCACAAGTTTTCGATGGGATTAATGTCGGGGATTTGAGGTGTTCCACTCTGTAGAAGTTTTGCGTTTTCAGCAGCCTTTTTTTTTTCTCGCCAGGATAGTTCGTGTTTATTATGACTTTTTTTTTTTTTTGTGTGTGTGTGTGTGTGTGTGTGTGTGTGTGTGTGGGTGTGGGGGGGGGGTGTTCGTCATTATCATCATACGACGTGTAAGTTCAAAGTTTTGTCCAATTAGGGAATGTCTCGCAAAATATGTTACGAGTGTGTTCCTTTTTTGTTATTCCGTCCGTTTTAACAATATCGCTCATTCCATTAGCAAAAGAAAGCTTCCCAAATCATTATAATTGATCAAATCATGTTATTCCTCAATTTAGATTGTCTTCATGTCAAAAATTACTACCCATTTTCATTGGATTGAAACTATGGAATGATTTAAATGCTGATATAAAAAATATTGTGAATGTAAATTTGTTTAACTAAGTTCAAATCTCGATTAATAATGGCATACTAATAAAAATCTAGGATTAAATGTATATTACTCTATTACTTGCTCATTTCTCGCGTTTAATCTAGGTTAGAGGATTGGTTAGAAAAAGGAGTTAGATTAAGTTAGTGTGATTTAATTAAATTCACAGAAGTTGTGGGCTGGGCGGAGAAGAGAGAGTGGAAATTGTTAAATGTACCCGGTTGGACGCGGAGCTTAATGGTTATACGGATTAACTTCGGTTAAATTAAGTTAAAATAAAGTTTGCTTCAGAAGAAATATCTGTGGTAGAGTGAGTTGTTCCTAAAGGCGATAAATATAGTGTCTAATCAACGTCACTTGTCATTCCAAAGTAAGACGTATAGTAGTTTTAAATCAATTGAAATCTCACTTAGAGTTTTTTTCTTTCTTTTTACGTCATGCCTATAGCTTATTTTTCATTAATCACAATTTGACATGATAGAGGCTTAACGCATCATGTATTTTGAATAATGTACTTGCCATTCAACGTGTCTATGCTACAGCATGGCTTATTTATTATATGTAGGCCCCTATAAATGTTTTAAACTAAGATCTCAATGACCCGAGACGCGACTCCTGAGGCCTATTATATACAATCATGGCCCCCTCTTATGCGATTAAAGGAGTTTCTCACCTTTTCAGCTATCTTTTCTTCGTTTCAAATGCCACTTTTCCTTATTTTTCAGGGAACGTTCATTAAAATCACGTTCCATAATACATTCTTTGCATAATACAGACCTCCAAGGACTGCGAAGATCGTGTATTCATTAAAAAATACCATACTGTATTTCTTAAACCGAAAGCCCATTTGTAGATATATTGACAATTGAACGTGTGAAAGCTTTATTGGAATTAATGATGGCTTTTCCCGTGTTTCGTTTAATCAAGAGAAACCTTTAATTGCAGCTGTGACATCTTACATCCGAAGTTTAGCCGCGTTCGCTGCATACGTAACTATATATAGGTAAATTGTGACTATCTTTTTGTTGTAATCTACGCCTGCAATCTTGTTTCGGCTCATCACAACCTGATATACAAACACTGTGTGTGTGTGTGTGTGTGTGTGTGTGTGTGTGTGTTAGCTCTTTCGCTATCAGGATGGGTCTTTCTTTTAATCTCAGGATCATCTACAGAAACCACCATGTTACAATTTGGCCTTAAAAAAAGAATTCGGTCTCCTTATCCGCGCTAAATTTGATTTTTTCAAAAGAATTTATTGACATTTTTAGGCCATAAATTTAGGCCTTTTGACCGTTCAGATATAAATATGAACTCCCTTATTGGCTGTAAATCAATGTTTTGAAGTGGCTTCAAGTTTGGTTTTGTAGCAAAATGTTTACTTTGGTTTAACTGTTCTGAAATGTTTAATTTTGTCTATTATTAATGTGTCGGTAGTTTATTTTAGTACCGTTGCCTGTAGCGGCCGATGTCTAAACACAGCACAGTTATGGCACTCGTTTTCACTTCTGCGTTTATAAAATATTTATTAAAAATAGAATCACTTCAGGAGTATTTGGTACACTGCAATGTAATATAATATATATATATATATATATATATATATATATACACACATTTTAACTGCAAACAACACACAGTATAATTAATGTAAAGAACGACGCTTGTGTAGAAGAACGTTCCGCACAAGATGAGGAGGGAGAACGAACAAATGAAAAATGAGGTAACCACCCGGAATCGAACCCGGGATCTTCCGATTGCCGGTCAGATATGCTATCCACTACACCATGGGCCTCGATTAATCACAAGTCGTAATTCTCCTACATACAAGCAGAAACCAATGCCCTGAGGGGGCACCTTCATTTGTTCGTTCTTCCTCCTCATCTTGTGCGGAACGTTCTTCTACACAAGCGTCGTTCTTTACATATATATATATATATATATATATAGTGGATGATACATTTCTGTATACCAAAGTAAATTTTTTTTTTTTGTGGGTAGCTTTATGATAGCATTAACTCATCCTTATTATATCCCAGCCAGCAATAAAATAAGACATCTCCAATAACGAGGGTAGGACGGAAATGTTTTTGGAATAATTTCTTATCCCATCATTTCACCCGTCTCAAAAAAACAAAAAAAAAAATATATATTATACTGTATACAAGGTTGACTCGTGAATTTTTCGTCACCCTGTGTGTGTATATATATATATATATATATATATATATATATATATATATATATATAATTATTTTACTTTTTATTTTTTGTTGGGAGGGGTGATGAAGTGAGGGGATACAAAATTATTCAAAAAACATTTTCGTCCGTCCCTGCAGATATATATACCGGGTGGGCCATAGGTCCCTTTACCGAACTGAGTTTTGTTACAATATGAACGTAAAGCGACTTATGGTCCACCCTGTATATATATATATATATATAATTATATATATATTATATAATTGTAAAGGCGATAGAAAAACCTTAATAATGGCTGGGCTTATTTTCTGTTCCTTGAAGAGAAATCGACAGAAGAATATCAAAAGAACGAAAGGATGAAAGGCAAAAGTTTTCGTCTCCGAAAACGTTTTTTTTTAATTTTTTTTATTTTTTTTAAATTTTTTAATTAAAAATTTATTTTTTAAATTTAAAAAAATTTTTTTTTTTCTTTCAATCAAATTTTCCGAGTCAAAATCTCTCTATTTAGAATAAATTAATTTTATTTAAATGATGAACATTTTCATTTAAAAAAAAAAAAAAAAGGTTCTGTCCGACCCTGTTTCGGTCTTTTAGAAGTTTTAACCTCTTTTGATCGACGTGACGGTACAAATTTTTGAACCGATAAGAAATTTGTTTCGAATGCCAAATTTCTCGATGACGAAACAAAATCTAGTTTAATTTAACCGTATCGTATCCAATTTAACCTCGATTATCCCCAATTATCCCCTCGCCAAATAAATATGGAGGAGCCATACTGGATTACAGTTCTCCGTTCGTGACACTTTATTGTCTGCGCCATAACTATTGAACGATCGACATAAATTGCTGAAACTTCATCCACGGATGGAGCATAACAAGACGATGTGTCACGAGCAAGAATCAGGCCATTGCGTCAGAGGTCAAGGTCGCAAAGATCAAAGGTCAATTGGAAGTCCGCGCCATAACTCTTGGGTTACTCGGTATAAATTGATGAAACTTCATTATATTTGGATCATCCCAACACGATGTGTCGCGAGCAAGAATCACATCTTTTCATCAAAGTTCAAGGCCACAAATTTAGGCGAGGGCATTGATGGTTCGACATAGTTCTTATACATGTATCCGTTGTAACATTTTTAATTGCAGTTCAAAAATGTAACGTATATATCATAGAGTGACCCTATTTTTCACACAGGAATAAACCAGTTTTTTCTGCTTTGTACATATATTTTGAATTTTCAGAGCATTTTCGAAAAATCAATTTAATCCCGATATACAATGTGGGCCGTAAGTCGCTTTACCGGAGTTGCACTTTCCAAAAGCGATGGTAAAGCGACTTATGATCCACCCTGTATATATATGTCACACTGGTCATAAAAGTCTATATGTATAATAAATTCGTTATGACGAATATACTTTTCTTTTGTATAGCTAAATTTAAAACTTTTGAGATTCCCTCGACATTTCTGTGCGCTTGGCGATTTTCAGGATCACGCGCTTAACACAAGAGCGCGTGTTGACGACCTATCCCCTGAATATTTTCCACCCTAACCTGAAGCTGACGTCGTAAACTTTACAGTTCTAAAACAAGCGTATGTTTTGTACTATCCATTGTCAGTTCGTTCAACCAAGTCATTCATTTTTTTATAAACGTGTTCCCCTGTTTGTTTGTCTCAAGATTCATGTCTGACCATAGTCACCACATCTTGTTCTTTTTATACGTCAGTTGTGGGGCAAAGGTCATGACTTAATCGTAGCCCTGATCGGTTATTCCCCCCATAGAAGCTCATACAAATTAAAAGTTCGGATGTTCATATCGCTCCACCCTATTCGGCGGAGTGTTATGTCATAGGCACATAACGAAAGGAACCGCCCAAATAGGTTGTCCCTAATCTTTATAATCTCCCGCCCACCAAAGTTGTATGGCCTTGGGCAAAGGCTTTTTGAAAGTTCTTGTCATTCCTGCTGCCCTCGTGCCAAGGTCGCCCTTTTGGGCCTCGTAATCCGTTTTTGCGATTTTGTGCCCCTTCGAACAAGGCCACCTCTGGCACAGGTAGCTCCTGTTCTTGCTAATCCGTCAGCCCTCTGCCAAAGCCACCCCTTAAGCAAGCGCCCATGAAACTCTATGAAACTCGAGTGAAACTCCCTCGCTCACAAAGATATTGTTCTCCCACAGGAACTTAGTATGAAATTTATCAAGTAATGATTATGAGTTAGTTCCGACACTGATTATTGAACGTGTTTGTTCCCCCATATTCTCTATATTTTTATAAAGAATAAATATCCTTTAACCGTTATTCGTGTATCAAGAGGAAAGAGTATAAAAAAAAACCGTCCACTTCATATCACCAAACTGGTCCATTTTATTTTAACTGTAAGACTATTCCACTTGTTTGGAATTCATTTATTGCTTTGTATTCATCACTTGAGTGGCTTTAAGTAAATATTAAAGAAATACGCAATGTTTTATTGCATCCTGACCTCGTACGCATAAGGAAGAAAGGTGAGAAATGGTGATCCATTCTATTCAATGAGGTAACTCTCGCAAATTATTGACTCAACGTTTTCTGCAACACCCGAACTGATTGGCACCGTCAAGAGTCCTTAGTAGCCATCCGCTATACTAAATATCGTGCGCAGGCAAAGCCCGCCTCGCCATTATTATTATATATCCAAAATTTGTCTCTACCAGGGTTTGGACCCCACTACCTCTTAAATAGAGGGTGAGGCCGCTAGTCATTACATTACGACGGTATAAAAGTTAACACAAGCTGGCATATATTTAAACGACCGAAGAGACATATAACTTTTTTACGTCCAGAGGTATTTTACGTGTTAACCCTCCCGCACTCGAGGTGCAAGCATGTCATTCAAATTACCTGATGGTGGGGGTCGATTCGAAATCTGGTGGGGACAATTTTTACATTATGCAAAATCGTGTGTATATATATACTATATATATATATATATATATATAAAATCGCGTGGACATTCCTTTTCATTTTTTGCCAGTCCTCTTTTCTACAATTTTTTCGTTTCTTTTGTAGCAAAACCTCGACCTTGGCGCGGAGGGCTAACTACTCTTGTGACGGCTAAAATGGAATGTTAAAACCAGAAGAAACTCATTATAATTCAATTTGTGGTCACAAACAGGTGAAACTGAAAAGGGAAGTGTTCTATCATTTGCATAGTGTAATTTGATTGGATAGACGAGGGTTCAATGATTAAGGGGAGGGGGGGGGGGAAATATATATATATATATATATAAGCAAACAACCACAGGGGAAAAGGGAAACAAAATGAATTCCGAGCACTTTCGTGATATATTCACATTTTCAAAGACGAGAGAGAATAAGATCACGTGTTATTTTGTGATTTTACTGCATATATATATATATATATATATATATATATATATATATATATCAGGGTTGGGGCAGTTAAGTTAATTTAATCCTTTAGCGTCGGATTTGTTTGTAGTGTTAAGTTATGAATGCGTGGATTTGAAAGGTTACCAATATGTAGCGTCGTCCTTTTAGGGTTAAGTAGTTAAATTTAAAAAAAAAAAGTTTAACTTAATTGAAATATCTCCAAATTAATTGATTAACTTCAATTAATTTTCAATTAATTTTTCTATAAAAATACTGTTTTTATCTTTCTGAGTGAAATGTTGTAATAGGCCAAGAGATGAAAGGTTTGAGAACCTCATTTTCTGTAAAGTTAACAAGTATGTTTAACTTGTGTGTCTAATTTGACTATTGTTGGTAAGGAATCTGGATTATGTTCAGTGTCAATATTGTACAATGTAAAAACATAGTTTAGAAAACAATGTTATTAAATTCATTTTGCCTTCATTTTTACAATGGAAAACTATTATAGGCCTAAGTTGAGACTCGTCGAGAGAGAGAAAAGT
Organism: Bathynomus jamesi; assembly: GCA_023014485.1. Classification (NCBI taxonomy): domain Eukaryota; kingdom Metazoa; phylum Arthropoda; class Malacostraca; order Isopoda; family Cirolanidae; genus Bathynomus; species Bathynomus jamesi. The sequence goes on along the minus strand of JAJOZX010000396.1, from coordinate 1,394,911 downwards.
TGAGACTCGTCGAGAGAGTTACAAGGAGTTACAAGGACAAGAGGAAGCCTCAAAGACCTTTTGGTCCACTCTGGGAGGTTCCTGTTATTAAAAGTTTATTTTTCTTTCAACTATCCTAGCAGTAGTAGAAAACTGGATAGAAAAGGAGAAGGCTCTCTCCCCACCCTCCGCTCCCTCCCTGCCAGAGGCATGTACGGAAAAAGGTTGAAGAAAATACCTTGACCCTGGAAAAGTAGCCAAGGAAATTTTACAGGAAAGTGGAGAATATATAAATAGCTCTATATTAGCTTGCTCACAGAGACACTGTGCAAGCGAACTCCTGCAGAGTTTTCTTATGTTTTAATCTTAAACTATGAGTGCATTCAGTACTTTGTCTAGCCTATTTTTAAACACATTTACACTTTGACTGGAAACAACCTCTGAGGGAAGTTGGTTCCAGATATTAACTATTTTATAGGAAAAGAAATTTCCGCAGACAGAGGTCCTAAATGTCTTTAGTTCCAGTTTAAACCCATTATTTCTTGTCGGATTGGCATTAAGTGAGAATAAGTTTCTGTAATCTACCCTGTCTATTCCTTTGAGCATCTTGAAGACTTGGATAAGCTGACCCCGCAACCTCCTCGTCTCTAAGCTAAACAGATTTAGGCGCTCCAATCTCCGTTGGTAGCTTTGCATTCTAATTGAAGGGATCAATTTTGTAGCCCTTGCTTGTACTCTTTCTAACCTTTCTATGTCCTTCCTGAGGGACGGAGACCAAAACTGCGCACAGTATTCCAGTTGAGGTCTGACTAGTGAATTATAAAGACACATTACAGTCTCCTCATTCCGAAACTGGAACTGTCTTTTAATATAACCTAATAATTTTAAGGCCCTCTTTTCGACTTCTGCACAGTGCTTCGACGGTTTCAGATCGTTGCTGATATAGACTCCTAAGTCTTTCTCTAGATCGGTCTCAGTCAAGTTCCTTCCCAAGAGAGAGTAATCGGTCTTCGGGTTTTTATAACCTATGTGCATTACCTTACATTTGTCCAAGTTGAATGGCATCTGCCAAGTAGCAGACCATTCGCCCAACCTGTCAAGATCGTTCTGAAGCATTCTTCCGCCCTCCTCAGTACCTACACTACTTCCTAATTTCGTATCGTCTGCAAATTTGGAGATTGCACTTAGAAGCCCGATGTCTATTTCGTTAATATAGATGATAAAAAGTAAAGGACCCAGCACGGAACCCTGTGGGACACCACTGGTGACGGGCGCCCACTCCGAAGCCACTCCATTTATTACCACTCTGCTTTCTATCTTTTAACCAATCCTCAATCCAGTTGGAAACGAGCCTGGTGATTCCTAGTCCTTTGACTTTAGCTACCAATCTAGCGTGAGAGAAAAGTTGAGACTCGTCGAGAGAAAGAGAGCAAAGTTGAGACTCGTCGAGAGAGAGAGAGCAAAGTTGAGACTCGTCGAGAGAGAGAGAGCAAAGTTGAGACTCGTCGAGAGAGAGAGAGAGAGCAAAGTTGAGACTCGTCGAGAGAGAGAGAGAGAGAGCAAAGTTGAGACTCGTCGAGAGAGAGAGAGAGAGCAAAGTTGAGACTCGTCGAGAGAGAGAGAGAGAGCAAAGTTGAGACTCGTCGAGAGAGAGAGAGAGAGCAAAGTTGAGACTCGTCGAGAGAGAGCAAAGTTGAGACTCGTCGAGAGAGAGCAAAGTTGAGACTCGTCGAGAGAGAGAGAGAGAGCAAAGTTGAGACTCGTCGAGAGAGAGAGAGAGAGAGCAAAGTTGAGACTCGTCGAGAGAGAGAGAGAGAAGTTGAGACTCGTCGAGAGAGAGAGAGAAGTTGAGACTCGTCGAGAGAGAGAGAGAGAGCAAAGTTGAGACTCGTCGAGAGAGAGAGAGAGCAAAGTTGAGACTCGTCGAGAGAGAGAGAGAGAGAGCAAAGTTGAGACTCGTCGAGAGAGAGAGAGAGAGAGCAAAGTTGAGACTCGTCGAGAGAGAGAGAGAGAGCAAAGTTGAGACTCGTCGAGAGAGAGAGAGAGAGCAAAGTTGAGACTCGTCGAGAGAGAGAGAGAGAGAGCAAAGTTGAGACTCGTCGAGAGAGAGAGAGAGAGAGAGAGAGAGCAAAGTTGAGACTCGTCGAGAGAGAGCAAAGTTGAGACCATAAACAAATTTAATTTATACAGGGTGGGCCGTAAGTTTCCATACATAGGAAAAATAAACATTTTGTTATGGACAACCATTTTTATTTATATAATATGCTCTACATAGTTGCCATTGTTTTGAAAACACATTTCAATACGTGTTCCCCACTGTTGATGAACACGCATTAGCACAGTTGACGTTATGCTTGTAATGGCGTTGGTGATACGTTCCTTTAGATGATTTATGTCTCGTATCTTTTCCTGATACACCATGGCCTTCAAGTGCCCCCAAAGATAGAAATCAAGGGGGGTGAGATCTGGGGATCTGGGAGGCCACTCCACAGGACCACGCCGACCAATCCAAGCATCCGGAAACTGCTGATCCAAATACCGACGCACGTGAAGACCATAATGAGGTGGAGCTCCATCTTGCTGGAAGTAAACTGGGAAGTTACCTTCCTCGTTTAGCAGGGATGGGAAAATCTCTTCTTGCAACATGTTAAGATACCTTTCGGCATTAAGATTTCCACTGACAAAAATTGGTCCAATAATTTTGTCACCCCATATCCCGCCCACACCATCACTTTACCGGCACCTTGCATCTTCGTCGGACTCAGCCAGTTAGGGTTAGCATTACTCCAATAACGTATGTTTTGCCGATTAACCTCTCCATTGACGTAAAAATTTGCTTCATCAGTAAACAAGATCTTACGTCAAACGCATATTCTTAGGGTATCTGAAACATAAAAACAAACGTTTAATTTTCCTATGTATGGAAACTTACGGCCCACCCTGTATATGAGAAGCAGAAAAATAATAAAAGCTTATAGAAAAAATTATCCTTGTGTCTTACCCTGTATAATATGCAAAAAATACGTATAGTTTATCCAGACATTGACAACCATACATACAGGGTGATCCCACATAATCACAGGTTTATTATTACCTTGATTAGTTATATATAATGATGAGTCTACAGATTACTTCCAAGAAAGAAAAAGTTAATTGATTAATTTTCATAATTAACTTAACTAGTTAATTTTTTCAACCCCACTCGGTTGGTGTGTCTGTACAGGGGTCTTGTCTGCCCCTGTTTGGAATACGCTTCTCGTGTTTGCGGTGGCTCAACCCACATAGCTCTATTTGACCAGGTGCAATTAAAAACTTTTCGTCTCATCAGTTCCCCGCTTGTTATTGACTGTCTTCAATTCCTCTCTTCCTTCCCCGCTAAGTTGTGTCGCTCTCTTTACTATCGCTACTGTAACGACATTGCTCTTCTGAACTCTGTAACTGCATACCTCCGAGGTCCTCTAAGGAGAGCATGCAGTATCAGACTTTCGGCACATTCTCATACCTGTTCTATCCAACTCCAATGCAGGAGTTAATCGTTATTTTCAGTCTTTCATCTACTCTGGAACAGCCTTCCTCATTCCATCATTGCTCCTGTCTATGATCTCCAGTCTTTCAAACGCAGTGTCTCGAGGCATCTCAAAAATTTTGGACCTTGATTTCGGGTTTCTCCACCTCCTCCTCTTATCGGGGGAAACATTTTTGCGGGTGTTCGCCCTTAGCCACCCCTTCCTTAACAGCTTAACGTAGAATCCGGACCACGGATCGTTACATCATCTGGATGCAGAGGAGTGTCACCCATACTACTACTACTACTGCTAAAAACTAACATCGTTTAATTCCCACATCTCGGAGGAAGCGATGAAATGACTTTCCACGACGGAGCCATTTCCAAGATGGGTTTGTGCAGGCGTTTTCATCGTTAAGGAAAACTGTCATTATTTGTCCTAGACAGTTCCTTGATTCCTTCGTTGGATACCGAAAGACCTACAAAAAAAAAAAAAAATTACCCAACAATTTTTTTTTTTTTTGCAAATTCGTCGCGATATTTTGAAATGAACTCGATTCGGAGACTAGAACAGACTAAAATTAACTTTTATACTAAATCGAAAGCAGTTCGCTATTACAAGATCATCTTTAATTAGATTGAATCCGTCATTAAATTGGTCCCTTTTCGCATAAACGTAAAAATACCTTTTACGTATAACCTGTTTTGTAACAGAGACCACCAAAAAAAAAAAAAATTGAACTCTGACTTCTCTTTCCTCATTGTATATTTAAGTAAAGTTTTTGGTATACCCTATCTCTGCCTTTTATCTATATATGCCTTTATATATATATATATATATATATGAGATTGTCGAAGGTACACAGCTGCGTGAATCCGGGTATGAAAAAAAAACCGAGCATGCGTGAATGGGCATATTATGCACCACCGGTTTAGCGTCTTCTGTTATAAAGTGAAGAACCTCAGGATGCTCGCACTTGAGGTCAGCCTGAAATACGTTTGAGTAGGGGACAAATTCGGCTTAAAACAGTACATGAAATATATTCGTCATAAATTGCAAAGATTATTAGCATCCTGCGTCATTCGCAAGATTTGATGGTGGAGAGAATTGCTTTCTACTGTCATATATATATATATATATATATATACAGTATATATATATATATATATATATATATAATATATATATATATATATATATATATGAGATCAGAACAATTCCCTCCTTCACCAATTCCCGCAAATGAGGCGGGATGCTGCAGAGGGTCGATCCTGAACCGTCGTTCGAACCCCACACAAAAGTATATACAGTATATATATATATAATGAAAATTATTTTACGAAAGTAACACGTGAAAAATATTTATGGCGCTTGAGCACCATTCTGTGTTTCCTTTCCTTCGTGGTTTTATTCATTTATATATATATATATATATATATATATATATATGTGATTATTTCGTTTTTACAGTTAAGTGTGGTTTGTTACTGGGTATAATGGTGGTACCCTTCTATTGCTCTCTGAGGAACTGAAAAATCTGTATCTCCCAGTATTCTCTATTATTTACGTACCAAGCGTGTGTGTGTGTGTAGTTCACAAGTAACCATGAACGAAAGTACTGAAATAAACATGGGTTTGGTATCATGGATAGGTACTTAAATAATATACACACATGACCATTATGTTCAGTTGGTTTGAGAGATGATTGCTTCCCTATCAAAATTTGACATTTTCGGTAATAGGGCTTATTGGTAATTGTATGGTCTTATACCTTCTTACTAAAACAGCCAGGGTCATATGGTAAACTCCAATCTACGGGTCGCTACATCATCTAAACGCAGCGGATGGTCACTCATCCGACTACAGTATACAACCCAGACCCGATGTTGCTTATCTTCAATGATTTTTCGTGACACATTCAAACAATATGGCCACGCGCGAAGTAGCCCCCTGTAGCAAAGCTGGGCACTTGCGGTTTTTTTTGCGGTACTGCGGTACCACCGCACTACCAAACCGGTACCGCATAACGCAGTACCGCAAAGGATCGCTGAAAGTACAGCCTGTACTTTCAGCGATCCTTTGCGGTACTGCGTTATGCGGTACCGGTTTGGTAGTGCGGCAGTACCGCAGTACCGCAAAAAAAACCGCAAGTGCCCAGCTTTGCCCTGTAGTATTGCATATTCTAAGCTCGAAGCTTGTAATCGCTAATGGTTGATTAAAAAAAAGTATTGGAATTAACTCGCTGATGAATTATAATTAATCAGTAGATTTTTTTCATCATTAGTAATTGTTTCTATGCAGTACGAGCAGATTGAACGTTCTTAGCGTTTTTAGATTGCGACCCAAATTCTGGTCCCGGGGCTAGCTCGGCGACCCATGTTTTCATACAGTTCACTCATAATAGAAAATAAAAATAAATTATTAGCGATAACATAAATAAATGATAAATTACAATTTATTGACAATCAAAATGGCTTGGCGACCCAATTTTGGGTCGTGACCCCAGGGGTTAAAAATGTTTTAAGTGTTGTTAAAGTTCCCCTTATAACTCGTATTAACCATTAACTGTTGTGAAGAGAGCAAAATGTGGGGTTATTAGATCAGGGACATTATTATTTAATTATTATTATTTATTATACCAGTAACTTAAAAATAATAATGGCTCGTAATAGTGGATAGTAGTCTATTATGACTTGATCCTCTGGGTCCAGAGATTCTATCTTTAGTTTTAAATCGATAATTAATTAGTTTTAAATTGATAATTATTTAGTTTTGTAAAAATTGATCGTTGCCAATGTACAGGCAGTTTTTACATAAATTTCTTATGTTCTTGTGGTTCGGAACCCACGTAAAATTGTAGGTCCCCTCCGCCACCACGGAGGACATACACAATACACAATTACGAACACAGTTAGGTAGACCAGCCATGAGTGGATCCTAGGGTCTTTGTTGGTCTGAAACATAACATTATTGTAACATATTAATCGCTAAAGTAGCGAAATAATATTATATTGTTTTTTTCATACACTGTGCTCCAGTATTCAACAAAATATTACTGGTAAAATTCCTGTCACTGTCCTCCTTAGCCGATCTTTTTCCCTGTCTCATCTACCTTGTGAGCAGTCCAGCATGCTCTCAAATACACGCTTCTCTCCCTCTGTTCTTCGCTACACATAGATACATTTTACACACTATACAATCTTTTTAAAAAAATATATATATATATATATAAATATAAATGGCACTGTGGGCCTCATAGACCTTGTTTTTGGCTCTCTCTCCTTCTTCTATTGGGAGCATTTTTGCGGGCACCCGCCCTTGCACCCTTCCTTCCTTCTTCCAACGTAAACTAAAAGTAACCAGAAATCATTCTTTTCAGTGAATGTATTTCAAACGATAGATAGATTCTGATAGATGTGATACAGTTAAACAAAATAAATACATAACTGAAATTATGATGGTTTTGCTAACTTATTATTTGTTACAATGAAAGTGTCCATTGTAATAAAGTCCAAATACACAGAACCACTTGAAATTACATAACCAAGGATCCGGTGGAACACACACACACACACACACACACACACAACACACACACACACACAGTCTTAGTCTCAAATTTATCTTCAATTTTCGTCGGTAGTCATTGGAGTTACCTTTCAGCGCCTACATGTAATGTTTTGTTTATATTTTCAAATTTTTAATTAGTTAGGCTTGCGTTAAGGGGGTGGGGAAGGGTTCAGTTAAAAAGTTTAGAGAATGCGCTCTTTTATCGTATATAATGGTTATTTTTTTCGAATTTCTCATGTAGGAGGAAAATGATACAAAAAATAGCACCGAATAAGAGCGAACGTAACTCATATATATATATCCTGGGTAGCCCAGTGATTACGACGCTGGGCTTCTGATCAGAAGGTCGTGAGATCGAACCTGGGCGAGGACTTTGTAATGTCTGACTTCCTTGGTGGGCCTTGTTCGAATCCCACATTAAGTTTCAGGTGAAGCAACAAGCTTGACCTTCGTCACAATGAGCAATTCGGGTGAAGGCAAAAATAAGGTTTGACTATATATATATATATATATATATATATATATATATAGTCTTAAAAGTCGCTGTGCACCTATATATATTTTTGTTGCAGGTGGATTAACGCAATGGCTAATATTTTCCTGAGACCAGACTTATGGGACACCCTGTATATTATATACTGTGTGTGTATATATACACGCACTGTATATTAAAATATCCCCCCCCCCCAGATGTTACTGGACCTTATGCAGGTTCTTGTCATTGATAACCAAACCTCCGCTTGGCATTGTTAAAGAAAAATATGAAGCACGTAATTGTCTTTGTTTGATGTTAATTCAGTGATGTAGGCCCGCTACCTTAAGGTGTAAGTGCTCTTTATGGTTAAGAGTAGGTTAGACTAACATATAAATACACACTTCATCCCTTATCGTGTCTCGAGGCTAAGTAAATAAGGGATTATACGTATAAAGGCTCTTTCAGTTTTTCAATTCCTGATTAGGTTAGTTGGTTGGCTCTTCTTAATAAGGCGGCTAAATAGATATAGCCTAGCCATGCAGCTTATGAGAGAGCAAAAATTGGGAAAATAAATGAATTGTTACGATGCCCCACGTAAAAAGGATAATAATGGAGACCACTGCTTTGATACACAATAAAACGAAGTACTTTTTTAGCCAAAAGTGGTGAGCAATCAGCCTCTCTCTTCCCAAAAGTACCTTTACGAAGGGGGTATTCATTAGCAAGTACTTTATTAATCTATCCACCTCCTATTACTCGTGTGTGTGTGTGTGTTCGTAAATACTATTTGTGGCCATAGAATATTAGTCATAAAAGGATGAGTTGAGTGAATGAGTCTTTTTAAACGTTGTCTGCCACGTTCTGATTAAAATGCCACACTTATCTGTAGGTGCCTCTGTGTATGTTTACTTTATTTGCTATAAAGTAGTCTTTAAATGCAGTTTTGAATGATGCTTATTCACCGTCAGATAAAAAAAAAAAAGTTTTTTTTTTTACAGTCCCTGAAACAGACGACCTAATCGTGTTGTAGTGAGACTTCTTTACAGAAATTCTTCATTGCTTCTTCGCTTTTGCTTCTTCGGGACCTATTCTTGGAGACGATTTTATCAATGGGTTGAAATTTTGTGTGCCAGTCGCCATTCATTCAGTTACGATCGTATTTTTACCCGCTTCATTGTGGACTTTCTTTTTAAATTGACTTTTCGCAGACGTTTTCAACTCTTTTGTCCGCTTTGAAGTTCAAAGAGTTCGGGTCAAAGGTATGGGTATGTTCCACTCCTTTATGCCAGAGCTTTATAACTACGTCGTCGACGAGTCATTTTGTTCGACACTCTTAACCCAACTACAACCAGACCTAACTTAACCTAAAGTACGAGGGTGGTGTAGATAATAATGTCGTGTCGGTCATTCGGGTAAACGCCCGTCTTTTCCTTCGTGAAAAGTGCTCGGATATGGTAAGGGAGTGAATTGCTTCTCGTGTTTTTCTTACGTTTATAATTACCAAGGAGAACTGTTATAGGCCCTTGTTGTTTTTGTTGTTTTTTTGTTGTTTAAAAGAAAAAAAAAACCGTAAATGGAATGGGACCAAGTAAACCTAATTTTCTTTCGTGTTTTTTTCCATTTCTGTGAAAACTTTTCAGCCGAAATTAAAAAAAACAAAAAAAAAAAAAACATTTAAAAACAAGTCATAAAAAACAAGTCATGAAAAAAAAGAAAAAAAAAAGAGGAGGAGATTTGAGAAAGACTAAATTATTTCGGACACCTGTTTTTCCATTTTCGTTTAATTCCTTCATTCGTGCACCCAAAATCGTCACGCCTTTTTACCACCTTCTCAACACACACACACACACACACACACACACACACACACACACACACAGATAGAAAGACTGATACTGATAAATTTAAAGGATTATCGGTGATCGGCTAATCATGAACACACACACACACACACACACACACACACACACAAATAGAAAGACCGATACTGATAAATTTAAAGGATTGTCGGTGATCGACTAATCATGAACACACACACACACACACACATTTTCAAAAGATTATCGGTGATCGACTTATCATGATGTACCGAATGAGCTGATCAATCTTTATTAATCACTAATTTGTCGGTTTACCGATTAAACGAATAAGGGATCCGTTTCGATTTGTATCGGTACACACCTTAACTAGCACCTCCCCAAATTGCCCGCCGTCTGAGGATTCGAACTAAAGACCTTTTGGCGTGAGTCATGCACCACCGGCTCTCCACCTACGACCCTCATTGAACAAGTTCATAGGAAATTAATCTTCTTTGGTTTCAACCAAATATTTGCTTAATTTTAAAACATGTTTTGTTTATAATTTTAAAACATGTTTTTTTTTATATAATTTTAAAACACGTTTTTTTTTTAATATATTTTTAAAACACGTCTTGTTTATCATTTTCAACATTTCGAATGGAGAAATAAATTGGGTATTTTGGTTGGGTTAAACTTAATCCGAAACGAATTTGGGTTGGATTAAATTAAAATCAGTCTTAGATTCGTGTCGCTTGTTCGCGAACTAACGATCGCAAAGCCTTAAAGTTTAACGAATAAACAGCTGATGATAACCGTATCTTTCGTGTTAATGCGATAATATATATATATATATATATATTTGTCATTTACTTCCGTTTAGTCTTATCTCCTTTCACTGTCTTTCTCGTCTGAAGGGTATTAATAATAGAGGGATCGACACTTGGCCCCTCCTTCCTGCATCAAAAAAAAACAAACCCTTCTTCGTCTTTGGGCATTTATTTTGCTTTATTTTTGTTAGCCCTTATTTTTAATGCTGGTTTTTATTTAATACCACGCGATTATTATTGTGGCACTACCGCTTAAAGCCCTTTTAAGTTCAATTTAAGGCATCGTTTCTGGCATCTTAATCAATATATACACACAACAGATTACCTTCGTGAAATAATTTTCATTCATCATTATATATATATATATATATATATATTATATATATATATAGTTTATACACCTTTGGTTAGCTTCCGCCCGAATTGTTCATTCTGACGAAGGTCAAGCTTTTCACCCCACCTTAGCCCTACAGTTTAACGTGGAATCGGAACCACGCCCCACCAGCAGCCCAGCGTCTTAACCACTAGGCCACCCAGGGTACCCATTTATCTACCAACCACTTTCTTTATTGTGTGGAAGGATGAACAGCTGGGTTTTGCTGCCTGCCGGCTGTCGTCACCGGGTCTCGATCCGGGGCCGATGGATTACTCGTAGTCAGCGACGCTAACCACTACACCTCAGAGCGCATATATATATATATATATATATATATATATGTAGTGGTTAGCGTCGCTGACTACGAATCCATCGGCCCCGGGTTCGAGACCCGACGGCAGCCGGCGCGCAGCAAAACCCAGCTGTTCATCCTTCTACACAATAAAGAAAGTGGTTGGTAGATAAATGGGTACCCTAGGTGGCCTAGTGGTTAAGACGCTGGGCTGCTGATGGGCGTGGTTCGGATTCCACGTTAAACTGTAGGTCTAAGGTGGAGTGAGAAGCTTGACCTTCGTCAGAATGACAATTCGGGCGGAAGCTAACCAAAGGTTATACACACACACACGAGGGTCGGTACGAAAGTAATGCCCCTTACTTTTCAGTTCATAAATACAATAAGAGGTATTACTTTCGTACCGTCCCTCGTATATATATATATATATATATAATATATATATATATATTATATATATATATATATAATGCATGTGTTCGATTTTTTCCATTAATGTATTTAACTTTTTTTTTTTTTTTTTTCATCATTGAATTGCAATAAATTCGAAGTTACTTTTTGTAAATGCTTTTTTACGACGCATTGTGACTGTAAAAAGCCCCGAATTATTCCTTTCTGAAGTTATACTCAAATGTTGTTGTTGTTGTTTTTTCAATTCTTGCTGCGTTTTTCCTCGTCTTTCTTCGTCTGAGCTTCAAAGCGAATGATTGATTCGTAATTATTTTTAGGCAAGAGCCAGATTCCATGTTGAATTAAGGTTGCGTAAATTGGTTTAATGGTTTGGTGGTTGGTTTTTGTGGTTTAGAGTAGTATCGACAAATTCTTTGGTGTACGTAAATTATCCGTTGGAAGTGATAAGAAGCGATATATACGCATTTTATGAGTATTAGGTGGTTATGAGCGTATCGTGGCTCGATTGATTCGCTCAGTTGTCGTGGGCTCGAACACCCCCTCCCCCTCTCCAATTGCTGCTTAGAGCTGGGCGGTTGTCTTTTCTGTAGCTTACGTCACGAGGAAGCGGCGGGCGGGTCGTCCCCCATTTAACTGACTCGGGCTAAGGTAGCCTAGGATCAGGATCCTACCTCTCAATTCCTTGGAAGATATGAGGTCCTCCGAGGAAGAAGTGACTAAGCGACGAAAATAAAAAGTAGTTAAAAGTTGTATCAATTTGAAAATGCCATAACTTTTGTCGCTTATCCACTTCTTCCTAGGAGGACCTCATATGGAAAATGGCAAAGCTGGGCACTTGCGTTTTTTTTGCGGTACTGCGGTACTACCGCACTACCAAACCGGTACCGCATAACGCAGTACCGCAAAGGATCGCTGAAAGTACAGCAGTACCGCTACCGCATTCAAATTTCCCAGGGTACCGACAAACACGGTAGTACCGCAGTACCGCAGTACCGCAAAAAAACCGCAAGTGCCCAGCTTTTGCAAAATGGATGTTACCATTACCTGATTGCCTTCATTTGACCTGTGACACAATATATAGGGTGACCCATAAGTCCCAATCGGTTATAATTAAAGCGAAAATACCAAAAAAAAAAAAAATAATCGATTACGTCAGTGTGAGCTCCGCTAGATGGATTTTCGCTTTAATTATAACCGATTGGGACTTATAGGCCACCCTGTACATAAGTAGGAGCATGATGTAATAGTTGTATACTTAACATATTAAACCGTACTGTAAAATAAGCAGAAAACACCTCTACAGAATAATTTACCTTCTTGTATATTAGGTTAAAAATTTATAACTAAGTTCAAACTAAGCGAGGCAAATAATTTTTACTGCCACGTTCCCGAATCTTGATCAGTTAAAAAAAAAAAATGATCAGTTAAAAAAAAAGTTAAAAAAAAAATGATCAGTTAAAATGAGGAGAAATGATATGAAGTAGACTTGGATTTTTGTTTTTTTTTAATTTGAATTGTAAAGACACTCATTAACTTCAATAGTAGCGTTTACTAATAGTCCTCCAGTGACAAGAAGTACTATTTCAACGGATGCTAGTTTTCCAAGTCGATTGGGTTAAGTTTGAAACTGTTTAAAATCTAATACTTTCATATTAGGTTCCGTGCATATTGCCATTACAGAAAACGGAAATATTAGGCGTTCAATTTTGCCATTCACTGATGTTCGGCTGTTCAAATCCTTAGATTTCAAATTATTTACGTTCGTTATTAAACAGTTAGTAAACGTTCATTATTAAACGGATAATGAACGTTCATTATTAAACGTTCATTAGTGTTTAAAAACAACTGGAAAGGAAAGGGACTGACTGTTGGCAAACATTAAACCATTGATCAAATCTGAGCTTGGGGACGCGACTATCTGTGATTAATTTTTTTATCCTCTTAACCGGAAAATAACAATTATAGGCAAAATATCCGCCATTTTATATTAAATATAGGTTAAAACACATTAAAAAACGATTCTTTGTCATCTTTTAGATTAAAAATTCTCTCAAATGCCGTGTTTTCAATCTCCCGTCCTCCTAAATTGATAAGATTTTGACCTTTCGGGATGCAATTACTCAATCATACCCCCCCCCCCCCCAAATTATATCCCTATATTAATGCTTACATGTTGAACCAGACCTTATATATATATATATATATATACTTTGTTGATGTTTCGTGTGTTGGTGTCTCTTCACACGAAGGTCAAGCGGGTGGCCCCGCCTCTAGGTCTGGCTTGGTAGAGGAGCGAGTTGCTTTCTTGCGATTTCCACCTCATATAACCAGGTACACCCGGCTCATCTGGTACCATCGCATCTAGTTTTCTCTTGAAGACTTCAACTTTGACCCCTGTAACGTTTCTGAGGTCCTTTAGAAGATGGTTGTTAGGGGTCCAAGACTTTTTAACCAAGCTATTTTCCTTCAGTGTTGAAGAGGTCCCTTTATATATATAACTCAGTGATGCACAAACCCTGGCCCGCGGGCCAAATGTGTCCCCCACGGGTCTTTTCAGTGGCTCCACTGAAAAAGTTAGAATATAAAAGTGACCCAATTTATGACTTAGATGGAAAGTAAGTAGGCTAATACATTTAGTTATTTTCTTCGCTTGGCCCTCACATCAAAAAAGTTTGTGCACCACTGATATAACTGAAATAGGAATTTAAAATTTTGTATGAACCAAAAAAAAACAGAAAAAACTCATGACAGGTTTTTACAAAATGTGTTTTTAAATAGAATTTTGTATTTCTATTCGTGTGTCTACCATTTTTTTATCTATTTTTTTGCAAATTTAAATAATTATAGATTGGTTTGATGCGTTATTATCGACTTGGCGAAACTTGATGGATGCTTGCATTGAAAGATAGGGACCGTTCATTATATTGCATAAAGGCTGTAATATAACGTTTACAATTACGATAATATTTATCATCCGTTATCTTTATTTTTAGCTTCATTTGCGAACGTGATTGATTGAAAGGGTCGTCCGTTATCGGTGATTTCGGGGCAAGTTCTCTTGCGTTTAACGTGGCTACAGTTGCTGGTTGGTTGGTTGTTTTTTTTTTTTTTTTTTTTTTTTAATCAAATGGAGATTATTGATAAAAAATTAGATTTGGGGTTTTTTAATAAAGGATAGATAATAGTTTGGGGTTTTTCTGTTTTATAAAATAAAAAAAAGTTGGGGTCTTGAATATTTTTTTGGGCCCCCATCTGGTTAGGAGGCGGTCGCTTTGATCGTTACTTGAGCGGCGGGTACTCGTGTGTGTATATATATATATATATATATATAAATAAATAAATAAAGGTGGAGTGAAAAGCTTGACCTTCGTCAGAATGAACGATTCAGGACGGAAGCTACCCAAAGGTGATAGATAGATAGATAGATTTTACATTATCTGAAAGATTATGTGATAGAAAGCTCTATCACACACATTATTTTAGAAACTATAAGCGACATATTTGATTAAGCAGATAAGAGTATTATATGAAGAGCTTAATCTTAAGATTTTCATTTATACAGGGTGTCCCATAAATTCCAATCGGTTATAATTAAAGCGAAAATCCATTTAGCGGAGTTCACACTGACGTAATCAATTACTAAGAAAAGAATTATTTGTCGAAATGGTCCTACTATTTTGCACACTCATAACTTTTTATTTGGTTTGATTTTTTGTATTTTAGCTTTAATTATAACCGATTGGGACTTTTGGTCTACCCTGTACATATGTTAAAAGTATTTTTAATGTAGAACTTAAACTCGGATTTGGTTTGATATTTTTTTGTATTTTAACTTTAATTATAACCGATTGGGACTTATGGTCTACCCTGTACATTTGATAAAAGTATTTTTAATGTAGAACTTAATTAAATTATGGTTAAAAAACAAAATCGAAGATTACAGTTAGGAAGTGATACGGTCCAAGGAAAAAACCACCCCCCCCCCCCCCCCCCCCCCCCCCCCCCCCCCCCGAGATTTTAAAGTCAAGGCGAACATTCAACCCTAAAATTGAAGAGTTAAATTTCATATGTTGGTAAAATTAATCAAAATTTAAACCGAGATTTTAGTCAATTATAGTCGAGAATGACTTTTAATTAATTAATTATAGTATTAAAATTGCACAGGTAAATTATATTTGAAACTAAAGGGCTGGGTAATTTATTCGTAGCTAAATTTATGATAATTAATATAAACGTAGGTGTAATAAGCATTTCGCTTGTAACCCATCCCGTTATTGGGGAACATATACCTTACCTTATGAACCTTATGTTGTTTCGTGTGTTGGTCTCTCTTCACACGGAGGTCAAGCTGGTGGCCCCGCCTCTAGGTCTGGCCTGGTGGAGGAGCAGCGAGTTACTTTCTTGCGCGCTCCACCGTACATAGCCAGGCACGCCCGGCTCATCTGGTACTGTCCTGAGCCAGGCATCCAGTCTTTTCTTGAAGACTTCAACTTTGACCCCCCGTTACGTTTCTGAGGTCCTTAGGAAGCTGGTTGAAAAGTCTTGGCCCCCTGACAACCAAGCTATTTTCCTTCAGGGTTGAGGAGGTCCCTTGTCGTGCTTTAATTTGGAACACTACACATTCTGCCTTTCCTATTTTCCAGTGTTGTTTGAATGGTAATTGGGTTTAGTTTTAGGTTTGGTATATATATATATATATATATATATATATATATATATATATATATATATATATATATATATATATATATATATATCAAGAACGACGCTTGTGTAGAAGAGCGTCCGCACAAGATGGGGAGAGAGAACGAGCAAATGAAAGTGAGGCACCTCATTTGCTCGTTCTCTCTCCTCATCTTGTGCGGACGCTCTTCTACACAAGCGTCGTTCTTTACATTAATTATACTGTGTGTTGTTTGCAGTTTAAAAAAAAACATATATATATATATATATATATATATATTATATATATATATATATATACAGGGTGTCCATAAGTCCGGCATCATAGGAGAAATTCATATTTTTCTATTTCTACAAACCAAAATTCATATTTTCTCTTTCTACAGGCCATAATGTCTGTGAGCAAGGAAGAACGAATCCAGATAATTCTACTCATAGGAAATCAGCGTCAGAGACTTTGCAACAAGTCTGCTAACACAACTCTGTGTTATTGGCTCGCGGTCTGGATGCAGTCTGTTAAATTCAGCAGCGGCCTCTCTCTGACTCCGATTTCCTATGAGTAGAATTATCTGGATTCGTTCTTCCTTGCTCACAGACATTATGGCCTGTAGAAAAAGAAAAATATGAAGTATGGTTTGTAGAGATAGAAAAATATGAATTTCTCCTATGATGCCGGACTTATGGGACACCCTGTATATGGTGGCGTAGTATCGCGATACATTTTCTGTATCTTGTATCGTATCGCGATACATTTTTTATTATTTGTATCGTATCGAAAGATACGATACAAATAAGCGTCAGTAACGCGATACTTTATCATAGACTCGAGTCAGTGATAAATTTGAGAGACTGAGAACAAACCTCGTCAAGAATTATCTAATTATTTAGCGAATAATTGATCAGACATTCGACAATTACACATGTATCGTTTGATAAAAGAAATGTTCATAAAATACAACACTGCACTGCCATCAAGCGTTCAGGTTCAGACACTTTAGCATTGCTGCAAATCTCTCTCCTTCAAAGCGAAACAAAATGTCGGATGAATTGTTTAAGAAAGTCACTCTTTGCAAAATTCAATAAAAATAGAAAGTAATTCAATTGTTTCATAATATATATATATATATATATATATATATATATATAATATATATATATATATATATATATGTATCGTATCGTATCGTATCGCGATACATATATTTATTCATATATATATATATATAGTATCGGAACGAGATACATTTTTGCCACTGTATCGAGTATAGTATTGCGTTACTTTTTTTTAGTCCCGATACACCACCATATATATATTAATATTGTGAAACTAGTGATTTTATGAAATCCCTGAAATTTTCAGTAATTACGCGAAATTACTGAGTTTCAGGGATTTCATGAAATCACTAGTTTCACAATCTTACCATAACATATATATATATATATATATAATATATATATATTAGGGATATTTAACAATGTAGCGAGTCTGCACGTAATTTGCCTATTCCATCATTCACTCCTTTTGTAGGCATGCCTAAAAAAAAAAAAATGGCTGCCCAAGATGGCGTCCGTGAAATGAAGGGATATTCATTACACTCGAAGAGAGTTCATTTGACATTTTTTTATTAAAACACTCTTTTTAAAAAGGAAATGCTTTGACCTAACCTCAAATTAATCGCCGTCTTTCTTCGCGTGCCAACAGGTAACAAATAATTTAATTTATTATTTTTATAATTAAGTAATTTAATCCACAGTTTAATTTTTTTTTTAATTGCCATTTAAATAGTTTTCGTGGCTTTGGCGCAGTGGTTGTGTTTCATTGCGTGAGTTTCAAAAGTGTTTTGGGAATTTAGGCGCTTTTTTATCGATTTGGGGGGGGGGGGGGGGGGGGGGGCTTCTGCATATTTTTTTTTTTTTTTTTTGTTTTAAATGTTGTTTTCAGTTTGTCGTCGTAATGTACTATTTCTTTCGTATAAAGGAAGTATTCCTCTGATGCCAAAAGGTACCCCGTACCTTACTCTGTGGGAAGTTGTATTCCACTTTGCCCAGACTCGGGGTGCATTCCACCACGGACCAGAGAGCTTTCCGTTGTCAATTAAGTATGCAGATGGGAGACAGAATCGCTTTCAGTAGCAGATTAATCTATGACAGTGGTTCTTAACCCCTGGGTCGCGACCCAGTCGTAGCTTGAAAAAGTTAAGAACCACTGCTCTACGGACATTGATAGAATTGAACGTAAAGAAGTAACATGAGGAAGTAATGATAGAATTGAGCCTAAAGAAGTAACATGAGGAAGTAATGATAGAATTGAGCCTAAAGAAGTAACATGAGGAAGTAATGATAGAATTGAGCCTAAAGAAGTAACATGAGGAAGTAATGATAGAATTGAGCCTAAAGAAGTAACATGAGGAAGTAATGATAGAATTGAACGTAAAGAAGTAACATGAGGAAGTAATGATAGAATTGAGCCTAAAGAAGTAACATGAGGAAGTAATGATAGAATTGAGCCTAAAGAAGTAACATGAGGAAGTAATGATAGAATTGAGCTAAAGAAGTAACATGAGGAAGTAATGATAGAATTGAACGTAAAGAAGTAACATGAGGAAGTAATGATAGAATTGAGCCTAAAGAAGTAACATGAGGAAGTAATGATAGAATTGAGCCTAAAGAAGTAACATGAGGAAGTAATGATAGAATTGAGCCTAAAGAAGTAACATGAGGAAGTAATGATAGAATTGAGCCTAAAGAAGTAACATGAGGAAGTAATGATAGAATTGAGCCTAAAGAAGTAACATGAGGAAGTAATGATAGAATGAACGTAAAGAAGTAACATGAGGAAGTAATGATAGAATTGAACGTAAAGAAGTAACATGAGGGAAGTAATGATAGAATTGAGCCTAAAGAAGTAACATGAGGAAGTAATGATAGAATTGAACGTAAAGAAGTAACATGAGGAAGTAATGATAGAATTGAACGTAAAGAAGTAACATGAGGAAGTAATGATAGAATTGAACGTAAAGAAGTAACATGAGGAAGTAATGATAGAATTGAACGTAAAGAAGTAACATGAGGAAGTAATGATAGAATTGAACGTAAAGAAGTAACATGAGGAAGTAATGATAGAATTGAACGTAAAGAAGTAACATGAGGAAGTAATGATAGAATTGAACGTAAAGAAGTAACATGAGGAAGTAATGATAGAATTGAGCCTAAAGAAGTAACATGAGGAAGTAATGATAGAATTGAACGTAAAGAAGTAACATGAGGAAGTAATGATAGAATTGAACGTAAAGAAGTAACATGAGGAAGTAATGATAGAATTGAACGTAAAGAAGTAACATGAGGAAGTAATGATAGAATTGAACGTAAAGAAGTAACATGAGGAAGTAATGATAGAATTGAACGTAAAGCAGTAACATGAGGAAGTAATGATAGAATTGAACGTAAAGAAGTAACATGAGGAAGTAATGATAGAATTGAACGTAAAGAAGTAACATGAGGAAGTAATGATAGAATTGAGCCTAAAGAAGTAACATGAGGAAGTAATGATAGAATTGAGCCTAAAGAAGTAACATGAGGAAGTAATGATAGAATTGAGCCTAAAGAAGTAACATGAGGAAGTAATGATAGAATTGAACGTAAAGAAGTAACATGAGGAAGTAATGATAGAATTGAACGTAAAGAAGTAACATGAGGAAGTAATGATAGAATTGAACGTAAAGAAGTAACATGAGGAAGTAATGATAGAATTGAGCCTAAAGAAGTAACATGAGGAAGTAATGATAGAATTGAGCCTAAAGAAGTAACATGAGGAAGTAATGATAGAATTGAGCCTAAAGAAGTAACATGAGGAAGTAATGATAGAATTGAGCCTAAAGAAGTAACATGAGGAAGTAATGATAGAATTGAACCTAACATGAGGAAGTAACTATGAAAATTGTCTTTGATTTTTCCCATTATTATTAAAGGAATATCTTCGTTCTTTATAACATTAAATTGAATATGATGTACACTTTATGGTTCAGTTTGTGTAGAGCAAAGCTTCAAGCTGCGTGCGTGTTAGTCCTAATTAAGTTAGGTTAGTTAAGGTTAAGTTAGGCTAGGCTAGGCTAGATTAGCGAGTACCTCACTAGTTAATGATTTAACAGAAACCGCCCTTCGAGCCCCTCATTTGTATCCGAAACCTTTATCACACCCATCTCGGTTCGATGACACTATGGTCAGGTTAAGTTAAATTAGGTTAGGTTAATTAGCTTTTTAGATCGATGAATGTGAAAAGTTGGCACCTCTTTGTATTACACACACACACACACACACACACACACACACACACACACACACGTGTGTGTGTGTGTGTCGTGAAATTTCGTTAAAAGGCCAAAAATAAATAATTAAAACTTGAAATAAAACAAATATTCGCTAGTTATTTACATCTATACAGAAGCTGCGCAGGCGCAATTTGAAGTTAGGGGGTGTTGGGGAAGGGGAACTGGATGTTGAACTGTAGATGAAAATCAGCCGGGGTGCCGCTAAAGAAGAACAGATGGCATTGGGGTGCCTTGAGCCAGAAAAAAAGTCGGGAACCACGGCGTTATGCCAAATCTTCAAAAGATTCAGGGATCATATTCGATAAATATCTGGGTATAACCCGTATAAAGGCTATACCCAAATCCTAAGACTGGATGATGTAATCTTCTTAAATTTTAATAATAAATGACCATTATACCCAAATCATTAATATTTTGCATAATATTTATGCCATATTTATGTACATATATGATCGTTTTTATAATTCTGCCACGATAAGAATAATTTATTCTTTTAATCAAAACTACTAAAGCCTAAACAAACAATGTGACATTTAGTTGCACAGTCTCAAATTTGACGAACGATAGCGTAGCGGCCGCCGCCGCCGTAGCCTAATCTGGTAACATTTGATATTCACAGAATCTTCCTTTAATAGAAAATCCATTTTGGAATATATTGTTTACATCAGGCTTCTATATATTATTTATGGAATGTTTTTTACATCACGTTTTTACATATTAATAATTTAATAACAGTGATTTGTTATGGAGAGAGATTGAAGCATTCATTTGTGTATATATAGAGTGGCCACAAAGTCCCTTTGCAGTGAAATTACAGCATATCTATGTTTACCCTTGGTTTTTCATGTGAAAGGACTTTGTTGGCCACCCTGTTTTCATCATTTAATTTCACTTTTTGTCCGTATGGAAATTTCAGTTGGGTAAATAAGGGGTAATTAATCTTAAGGATTAAATAAAATAGATTTAAGAGTAATGGGGTACATGGGCATGCATAGAAAGTGGGCATTAATTAGAAAAGGATATTATTCGCGTTTGATTAGAGGGAATTGTCGCTGGGTAGTCCTGAATAATGATTCTCTGTCGGTCTATGGCCAACTTACCTCCGGTCGCCCAAAGCGATAATAAACTGGTTTAGGGCACCAGTATACCCGACAGTATTTGGGATTCTTGTTTATCAAAGGGGGGGAACTAATGATCATTAAAAAAAAAATTCCGCCTGAATTGTTCATTCTGACGAAGGTTAAGCTTGTCACTCCACCTTAGACCTACAGTTTAACGTGGAATCCGAACCACGCCCTACCAGCAGCCCAGCGTCTTAACCATAAGGCCACCCAGGGTACCCATTTATCTACTAACCCATTTTTTTTTTATTGTGTGGAAGGATGAACAGCTGGGTTTGGCTGCGCGCCGGCTGCCGTCACCGGGTCTCGATCCCGGGGCCGATGGATTCGTAGTCAGGGACGCTAAACACCACCACCGAGGCGCCGGTTTATATATATATATATATATGATCACTGCGCTTCGGTCATGTAGTGGTTAGGATCGCAGACTACGCATCCACTGGCCCCGGGCTCGACTCTTGGCAAAATCAGGCGGCGCGCAGCTTACCCAGCTGTTCATTCTTCAAAAAAAAATAGGCTAGTAGATAAATGGGTACCTTGGGTGGCCTAGTGTTTAAGACGCTAGGGTGCTGATTGGGAGGTCGTAAGATCGAGTTTGGACTTTGTAATTTCAGATCACCCGTGGTGGATCGTGGTTCAGATTTCACGTTAAGCTGTAGGTCCAAGGTGGAGCAACAAGCTTGACCTTCGTCAGAATGAATAATTTAGGGGAAGCAAAACCAAGTAACTAAAGTTTTATATATATATATATGAGCGGGGATCAAGGGCACCGGATTTTTTACATAGTAAAACCCTACGGATGTAAAAGCGGCCACCGACAGATATAAGAGCGTTTCTTCCGGGGCTAGGCCAAGGTGGCCCGAGTCGAGGATGATGATCACGACGATGAGGTTGAGGATGTACCCTCGGACCGACAGGCCCTCGAGGCCCTGAACCTCATTTGGCGATTTTCTGTCTGCCGCCGAGGGAATGGACCTGGAAAACCGCCGGATTCAGGATGTGGAAACATCGATTACCCAGCGCTTGGTCGCCTAGAAGAAACAATCCCGAATTCCAGACTTTTTCAAGAATGTGTGATAATTTGACAGTGGGCTGATGACAATATTTTTACTGGGCTGATGACGTACACTGGCTGATGCGTGATTGGTGATCTATAATTATTGACTTGAACATGTTTTTGTCTCTAATTTGACCATGTGTAATGTAATGGCTGTTAATGATCAGTGTACTTTTGATAATGATTCTACACCCAATAAACATGTTCATTAGCACTTTACAATCGGTTCTGAGGTCTCCACAGCCACCGGCGGATATAAGAGCACGACGGTTATAAGAGCGTTTGGCCTGGGAACCGAGGGTGCTCATATATCCATTGTCATATATATATACACACTGTAAGGGAAATAAACGGCAGAAAACGCAGTTAACGGCCTTTTTTACTTTTGTCGTTTAGCCACTTCTTCCTCTGAGGGCCTCATTTATTTGTTCATGTTGATTATTAAAACATCATCATCTTGTTCATGTTGATTATTAAAACATCATCACTTGTTCATGTTGATTATTAAAACATCACTTGTTTTGGTTTACAGAATTTCTTTGCAATATAACGTCACAAAATGTAGCAAACTTGCTCGTTCCCACCTAGGACCCCCACCCCTTTTCGACCCCCCACTTCCTAAAAAAATGACCCTAATGTGACGCGTCGTTCAATCTCCCTTACATTAATATCCAACTGAGGTGAAAATGAGCAATTTCTTTCCCTAAAAGTTCAGTGTTACTCCTGGCGTTGTCCAAGGGGGGGAACATTTATTTCGCTCTGTTTGTTGAAGGTTGGAGGTGGCTCAGGGGTTTTCCAAACTTTACTTCTTCTGTAACACTTACAGCTAAACAGGAAGTTTACCTTACGCAGTAAAGTTTAACTGATCCATATACAAACCACCAATAAATAAAAGGTTATTGTTCCACTTGATGAATCAATTATGGAACTATTTCATCATGGTTCATTATAGAAATAAAACGCTCGAACATCTTTCTGGACCGATTTTGTACCAATTCCATCGACATAAAATATAGTTGATCCAAAATTGGTCCATAAAAGAAAGATTACTAATTAATTTTTATTAAGAACTAATTCCCTCGACATAAAATATAATTGATCCAAAATTGGTCCACAAAAGAAAGATTACTAATTAATTTTTACTGAGAACTAATTCCCTCGACAAAACATATAATTGATCCAAAATTGGTCCATAAAAGAAAGATTACTAATTCATTTTTACTAAGAACTAATTCCCTCGACATAAAATATAATTGATCCAAAATTGGTCCATGAAAGAAAGATTACTAATTCATTTTTACTAAAAACTAATTGCATAATCAGTTCGAATAGAACAATTTCATTTTTAATATCGGTGGTCTGCATGGATCAATTAAATTTTACAGCGTACCACCATCTTCCGTTTTCTTTTCAGGGCAGACTTATACATTACCCGTATTTTTTACATCTTTGCTCTTCAAACGAAAAAATTTTATTTTTTATTTTTGGGTTTAATGAAATTTAAAGTTTAATATAAATATGCTCTACCATGATACGACGAATAACCGTTAGAATCTAACGGTTAGATTATGTTAGATAAATTAGATAGATAGACTCTATTCGGTCCTACCGAATTAAGTTTTCTGATATATATATATATATTATATATATATATATATATATATATACAGGGTGTCCCCAAAAAAACTATATAGCTATAAAGAGTATATAGTTTTTTTTGGGACACCCTATATATATATATATATATATATATATAATATATATATAATATATATATATATAACAAGAAACTGCACTTAATTCGTTGCTCTGTTGTTGTTTATTGAGAATGATTTGTTCCAGCAATTAATCTGTCCGACCAAATTAGACACGACAAGATTACAGCCAGCACAAATGAATAATTAAGTTAACCTCTCTCTCTCTCTGCCTTTTTTATCCTCTAACTTATATATATATATATTATATATATATATATATATAATATATATATATATATTACGCGCTAGATTTACTTGAAGACACCTCTTGTGTGTTTCCAAGAAATATCTTGTGGACGAAAGGTTCATTGATTTAATGTTTGAATTGAATATATATTTTATTTTTATTATTTTAAGTTGGAGTGAGTTTTTTATTTATTTATTTTTATTTATTTATTTATTTATATATATATAAATATATATATTATATATATATATACCGGTATATATATAAATATATATATATATATAAAATTTTATATATATATATATATATATATATATATATATGTGTGTGTGTGTATATACAGGGTGGGCTACGTCGTGGCCGATGTCGTAACACCGTTTCCCGGAGATCAGCGAAGTTAAGCGACATTGGGTTTGGGTAGTAGTTGGATGGGAGACCGTCCTCCGCGCCCAGATTATGTAGCGACCCGTGGTTCGGATCCCACGTAAAGCTGTAGGTCCCCTCCGTCATATGACCTTAGATGTTGCGAAGGAGGTTAAACAACCCCAATTAAAAATATATACAGGGTGATTCCAAAAAATGTTAACACTTGTATGGAGGTTATATTTTTTATTTCCAAATTATTTAAACGTTTTTGTGATGCAAACAGTGCATCACATTTTTGTGATGCAAACAGTGCATCACAGTTTCTACTGCTGTCCACGGATATCCAGGCCGCAAACTCAGCCTTGTTGCCATTTCAAATACCTATTCAGGAATCTTTAATCTTCAAATCCCTGTAACAGAGAAATTCATAAGTGTTAACATCTTTTTGAATCACCCTGTATATATATATATATATATATATATATATTATATATATAAATATAAAACGAGGAGTTTGGTATTGGCCTGCTGGTGGCTTATCATTGGTCGCTTTATCTAAGAGTCTTCGATAAGTAAGGGGCAGGTCCTTCCCTTATAAACACGCGGAGCCCTTATCTCATTCTTTACACCAGAAGTGACGCCTCTTCTTATCTCGCTTCCGTATATAGACGGTATCTTTTGCCCTGCATCGTTTAACCTGCCCTATCACCTTCGGTATCTGAGCCCCAGCCTTACCCTCCTTTCCTCCTTTCTTCAGTCTCTTGGGGTTCGTCCTCCTCCCCCCGTCCCGAACATTCCTCCTCCTCAAACACCTTGGCACTAGTGATATCATCCATTTGCCATTGTTTACGAGATTTTTTTTCGTGTGTTTTTCGTACTGTGGGCGGTTTTAGGCGTAAGGGCGTATTTGCACTTGACTGTGGTCGCTTCATTCCTGTTATTTAGAGAAGACAAAGGAGATGAATGGGCATGGGTACAAACAGTAATGGACGAGCTTTTAGTTAAGGGTATATATATATATATATGATTGTGTTGGTGTTTTTAATGCCTTATTTGGATAAAGTTTATGAGCGAATTTGTTTACCGACTCTTAATTGCATGATGATGACGAGTTAACCGTGAAATACTTGGAAGGTTCAGTAACATAACTCTTGCCCACTATTTTTTACTAAAATTCTCATTTGTAAACAGAGTAAATTACATACGCGAATTACACGCTTAAAATATTTGCCGTTTATAAATAGTTTAATGATAGTAATGATAAGCCTTATCAATTGGCAGGATATAATCCCATAAAAAAGAACAATATTCTTGAAGGTAGTAAATGATAAGATAAATCTAATAATAAATTTTAAAAAACTTATATATATACTGTATATTTGCAGTAAAATCACAGAAAAACACGTGATCTTTTTAATAAGCAAATAACCACAGGGAAAGGAAAAGTAAACACGAAATCCAAGCGCTTTCGTGATATATTCACATCTTCAGGGAAAACAAAGAAAGATGTGAATATATCACGAAAGCGCTTGGATTTCGTGTTTACTTTTCCTTTCCGTGGTTGTTTGCTATATATATATAATTAAGACAGTTTATTTATTTATTTATTTATTATTATTATTTATTTATATATATATATATATATATATATATATATATATAAGCATGTAAAGAACGACGCTTGTGTAGAAGAGCGTTCCGCACAAGATGAGGGAGAACGAACAAATGAAAAATGAGGTACCACCCGGGAATCGAACCCAGGATCATCCGATTGCCGGTCAGATATGCTATCCACTACACCATGGACCTCGATCAATCAGAAGTCGTAATTCTCCTACATACGAGCAGAAACAAATGCCCTGAGGGGGCACCCACGCATGCCGTACATATATACATTTTAACTGCAAACAACACACACAGTATAATTAATGTAAAGAACCACGCTTGTGTAGAAGAATTACGACTTCTGATTGATCGAGGTCCATGGTGTAGTAGATAACATATCTGACCGGCAATCGGATGATCCCGGGTTCGATTCCCGGATGGTACCTCATTTTTCATTTGTTCGTTCTCCTTCCTCATCCTGTGCGGAACGCTCTTCTACACAAGCTCGTTCTTTACATTAATTATACTGCGTGTTGTTTGCAGTTTATATATATATATATATATATATTTACAGTATCTGTCTTGCATGGAGATATTTTTGTCGAATTAGGTACGTGATTACATATTGTCGATCGATCGAAATAAAGTTGAAATTTGTAATTATTTTTTGATTAATTGACAAAATATTTTACTTTTCTTTGCCAGGGATCTTCAAGGCAATCATCTCTCGGGTATTTTTTACTCCGATCTGAGCGGACTTTCGAACTTGAGGATTCTGTAAGTACCCGGTTAATCTTTTTAGATCGGAAGAATTTGCAATAATTTAAGGGCATTTTATATATATATATATATACAGGGTGAGTCAAAAGTAGCGCCCGATTTCTGTCAGTTGATTGTTTGTTTGCCATTTGTATTACAGTGTACAAGAAGGTAGAAATAAATGAATGACATGTTTATCTAACCATTTATTGGGGGAAAATTATTACGGAACTGTACCAAGCTGTTTTACTTGCAATTTTCAAAGTGCCCTCCCTCGTGATCGATGCACAATTGCAGCCGAGCAGGCACAGAAATCGGGCGCTACTTTTGACTCACCCTGTATATATACAGGGCGTCCCAAAAAAATGTATACACACTTTAAATACTTATAAAGGCAGTGTTTATTAAAATACATTTCATTTTCAAAATGTAATAGAATCTACAGACATTATTTAATTGTTTTGTCAACGCCTGTTTTCAAACTGACGTCCGTTCTGGTCCAGGCACTGCTGATAACGCGAAGCAATGGAATCGCAAACATCACGAAACATTTCGTTTGGTATTTGTGTGCATTCTCGTTCAATGGCTGCTCTCAATTCAGCGACTGTTGCCGGTTTTATAGCGTAGACTTTGTCTTTTAAGTATCCCCATAAAAAAAAGTCTAGTGGTGTGAGGTCTGGTGAACGCGGAGGGTATTCTACGAAACCCCTTCGTCCAATCCACATCCACATCGTGCCAAGTACCACTCGCAATACTCCACTCTTCGGTCCGGATCATCTTCTTCATTAATAGCATGGACTAATCTTGGAATGTAACTTTTCCATTGACAGCGCTTCAAAATGCGTTGGACAGACGATTCTGAAATTCCTACCTCACGACTCGCTTGCCGCACAGATTTTCTTGGACTTTGGTGATACGTTTCCAGTACTCTTTCTTGCTTTGTGGGGCTTGTCGATGTCCGTGGTCCTCCGGAACGCTTCTTGTGGACATTCTGAACAGTTCCATCGGCTTCAAACTTATCTCTAATTCGAGTGATGGTAAGTCGCGTTGGTGGATCTGTTTGAAACTCCCTCCTAAACTGTCTTTGCACTTCAACTGCGTTTTCACACTTCCAGTAGCATTTTAGAATGAATTTCCTTTGTTCAAAGCTTAGTCTGACTGCCATTATTAATTCTAATGGGTTTAACTTGGAAAGAAAGAAACATCAATTGAGCTATCAGCTGTTAAAGTGTGTATACATTTTTTTGGGACGCCCTGTATATATATATATATATATATATATATATCGTAAAGAAACGACGCTTGTATAGGAGATATTCCGCGCAAGACGAGAGAGAGAGAACGGAACAAATGAAAAAATGAGGTAACCACCTGGGAATCGAACCCGGGATCTTCCGATTGCCGGTCAGACGCGATACCATTACACCATGGCCCTCACTCTTCCAAATGCCGTAATTCTTCTACATACTCGCAGAAACCAATGCCCCAAGGGGGCACCTCCCGCATGCCGTAACAAGCGTCGTTTCTTTACGTTATTTATACTGCGTGTTCTTTGCAGTTGAAGGTATATAATGTTACGGCATGCGGGAGGTGCCCCCTTGGGGCATTGGTTTCTGCGAGTATGTAGAAGAATTACGGCATTTGGAAGAGTGAGGGCCATGGTGTAATGGTATCGCGTCTGACCGGCAATCGGAAGATCCCGGGTTCGATTCCCAGGTGGTTACCTCATTTTTTCATTTGTTCCGTTCTCTCTCTCTCGTCTTGCGCGGAATATCTCCTATACAAGCGTCGTTTCTTTACGTTATTTATACTGCGTGTTCTTTGCAGTTGAAGGTATATATATATATATATATATATATATATATATACAGGGCGTCCCAAAAAAATGTATACACACTTTAACAGCTGATAGCTCAATTGATGTTCTTTCTTTCCAAGTTAAACCCATTAGAATTAATAATGGCAGTCAGACTAAGCTTTGAACAAAGAAAATTCATTCTAAAATGCTACTGGAAGTGTGAAAACGCAGTTGAAGTGCAAAGACAGTTTAGGAGGGAGTTTCAAACAGATCCACCAACGCGACTTACCATCACTCGAATTAGAGATAAGTTTGAAGCCGATGGAACTGTTCAGAATGTCCACAAGAAGCGTTCCGGAAGACCACGGACATCGACAAGCCCCACAAAGCAAGAAAGAGTACTGGAAACGTATCACCAAAGTCCAAGAAAATCTGTGCGGCAAGCGAGTCGTGAGGTAGGAATTTCAGAATCGTCTGTCCAACGCATTTTGAAGCGCTGTCAATGGAAAAGTTACATTCCAAGATTAGTCCATGCTAGTAATGAAGATGATCCGGACCGAAGAGTGGAGTATTGCGAGTGGTACTTGGCACGATGTGGATGTGGATTGGACGAAGGGGTTTCGTAGAATACCCTCCGCGTTCACCAGACCTCACACCACTAGACTTTTTTTTATGGGGATACTTAAAAGACAAAGTCTACGCTATAAAACCTGCAACAGTCGCTGAATTGAGAGCAGCCATTGAACGAGAATGCACACAAATACCAAACGAAATGTTTCGTGATGTTTGCGATTCCATTGCTTCGCGTTATCAGCAGTGCCTGGACCAGAACGGACGTCAGTTTGAAAACAGGCGTTGACAGAACAATTAAATAATGTCTGTTGATTCTATTACATTTTGAAAATGAAATGTATTTTAATAAACACTGCCTTTATAAGTATTTAAAGTGTGTATACATTTTTTTGGGACGCCCTGTATATATATATATATATATATATATATATAATATATATACTGTAGTGTATATACACCTTGTTAACCTTGTTTGGGTTCCGTGCGTCGGTCTTTCTTCACACGAAGGTCAAACTGGTGGCCCCGCCTCTAGTCCTGGATTGGTGGAGGAGCGAGTTGCTCTCTTGCGCTCTCCACCGTACATAACCAGGTACACCCGGCTCATCTGGTACCGTACTGAGCCAGGCATCTAGTCTTCTCTTGAAGACTTCAACTTTGACCCCTGTGACGTTTCTGAGGTCCTAGCGATATATATATATATATATATATATATATATATATATATATATATATATATATATATATAACTTGTTTTATTAGGTTCATAACAAAATAAAATGTTGACAGGGTTGTCCTAATTATATTGCCTTAGTAGGCCTGTTGCGGTCTCTCTGTAAAATTAAATTAACTTAATTGAAGATGTACTTCAATAGTTTGAAGAAAATTATTGATGAAATTTCATGGAGTAACTGACTATTTTGTACAATATGGATGCATCGCATATTGTGCTTTAGAATTTGTAGGAAGCTTTGTTGTTCGCAAAGGATTATATTAATGGAACCAACAATATATTCAGATGATATCCTCATCATTGAGCATGTTACTCCTCGAATGAATTTAATGCATAGAGGAGATAACCACCAACAAACCGAGGGGGGGGGGGGTAAGGCCCTTAGACAGAAGATAGGAAGTGCTGCTGGAACTCCCGTTTCTCCTGTCACTGTCCTCCTTAGCTGATCTTTTTTCGTCTCACATTTACGCTGTGAGTAGTCCAGCATGCTCTCAAACACACACTGTTTACGAGGCTGAGATTGCGCATTATATCGATAGGCTAAAAGTTAGCAAGGCTCCAGGCCCTGACGCTTTTTATCCCAGACATTTGAAAGATTTGAAAGACGTTATCGTAGGCCCCTTAACGAAGATCTTTAATCAGTCACTCGAAACGGGGATTATTCCTGAAGACTTTAAATTAGCTAACGTCACGCCTATTTTTAAAAAAGGCGACCGCGCGGTAGCTAGCAATTATAGGCCCATTAGCTTAACGTCAATTGTAGGTAAACTTTTGGAATCCGTAGTTAGGGATCGTATTATCGATCACTTAGAAAGTAGAGATTTGATTAATAGTAGTCAGCATGGGTTTCGACGCCATAGGTCTTGTTTAACTAATTTGTTAGAATTTTATAACGAAATAGTGCGCGAATACGATAGGCATAGAGCAGCTGACGTTATTTATTTAGATTTTAAAAAGGCGTTCGATACAGTTCCGCATAGGAGACTAATTGCGAAGGTTAAAGCGCACGGTATACGCGGTCAGGTAGCTAACTGGTTAGAAGAATGGCTTCGTGCGAGGAGACAGAGGGTCGTAGTTAATGGTAGTGAATCAGGGTGGTTAGATGTAGGTAGCGGTGTCCCACAGGGTTCAGTGTTAGGCCCATTGCTATTCGTAATTTACCTTAACGACATAGATGTAGGATTGACTAGTAACGTGTCAAAATTCGCGGACGATACTAAAATAGGCGGTAAGGTTGTTAACGAGGACGATAGAAATAGGATTCAAGACGATGTAAATAGGATTATGGAGTGGACAGATAAGTGGCAGATGCAATTTAACGTAGACAAATGTAAAGTTTTGCATATAGGTTCTCGCAACAATAATTACGCGTATACGATGGATGATAGGGAGTTAGCGAGCGTTGACGAGGAAGTAGATTTAGGCGTACGCGTATCTAAGGATTTAAAGGTTAGGAACCAGTGCCTGGAGTCTTGCGCAAAAGCTAATAGGATGTTAGGCTTCATAGCGCGTAATTTCGAATTTAAATCGAAGAATATTATATTGCCCCTTTACAAGTCCCTAGTCAGGCCTCATTTAGAATATGCAGTTCAGTTTTGGTGCCCGTACTTGCGTGAGGATATTGATAGGTTAGAAAGGGTTCAGCGTCGTGCCACGAAACTTATTCCGTCATTGCGCAATAAGCCTTATGAAGATAGGATTAATGAGTTAGACCTGTATTCACAGACCTGTATTCACTCGAAACTAGGAGATTAAGGGGGGAGCTTATTGAAGTTTTCAAAATCGTTAATAACATCGATAACGTAAATTTTGACAAATTGTTCACTTTTGATAATAGTAATACTCGCAATAACGGATTTAAGTTGCGTGGCAGGCGTTTTATTACTAATATCGCTAAAAACTTCTTTACGTTTAAAGTAATTGATAAATGGAATAATCTTCCCGCGTCAGTCGTTCATTCTACCAGCGTTAATATGTTTAAGAACCGTCTTGACAGACATTTTAAAGGTATTAACGTTGTTTAATTTAAAAAACAACAAAGTTAGCAACAGAAGCTCTGGTGGTGGTGCTCGAGGATGAGTCTGTTGACGATGAATGCTAGCGTGTGATGCCAGCAATAAAATTATTAAAAAAAAAAAAAAAAAAAATTAGACTAACACGAATGTAGATGTAGCTCATAGCGTAAACTAACCCACTTTTTGTTTATCTTTACCTACTTTTTTTTTTTTCCTTCTTATCCTCTCCTTACTTTGCATGTCTCTAACTCTTTTCTTGCATGTTTGTAGTTTGCATGGTATGACAGTGAGTTAAGACTGTGTTTGCATGGTTTGTAAGCGTTCTTATTTTACTTCTTTTCATCTTTCACCCCTCTCCTATTCTCTCCGACTATTTTTCTGACTTGTCGGCAGTGGCCGGCGGATGATGATGATGGTGAGACACTTTTCCTCTTTTTCTGAATGAATGTTAACCCATGAGTGATAGGTGTTGCTCTTACTTAACCCCTTCTTCTCTTCTCTTCTCTTCTCTTCTCTTCTCTTCTCTTAACCCGCTACTCTTTCCTTTCTCTCGGGCTAACCTTAGAGTGGATCTTAGGGTCTTTGTTAGCCTTAGCTTCTGTAGATCTGTAGATCTTACACACAACATATTCTTTTCAAAATTTAAAAAAAAATGGCATGAACTTCAAGAGCCTTGGAGTCCCCTGGGGAGGGGACCATAAATGTCCCCACTTCTGGCTTACCCCACCTGCCGATACCGGGAACGCATACCCGGGCAGCGGGGCTGGATCTGCTACCATCCATTTGAGACTTTCTCCTAATTCTACTGCCTATCCAAAATTCTTTGACTACCTCACTTCCAAAGTGGAATACATTCTTTCCCGTTCTCCCCTTTGCTGAAATCTCCATTTTAGGAGATTTCAATGTTCACCACCACCTTTGGCTTTCCTCCCATTTCACTGACATCCCTGGTGAACTAGCTTACAACTTTTCGATCCTAAATGACCTAGAGTAGTTGTACAGCACCCTATTCGTATCCCCGATCGCCTTGAAGATAGGCCCAACATTCTAGATTTATTTCTTACCTCTCATCCTTCTTCTTACTCTGTGAAACTTTTCTCTCCGTTGGGCTCCTCCGATCACAATCTTATCTGTTTCCTGTCCTATCCCTCCAATTCGGCCTTTGGATCCTCCCAAGAGGAGGCGCCTTTGGCACTTCGGCGCCGCTGATTGGGAGGCCCTTAGGCAGTACTTCTGTGATTTCCCATGGAATGATTACTGCTTCCGTGGCCGGGGCCCTTCTGGATGTGCTGAGCGCATCATAGAGGTGATTCTCTCGGGCATGGAGGCGTATATTGCATATTCTACTCCTACTACTAATGCAAAAAACCTTGGTTTAACTTTACTTGTTCTAATGTTATCCGCAACAGAGAGGAGGCTTTCAGAAGGTATTGTTGCCATCCAACTCCTGACTCTCATTCAGCTTATATTTCTGTCCGGAATCGTGCAAATTCTGTTTTTAGACTCGCCAAAAATTCCTTCATCGGACAAAAATGTGAAAATCTATCTAATTCTAATTATTCTTGCTCTTTCTGGCATCTAGCTACGAACCTCTTCAACAATTTTACTTCCTCTTCTTTCCCTCCTCTTTTCCATTCCGACGGCTAAGTTGCCGTCTCTTCTCCTGCCAAAGCTGAACTCCTCGCTCAAACTTTCGCTTACAATTCAACCCTGGACGATTCCGGTGATGTTCCTCTGACTTTGTTATGTCTGAAATTAGAATCTCTTTAAAAATGTTTTTCCTACCCTATCTGGGCTCAACTCTAGGAAGCGTATGGTCCTGATGTTGTTTCTCCTGTTGTTCTTAAGAACTGTGCTTCTGTGCTGACACCCTACCTAGGCAAACTCTTTCGTCTTTGTTTCTCATCTGGTATTTTTCCTTCCTGCTGGAAGTTCGCTTTCATTCAGCCTGTCCCAAAGAAGGCTGACCGCTCTCAATCCTCCAACTATCGTCCAATTGCTTTGATTTCTTGCCTTTTTAAAGTTTTTGAATCTATCCTTAATAGGAAGATTCTTAAACACCTCTCTTCTGGCATCTTTCAGATCGTCAGTATGGATCATTTCCTTTTCTGTCCGATTCTCAAACGCAAGGGTTAATCGGTATTTTCAGTCTTTCATCTACTCAACCAGTCAACTGTGGAACAATCTTCCTCAATCCGTCTTTCCCCCTATGACCTTCACTCTTTCAAACGCGGAGTGTTGTCCAGGCATCTCAAAAACCTTGGACCTTGATTTTGGCTCTTTTTTTCCTTTATGGGTGGGTACGTTTTTGCTGACGGTTTCCCCTCAGTCCCCTCTTCCTGCGTAACAAAAAGTATGTTATCGTATTGACTTATATTAGTTGATAGTCATAAAATGATGACCACACTTGAACTGCACAAACAGTGCAATTCTCTTCCTACACTAGGTTCTCATTCTCGCAGTACGACATCATTCGCAGTCAGATTTATACGAGAGACAGTATGAGAGTCATGCCTCTTATTATATTTACGAATTGAAAAATAAGAGGCATTAATTTCGTACCAATCCTCGTAGAAGTTCACTGTTATAAATAATTGTGATTATTTTCAAAGAATGAAAATGGTGTTGAAGATTTCCTTCCAAAGTATACGTACAATTTTATCTGACCTCTTTCGCACACATTTTTCAGACGGAATTGTATAACTTTAACACCAAGATATAAAATTATTGGAATCTGACATTTTCGTGGAATAGTATCACCATTTTGAAACGAAATATTGCATGGATTTGTGCTATAATAAATAGAATTATCAATATTCCATAATTCATTTTGAGTCAATAGGAAAATAAATAGAATTATCATTATTCCATAATTCATTTTGAGTCATTGCGTCACTCATTATTTACTTTTACAAAATTCCTTTATATGCCGAAAGTGTAAATAAACACTCCCGAAACCAGATCTACTCATGAATAGTATCGAAATCATAATAAATTTCATGGAACAATGCTCCTGAGTAAGTAAGTGCATATCTTAAATGAAAAAACAAAACCCCCCAAAAAAATGTACACCAAATTTCCCTTCCTGGGAATGTTCTTAAATGTTCTTGCAATAAAAAAATGAAATTATGAACTTGCATTGGCAGAAAGCGAATTTCCATAGTAATGTAAACCCTCCATTACATTGTTGACTGTCTCGTCTCTTGAATTATTACTTCAGATCCCTCTGGCTTGAATAGAGATAGTTTGCTTAACATTTAGTGAAACGTGTTATAAAAAAGTAAAAATCGCGTCGTGGTTAGTGTGCGGGGCTCCCATTCTGTTAATGTACATACGCGACTCGAGTCGTAAGACGATATTGTGTACGGCCGGTCTAAAGGGGTCTTTTTGAATAAATCTGGCGCTGGTTAAATTATTTTTCTGGAAGTTTATGAACCTTAGATTCAAGTAACGTCGTCTTTTCAAGTGGATTAGTGGTAGTGCTTAAGTTATAGGTCAGTATATCGTCAGTATTCGTTTATCTTCATTACTTTCTCTCCATTTTCAAATAACTTCATTGAACTCGAAAACGGGTTTTGAAAGTTTATTAAAATATCCAAGTTTGAGAGCAGTGGTTCTTAACCTTTTTAGGCTGCGACCCAAATTCTGGTCGCGGGGCTAGCTCGGCGACCCATGCCTTCAAACAGTTTGCTTGTAATAAATAATAAAATAAATAATAGCAAAATTATTAGGGATAACTTAAATAAATGGTAAATGACAATTTAATGACCCAATCAAAATGGCTTGGCGACCCAATTTTGGGTCGCAACCCGGGGGTTAAGAACCACTGTTCTAGAATTTTTGAATTAGAATTAAATAGCCTCTGCTCTACACCACTGTATTCAGTATATAGACATACCAAACCTAGAAAATATATATATATATAATTTTAATAGTTGAATATGTATACAGGGTGATTCAAAAGTCAGGTTACATAGGGATATACTGTATTATGTAATGATACAGGGGAATAGTCACATCACATGTTCGATATGGCCACTGTTAACGGCAATGCACTTGTGCAGCCAGCTAGGAATATCACATCAATGCGCTCCTCCTTCGATAACATCTCATAACTCATTTACCTGCAAAGAAACAGAAAAGCCCTATGTAACCTGACTTTTGACTCATCCTGTAGTATAGGAAAAAAGTTCACCTAGAAACAATTTCAAAATATCATAAAAAAATTACTGATTGGTACTATTTCTTTTTACTTTTTGCTATTTTATTCTCTATAATGGATGACGGTAATAAAATTTCAAAAACAAAACCCAGTCGTTACTAATTGTAATTTTTTTAGGGTATTTAAAAATGATGTTTCTCTTGCGTTGGACTTTCTCCGAAACTGCAGCCTACCAAAGTTATGGGTATGTCATTACCGAATGTCAGTGTCTAGATTTGTATTTGAAAGAGTTACCCCCCCCCCCCCCCCCCCCCGCGCCAAATTATTTCGGGGAAAGCATTTATTGAACCCTGTCTCTTAAACAGAGCAAAGACACGTATTCCGGTATACCGATCATTACCAAGATATGATCGTGTGGCCAAGGTCATATTAAAGCTTTCACGGAGAAATATTATTAATAGTTGAGTGTAAAGCAGACAATGATCTCTCCCTTCACCGCCAGCCACCGTTGACAGGAAATAGAGGTAAAAGAAGATTTATAGGAAAGTAGGAAAAAGTATAATGAAAAGAATAGCTTCAGAGTTCATTCACACCATGCGTACACTTACCTCG
This sequence comes from Bathynomus jamesi, assembly GCA_023014485.1. Classification (NCBI taxonomy): domain Eukaryota; kingdom Metazoa; phylum Arthropoda; class Malacostraca; order Isopoda; family Cirolanidae; genus Bathynomus; species Bathynomus jamesi. The sequence continues at coordinate 1,357,923 of JAJOZX010000396.1, read as the reverse complement.
TGTACTCGGTTACACATTAGAAGACCGGAAAATACAGGATAGCATGAATATTAAACTACTAGTGTAGTCTACACCATGAATTTTTTTTTAAAGGGATTTTTTTGTTTATTTGTTGTTGTTGTTTATGCAGGAAGGAGGGGCCAAGGGCGAATAGAAGAAGAGAGCCAAAATCAAGGTACAGGGTTTTCGGGATGCCTGGACACTGCGTTTGAAAGGGGGGAGGTCATAGACAGGGGGAAAGATGGATTGAGGAAGATTGTTCCAGAGTTGACCGGTTGAGTAGATGAAAGAGTGAAAATACCGATTAACCCTTGCATTAGAGAGGAGGCGGCATGCAGTCAGTGTTCAGAAGAGTGTCCGTTATAATAGCGATGGCAAAGAGAGATGGATTGAAGACAGTAAGAGGCTGGGAATTGATGAGATGAAAAGCCTTTGATTCCATCCGGTCAAGTAGAGCCGTGTGGATTGAGCCACTCCATACATTTGAAGCGTACTTCATACAAGGGCGGACAAGACCCCTATACAGAGACACCAACTGAGTGGGGTTGAAGAAACTGCGGAGGCGATACAGCACACCTAACCTCTTAGAAGCTGTTTTAGAAAGAGAGTATATGTGATCTTTCCAGGAAAGATCACGAGAAAAGGAAACGCCAAGAATGTTAAGAGAAGAGGAAGGATTGAGTTGTGTATTGTCGAAGATAAGGGAATAGTCGTGAGGAAGATTGTGACGAGTAGATAGATTGAGGAACCGAGTTTTTGAGGCATTGAAAGCCACAGAGATAGTAAGGTGCACCATAGCCGTCCAACGGGAATCATGGAGTGACTAATGAGAGCGACGCTTTGTGGAGGGGGTGGAGAAGTGAAGAGTGGAATCATCGGCATAGAAATAGATAGGACATGAAGTGCGATTTAATAGATCATTGATAAATAAAAGGAAAAGTGTGGGTAACAGGACAGAGCCCTTAGGAACACTAGTTAAATTTTACACCAAAAAAGGCTTTTGGAGAAGAACTAGCCAGTTACAACCGCAACCTTAGATCGACCAGAGAGGAAATCAGAGATGAAGGCACAGATAGAAAGATGGAAACTGAAGAGGACAGTTTGGAAATTAAGGATTTGTGCCAGACTCTATCAAAAGCTTTTGATATGTCTAGCGCAATAGGAAAGGTTTCACCAAAATCCCGAAAGGAGGATGACCAAGAGTCAGAGAGATATGCAAGAAGAGCGCCAGTTGAGCGTCCCTTGCGGAACCCTTACTGACGATCTGAAAGAAGGTTGAGTGTAGAGGTGTTTAAGAACCTCTCCTGTTAAAGATAGATTAAAAAAAATCTCGAAAAGCTAGAAATCAAGGCAGCTGGACAATTATTGGAGGGTTGAGAGCGGTCACCCTTCTTTGGGACAGGCTGAATGAAAGCGAACTTCCAGCATGAAGGGAAAGTACCAGATGAAAGACAAAGAAAGAATGAATTTACCTAGCCGGATTGTCAACACAAACACAGTTCTGTTCTTGAGAACAACAGGAGGGACACCATCAGGACCGTACGCCTTCCTAGAGTTGAGCCCAGATAGGGCAAAAAAGAACATCTTTTGAAGAGATTCTAATTTTGGACATAATTAACAGACATTTACTTTTGTTTGAAATTTTCTAACAATTCGAAATATTGTCTTTCTATCGGGTGAATTTCTGCAAAAGTTCGTCTGGGCCTTTGTCACAGAATTTGTCACATGAAACCACTCGACTATTTGGATTATCTGTTCCAGCCGCAAACGCGGCATCACTGTTACAGGGTTCAGTCATATTGTTACGTGTAGACTAGGTTCTTAAGAAGGTTTAGTCAAGACCAAAGAGATTCAAAGGTAGATAACTCGTACGACATTCACTATTAAGAAAAATATTTACTGCATTTACAATCTTTTTAATATACTAACTGGCAATGAGAACATTGCCAGTTTGTTCCAACATATTCAAACACACTAAATAGTTAACTTTTAAAGAAAACGATTTAAAATGGTTAAAGCATAAACTATTTGCAATTTATTTTAAAATAATATGTAGAAACTATATCGAATCATATTTTTGTAAGTAAAACCAATGTTATAGATTATAGTAAATTTTACACCAAAAAAGGCTTAAATTTTAGTCACAATAGCGTGGCATAAATAACGTTGCTCTAAATTGGTTTAAATAAAACTTATACAACAGAAACCAATATATCAAACATAATAACATCACCACCAAACTAAAAATCACACATGGAGTTCCACAAGGAAGCATTTTGGGTTCCCTATTATTTCTGATCTATCATACATAAATGACTCCCAACTCTCATAACGGGAAAGGCTTCCAATACGCGGATGACACCTCCCTGATATACTCATACAACGATCTCGCATCCCATAACAAAACAGTAAATAGAGACATCGCAAGAGTATGCGACTGGCTGAAAGCCAACAAATTATCCTTAAATAAAAACAAAACATAAAAAAACTTTCTGCTAATCAAAAAAAAAAAAATTAACACCATATTTCAATATCATTTGTTGACTTCCACTTGATATCGCGCGTCACTGAAGGGGAATTATTATTAGTTGTGCTTGATGACAAACTATCCTTCCAACAATATATTGAAAATATAGATCATAAACCATCTAAATTCTCGTTTATATTGTTTATATTAACAAAATTACATTTTCTTTCCACAATTACAGTTAAAAATGCTATACTGTACTTCTGTCTAGTTTATCCACATCTCACGCTATGACGGTGACTATTATCGCCTATGGGAGTGCATATGATTGAATCATCAGCTTTTAATTATAAATCAGAAGAGAATTATTAGAAACATAAACAAGATTGATTAGTAAATTCTCATCCGTGAGGAATCTTTAAGCGCAACTGCGTATATTAAAATTTAAAGACATTTGAAATACAGATGTACTCCTTAATGTTCAGAGTTACAAAACAATCCGCTCCGACCATATTAATAGAGAATATAATGAACAATCAGACGAGTCACGACCATCAAATAACAAGGTATATGGAGAGGGAATATATCTGAAAGGTAAACTATACTCTTCAATGTAGTAGAAATTCTTACACTTGTTTAGCCGTCGATTTATGGAATAATTTGCTGGATGAATTAAAAATAATCAATGCAAAGTTACTGAAGGTGCTACTTTCTTGCTAAAATCCTCATTATCCTCCTTCTAAAAATCTCTCCTTATATCAACTTTTCTCCACACCTTGTATTTCATTATTCTTTGTACTAAGCATCTAATAAAAGTACTGTATATATCCTAGTCTGTAAGTTCCTTACAGTTTTATACAGGTTTCATTACTCGTTGTATTTGGCTCCTAATATATGTTCTAGTCTGTAAGTTCGCTGTAGTCTGTTAAGTCTATTATCAAAATCTATAAAGATCTTGTAAGCGTATCTGTAAACATACAGTAACTATTCTATTTAATTAGTAGATTTTCGCCCTGTAAAGCCTCGTGAGCACCCCTAAAGGCATTTTTGCAGTTTTACAACTGGATACAGCATCTGTATTTAATAAATAATTAGAATAAATAATTAATTAATTCCTTTTGCTTATGAAAATATTTTCGTAGGGAAAATAGACATTATATTTTTAAATTGAAATAAACACATTTCTGATGTCAGTTTTTACATATTTCGGGAAAGAAAATACCCTGATTGGCTCAGTATACCAATCAAGAGGTGCAACTGGTATTGCTACATGTTTCCCGAAAAAGTCAGAGGGAGGCATGTTTGTGAAATAACTGGCACTACTACTCCTGTTTTTTTCCGGAAACATGTAGCAATACCAGTTCCACCTTCTCTTGATTGGTATACTGAGCCATCAGGGTATTTTCTTTCCGAAATATGTAAAGCTGACATTAGAAATGTGTTTGTTTCACTTTAAAAATATAATTTCTATTTTCCCTAAAAGTCCAGACTTTTGGGACACCCTGTATATACATAACCTATTAGAACTATCTCAGTTCTCAAGTAAATTTTATTAATTTAAGGCAAATGATATTTTGTTGGTCTTAATTCGTTTATCTGTGCAATTATATGCACACCTCTTATCCACCCTATTTTCATTGCCGGTTCGTGACTCCCACACGTTCAAAACTGTCATTTTCCCACTTTTTGGAGTCCTTCAGATTCTCAACTCCCTGGTCAAGACTTAGCTTTCCTTAACGACTGTATCCTAGTAAGATCTTAGAACTATGCCGCAGGGTTGGCGAACCTTTTTTTTACAGTCGCGTGCCAAAAAAAGCGTGTAAATCAAAAAAAATTCACGTGGCCACCAAAGTTTTTATATATATTACACCAAATTATAAACATCGTCTATTATTTTATACTCATTTTTTGGATAACAAATTCTATGCTTAGGCGTGCCAGGCAAATTTGTTCGCGTGCCCATTTGAGCACTCGTGCCATAGGTTCGCCACCACTGTAATCTATGGCCTTACTAGGCTATATAGTCTTTAAGGAAAACTAAGTCTATAACTATAACCTAGTAAGGCCTTCTATGTTCTTACTTGGCCATAGAAAATCATAACCATAAAAACTATAACCTAGTAAGGCCTTCTATGTCCTTACTAGGCCATAGAAAACCATAACCATAAAAACTATAACCTAGTAAAGGTTTCTGTGGCCTTACTAGGCTATTATAGTCTTCAAGGAAAACCAAGTCCTGACCAAGGAGTTGATAACCTGGAGGACTCAAAGAAGCGGAAAAATGACTGTTTTGAACGCGTGGGGGGTCACGAACAGGCATATAAAAATAATGGTGGGTACGAAATGTACAAATTAGGAAAAGTTATTGCTTTAAGTATGAAATGGTGAAAGAACGGTTTTAATATATAATATTTAGTAGTTATTTAGTAATGAAGGAATAGAAATGTACAGGTTTATCCGGAATAAAAAAAAACCCGATCTGTTACCTTTCTGAAGGAGAAACCCCCAATAATAAAATACACATCCATTATAAAATAAAAATAGGGACATATTTTGGGACACCCTTTATATATATACTTGCAATTTTCCTTCATTCCCTGATGAGGTGTACTGAAACGCCTTGGAATCGCTTTACATTTTTCCCTGCCAGTTTGCATTATATCCTTAGAAAGAGTTACGTATAGGAAAAGTAGGCACCCGCCTAGGGCGGCAAATTTTGTCGGATTTCAACCTAAATAAGGAAAACAAAACAAAAATAGAAAATAAATGAATTATAAGCACTAATAAATTAAATGAATTTACAAGTAAGTTTTAAAATTAAAGACAACACCAGCCTCTAATACCAAACTAGCGATATCAAATGGCACAACTCTTTGCCACTGTGGTAACAATTTTCCTGTCTAGGGAAAACGTACGTGCTAAGTACGCTTGTATGTATATATATATATATATATATATATATATATATATATATATATATATATATATATATATATATATATATATAGAGAGAGAGAGAGAGAGAGAGAGAGTTAACTATATAAAAAATACATACATGCAGTGTGCATATCGGGGGCATTGAATAAATTTTAATTTGAGGTCTGAGCGCGGGTGAATAACACACACACACACACACACACACACACACACACACACACACACACACCACGCACAATTCCGGGTTAAAAATATTAGTGCCGATTTTACACCAAATCCAACGAATAATAAATATTTGCACGAGGTCGTGTCTGCGGGCGGAATATTCACTGGGTTAATTTTATTCTCGCTTGTAAATGTTTTTCTATACATACACCTTTCGTATATATAATTTATTAACTATACCTGTTTATTATCTGATATACCCAGAATGCCAGTCTAATATATACCAACATACGTTTGCGCATGCGCTCTTATCAGATATTTGAGTTATTTTCATATATAATATATATATATATATATATATATATATATATATATATATATATATATATATATATATATATATACACACACACACACAGTATTCAAGTTAATAATATGATGTTATTAAGTTTTGTGTAAAGAACCATTTATCGTATTTTTTATTGGCCTTTTTATTTTATTTATGGTAGGGAGGGTCCCCCTTTTATTTGGGGTTTTTATCATCAGTTTTATTATTTAACGGGGTGTTCAAATTTTTGAGTGCCGTAAATTTTTTTTTTTTTCCCCCTAAATTTATTTTGAATTAAAAAAAAAAAAAAAACTTTACAGATTTGTAAGTTGTTAAAAAACAACATTTGAAGTAATTTAGAAAGTTGTTTAATCTTGTGTGATGATAAATAATAGTAATATTACTGATAATTCAGTTTCATTGTGAACATCGAAATTTCAAGTTTTGAGGAGGAAAAAATATCGTAGACAGCTGCAGTAGGTTTATTTTGCATAATTTTATATTTATGTACAGGGACAACAGGTTAGGTATATTTAAATTAAAAAATTTTATTTCATAATTCCCGAAGTTTAGGTCTATTTAGCTCGGGTTTATTCTAAACACCGAAGTTTCCATTTGCGAGTAGTGTATAGTAGGACATTTCGCCACACACTCCTCTTTTTCCATTTAGCAATTAATCACAAAATTGCAATAAAATATCTGGGAAACGCCGGTAGGAGACGAGAGAGAGGCGCGCAAATATACTTGCTGCAAGAAGAAAAAAGCACTTTTGTTTTTAGTTTAACTGTAAAGAACTGAACATAATAGATGTACAGCCTGTGCTGGAAGTTTTCACCACCCTGTTGAATACATGGGTGAACGAATTAACGCGTGTTTAATATCTCCCACTTTTAGAGGATCTTGTCTTGCACCAAGACAAGGGTTTAAGAGCAGGAATTGGTAAGTGGCACGTTTTCAGGGTTACCAGTTTGGCACCGCAGAAACATGTTACACCAATTATAAAAATTGTCATTGTGTGTCGACAAACATGTACTTACGGTATGTCTCAACGCATTGTTTTGCAAGTTTTATTGCAAGTTTTATCGTTATCATATTTACTAAAATGAGAGAGAGACCTTAAAGCGTGCAGTGAAATGTCCCTATGAAAGGAGTGAATGAGGGACATTTGGCACCAACCTCTGAGTCTTCTTCAGACAAGAAACATCGTTATGACCCTGTTTTTCAGTATCAAATTTACCACATCATAAAAAAAGTGTGTATATATATATATATATATATATCGTAAAGAACGACGCTTGTATAGGAGATATTCCGCGCAAGACGAGAGAGAGAGAGAGAACGAAACAAATGAAAAAATGAGGTAACCACCCGGGAATCGAACCCGGGATCTTCCGATTGCCGGTCAGATGCGATACCATTACACCATGGGCCTCACTCTTCCAAATGCCGTAATTCTTGTACATACTCGCAGAAACCAATGCCCCAAGGGGGCACCTCCCGCATGCCGTAACATTATATACATTCAACTGCAAAGAACACGCAGTATAAATAACGTAAAGAACGACGCTTGTATAGGAGATATTCCGCGCAAGACGAAATATACACACACACACACACACACACACACACACACACACACACACACACACACACAGGGGTTGGACAGAATAATGGAAACACTCGCATTTTCAATGCTACATTTTCTGGTATCATTAATGGCATTATGTACGTTATTAAATTAATACGTAACTGCATATAATATTGAGAACATCTTCTATTTTAATATGTTCTTATTGGTTTTTCATGTTCTTATTGGTTTTTCATGTTCTTATTGGTTTTTCATGTTCTTTTAGAATAAATAAAAATATGGCGCTTGGAAAAGATGTTACTGACTGTGAAAGGGGCATGATAGTAGGAGCCCGTTTGATTGGTGTCTCAATATTAAAAGTCGCGTGATTGTACCCGCACCTTGAGGAACAGTCCCATAATTATGAATACATGGAAAGAAATTACAAAAACAACAACAACACCACATAAGCATAGAATTGTTCCCATTATTTTCCCCAACTCCAAAATTCATTAGAACTTTGGTACTGGTTGGTGTTAAAATAGGCTTTACTACAGTTCCCATAACATAGTTATGACTGACACTAGTTTTTGCGGACTAGTGTTAAATTTTGAAAAAAGTTTTGATGCAACAGTCTTTGATTGATTCTTCAGAGTTCATAATTATCATATGAGGTTCTTCTATCGCATTCTGTCAGTGTTGCTTTACGCTCACTATATTCCTTATTTGATGTTCTTTTTTTTATTATTTTTGCGTGTATTCGTAACCTTGAGGACTGTTCCTCGAGATACAGGAGCAATTATGCGACTTTTATTCCTGAAACACCAACCAAACGGGCTCCTACTATCATGCCCCTTTCACAGGCAGTAACATCTTTTCCAAGCGCCATATTTTTATTTATTTCAAAAGAACATGAAAAATCAATATGAACATATTAAAATAGAAGATGTTCTCAATATTATATGCAGTTATGTATTAATTTAATAAATTACATAACGCCATTAATGATATCGGAAAATACAGCACCGAAAATGCGAGTGTTTCCATTATTCTGTCCAACTGTGTGTGTATATATATATATACAGGGTCCGCAAAAAAAAAAAGGAGCATGACGAAAATTGCTCTCACGCCCGCATTTTTTGCCGGACCCTTAAATGTTATATATCTAGCTAAAGATAAAAGAGCCCAGAGTTGTATAAAATAAATTTCATCAAAATCGGTCATAAAATAAAGATTTTATGGCCACAAACGTGCAATGACTAAAAAAAGTGAATTTCCGCGTAAAAATTTAATGTTTTTTCTCATTACAAATTATTTTTTTCAGATGCCTAAATAATTTTAATCAATAAAAATGATAATATGCGCTTTTCTAAAGATAAAATATTAATAAAACATTATAGACTTGATAAAAATTATGGCGCAATAAAATTATTACAAGAGTTTCCGAATAAACCATGGTCGAAAGGAGGTTTGGCCAAGCTGTTAAGAAAAATCGACGAAACTGAAGTACTGAAAGGAAACAAGGAAGCGGGAGGCCAAGATCAGTTCGAACCGAAGAAAACATCAGAGATGTGGAACTAAGAATTTGTAGTCAAGAAGGCAGACCATGGACTCACGTGACACCGTCCAGAATTGCTAATGAGTTGAGCATATCCGAAAGTAGCGTCAGAAACATTATTAAAAAACGACCTTGAACTAAAACCTTATAAACGGATACACGGGCAGAAATTAACTGAAATTAACGAACAGAAAAGGGTTGTTTGTTCTGAACGCATGTTAAGAAATATCACTCCCGAAAAAGTAGACCTCGGCTTTTTTTACTGACGAAAAGAAGTTTACGGTAGAACCACCGCGAAATTCCCAAAATGACAGAGTGTATTCAAGAGTTAATCGTAAAAATGAAATACCAGATGATAGACTTTATGCTACCCGTAATCATTTTTCTGCCAGCGTAATGGTATGGGTCGGTGTGTCTAAACTAGGCAAGACATCTGTTTTTCGTAGAGCCAAACATCAAAGTAGACGCCCGCTATTACATTGAAACTTGTTGGAACAAATGCTGCCCGAAATGAGACGATTGGCGAATAATGTTACTTCTTATTCCAACAGGATGGCGCTCGGGCGCATACCGCTAAGTCAACTATTGAATTTTAGAAAATAATGTTCCTGAATTGCTTTACCCAAAAGATTGGCCCCCTAATAGTCCAGATTTGAATCCCGTAGACTACGGAATATGGGAAATGTTGGCTGAGAAAGTGTACAAGCATAAGATCCGAAATGTCGACATTTGAAAGAAGTTATCGTACAAAAATGGAAAGAAATTACCCAAGATCAAGTAGATGAAGCTATAGATCTTTAGGCCCCGATTACGAAGGGTTGTAGAGGTTTTCTGGCAAACATATCGAACAATTTTTATAGTCTTATAATTTCGTTTTCTTTGGAAATTGTAAAATTATATGACATGTTGTAGTAAAACTTTTATATTTTTTTTAATTTTTGACGTATTGACATGAAATTTGGTACTAACTTAGTTTATTTGTTGCTTATTTGCCTAAAATAAATTATTTGTCATTATGTGTAAAAATAAATGTACAGTAAACATTTCTGGCAAACATATCGAACAATTTTATAGTCTTATAATTTCGTTTTCTTTGGAAATTGTAAAATTATATGACATGTTGTAGTAAAACTTTTATATTTTCTTTAATTTTGACGTATTGACATGAAAATTGGTACTAACTTAGTTTATTTGTTGCTTATTTGCCTAAAATAAGTTATTTGTCATTATGTGTAAAATAAATGTACAGTAAACATTTTCGTCATGCTCCTTTTTTTTTGCGGACCCGATATATATATATATATATATTAAACACTAATACAAATTAAGGCATTTCCTTTTAATTTCCTAAAAGTGTTGACTAATGTCAAAAGTTTTTAGAAAAAAGTTCCCATAAATAATTTGAAACTTGTTTGAAAAAAAAAAAAAAAACGTAAAAAAGGGGAAAAGTTTCTTAGAGGGGAATATTTTTATTTATTTTTTTTTTTTCCCCCATTACAAATTTGTAATGACTTTAATTTTCATTTTCTGAATTTCAATTTCACTGATTTAATTTTTCTTTCGAAAGTTAAGCGTTATTAATTTTCAGACATTTCCTACGAATGAATTTAGAATTTTAAACCTTCGTGTCTTTATTAGGAGGTATCCCCCCCCCCCCCTCCCCTCTTCTTTTGCAAATTAATGTTTCACCATTTTTGAAAAGAAAATATTTAGGGGAAAAATGAGTGGTTTTAGCGCTATTTCTTTCTTAATTGTGGGCCTATTTTTTTTTTTTTTTTATTGTTATCCTCCCTGTCGCTCTCTCTCTGAAATAGCTCGTTTAATACATAATGGCGCTCGTCGTCGGTGATCATTTATACGCGAGTCTCCCGAGTGCCAGTCAGGAATCATCAAGTGCCAATTAGGAATAACGAGTAACCGAGTACTTAATAGTTGAATCTTGGTCGGTCATTTTAACTTAATCTGATCCTTGATTGGCGACAGATGTAAAGAGAGAATATAGGTTTGTTTCGGTTCTTATTTAGGTGAAATATATAGATAATATATGGTGTTTGAATAATATCGTACCCTCGAACGATGTACCATGAATGCGTTAGATTTCAGGTTAGGTTAGGTTAGGTGACTTTGCGTGAGAAGTATCCTAATTAGTTTCTTCTTAGATTCAACTTCCTTCTCTGCTTAATGTTGCGCAAGATTTGGGCTGAGATTGAAGAGGAGATTTGTAAAATGAAAACGTCTCTACGGGCGTTTCTTGATTAAAAAGAGAAAAATAGAACAATGCATTTATTTCTTGGTTGCACCACTGAGATTATTTGGGTTTTTAACCCTTTAAGCCCCGAGTTTTTTGTAGGGTTAAGTTATTTATGAATGCGTGATTTTGAAACGTTACCAATTTGTACCTTTAGTCCTTAAAGGGTTAAAGGAAACGAACGTGGTTTTGAATTGAATTGAGTAGAATAACATTTATTATTATTATTAATACATGGGTCTTACAGGTTTACAATTACACAAATAATTGTGAAGCTGGACTATTTATTTCATTTAATTTGGCCTTTAAACTTTAGGCTTTACCGGGCTTAATGGATGTCTTTTCATATGGATTCGCGTGCTTGCAGTCATTGTCTCGTTCAAATGAAGGTCTCTCGAATGAAGGAGAGAGATTATTATCATAATAAATATAGAGAAAACACGTTTTCACACTTTTTCTTCACTAACCGAATGAAGGTCGAAGTGAAATACCTTATAACATTTTTATCGTCATCGTCGTAAATTTAAAAAAAAAGTCCCTAAATTGCAAAAGTACTATTCTAACTATTACATATTTGGAAAGTTCTTGCAATTTGTAGTCAATGCGCGTTTTTTTCTTTTTCTTTTTGGAAAATTAAGTTGTTTTTTTTAAAGCAAATTTGCTGCAATTAAATTTTTTTTACCTCCATTTCAAAAGTGGAAATTTATGATTCAGGTTTATTGCTCATCTTCAAAACTTTTATTACAATACTCTAATTGTAATGTACGATGTTCTCGGTCATTGAACTTGTCTTGACAACCTTCTAGTTCAAAATGCTGCGGCTGCTACTACTTCTTTCGAGCTTTTCATACTTGTTTTGTCATATCATGATGTCATTATTATTTTTACCGTTGTACCCTTCGTTCCCATTCGCGATTTCCCTGTGGGTTGCCACACAGTGAGGAACTGATTGAAATGTCAGGTTTTGTCGTTATAGTGGAAGGTGAATGATGTAATAGAATTTATAATGTTTATTTAAAAAGAAAAGTTAGACTATATTCTATAGAATGTTTTCGATCTGGATTTGATTGCCAAAGCAAACTTTTCGTCATAATAATCTTAAATTAAATGACACTGAAAACGTAAACATGTTCAATGAACATATTATTCGTTTTACTTATCGGAGTTAAGTGTCCAGTTGTTGGGCAAGTTTTCTGAAATTTCCATGTCCCATAACAGGATTACGCATTGTCAACGTTAAGAAGGTATTATTATAGGCCTATCTGCATTTCATTCTTGTCTTTTAGTGAAGTCATGGTTTTTATATGTTTGATAAGAATTATGAAATTAATAATTGTAGGCTTTAGTTAGAAATGGTGATTCATCTATTAGTCATTTAGGGATTCCTAACATTTTTATGTCGACGACGTACCACTTTTGCCAACATGCTTTCCTAAGTATCACTATTAAGGAAGGTGGTACCATACCACTTAACCAAACTTGTAGGGAGGGGACTGTGGTGTTTAATCTTTAATTTTCGGCTTTATCTAACAACTAGTAGTACAGTAGTTCTGATATTCATCGACATTTGAACTGACTCAAAATCTTGATTTTTGCCTTGAACGTTATTGTCGAATAATTTGAAATCTACCTGGCTTTGCAGCAAATTGGGATAGCACGCAAACTCGCAGTCAGAAAGGTTGTAAGTTATTTGAGGCCCTCTTTGGAAGAACTGGCTAAGCAACAAAAGTAGAAAACGCCAGAAAACAGAAAGTTGTAGCAAATTTGAAAGCGACAACTTTTGTTGAAGTTAATTTCGTCGAAATATCCACACTTAATTCAATTCCTAACAACCTTACATTATCACTCGTTAAAAATCTTATATATTTTGACAAATATTTCTTATTAAGAACCCAACTCCACCTCCTAAGGGCCTACCGTACAATAACTCATTTGATAAGTCTACTGCTGAGGACCCATTGTGTGTGTGTGTGTATAACTATATATATATATATATATATATATATATATATATATATATATATATATATATATATTATATAATCACTTTCCAAAACACTACGGGGGAGTGTAGCTGTAACTGTAGCTGTAGCTACATTTTACACCGAATTTCTACATGGTTTCATTTTGCCTGAAGAAGCTCTGAGATTCGGTGTGGAACGCTGCTGCTTCTCGTGTTTCAGTGTCCTGTATGTTTCAGTATCGTATGTATGTATGTATGTACGTATGTATAAATTCACTAGTGTGAGTTGGTGAAGGAGGGATTCGCCCCATGAGTATATATTGTTCACGACCCTAAATGAAATTGGAGACGGGGGAACCATCTGCGAATTGGGTTTCCCTAATTTTGGATCATGACTCGGTTACATTATTTGTATCTCCACCAAACTGGATCGATTTTGTACGTTTTTATATAATACAGAAAATAGTTTCTGTTATCGGTACAATTCCTCTACTTATACCGTGCAAAGCTGGGCACTTGCGGTTTTTTTTGCGGTACTGCGGTACTACCGCACTACCAAACCGGTACCGCATAACGCAGTACCGCAAAGGATCGCTGAAAGTACAGGCTGTACTTTCAGCGATCCTTTGCGGTACTGCGTTATGCGGTACCGGTTTGGTAGTGCGGTAGTACCGCAGTACCGCAAAAAAGGATCGCTGAAAGTACAGGCTGTACTTTCAGCGATCCTTTGCGGTACTGCGTTATGCGGTACCGGTTTGGTAGTGCGGTAGTACCGCAGTACCGCAAAAAAAACCGCAAGTGCCCAGCTTTGCTTATACGTTTCGTATTGCGCGCGTGGAAGTGGAAGTTGGGTAAAAAAAAAAAAAACATTTATTTTACTTTGGTTTCACAAATAACATTTTGTATAATTTTCTTTGAAATACTTTTGTTCCTGTTTCGGTAAAACGGAAGCGTCATCCTCTTGAGGAGTCCGAACCCGGAACAACGGAACTGAGTAACTCTTACAAAACTTTATCCCAAGAAATAAAGAGGTACCTTCTTTTTCTGATTAACTTGGGCATAAAAAGTTGTGCAACTTGTAAACTACTACTTTGTGTGTGTGTGTGTGTGTGTGTGTGTGCACACGCAGCGTTTTTTCTAGTGCATATGATTACTTATAAGAATATTAAAGAGAAAAGAAATAATTGAGTTCACCGTAATCGTGCCCAATTCCACATTGCCCAGAATTCATTTCTGGGCATTCACGCATCTTGAAACTGACATAGAAAAATAAGTTGCTGATTCCACTAAAAAATGCCGGTGTCTATGCCAATTCCGACACACACACACACACACACACGTGTGTGTGTGTATATATATATATATATATATATGGGAATGAACTCAGAATGGTTTCCTGAGGTTTTTTATGATACACACAGACCGTGCATGGAACAAGGAACTCTTCTAGGAAAATTAAATCCACTATAGTCCGAATAAGTAATGGTAAATGACAAATACTATAGTTTTTTCTTTTTCATGATGCTAGCCCGACGTGGGCAACGGGTCACTCGCAAAGAGGTCCCAAAAATATAGCTTCCCTCACCAGCTATCTGCAAAGCAGATAGGATCCAGCTTTGGGACAGGATCTAGGGTTTAAAGCAGCCTAGCCCAGCTACATTTAGAACCTCAATATAAGCAAAAGACTCGCTACCTTCACGTCAGATTGAATACATCAAAGAAGAAGGGGTAACTATTGTATTTTTAGCCAGTTGAGGTTTAAGTTTTGATTTTTGGCTAAATATACAATAGTTACCCCTTCTTCTTTAATGTATTCAATCTGACGTGTGAAGGCAGCGAGTCTTTTGCTTATATTGAGGTTCTAAGTGTAGCTGGGCTAAGCTGCTTTAAACCCTAGATCCTGTCCCAAAGCTGGATCTTATCTGCTTTGCAGATAGCTGGTGAGGGAAGCTATATTTTTGGGACCTCTTTGCGAGTGACCCGTTGCCCACGTCGGGCTAGCATCATGAAAAAGAAAAAACTATAGTATTTGTCATTTACCATTACTTATTCGGACTATAGTGGATTTAATTTTCCTAGAAGAGTTCCTTGTTCCATGCACGGTCTGTGTGTGTGTGTGTATATATACAGTATATATATATATATATATATATATATATATATATATATATATATATATATACACAGGGTGGGCCGTAAGTTTCCATACATAGGAAAAATAAACATTTTTTTATGGACAACCATTTTTATTTATATAATATGCTCTACATGGTTGCCATTGTTTTGAAAACACATTTCAATACGTGTTCCCCACTGTTGATGAACACGCATTAGCACAGTTGACGTTATGCTTGTAATGGCGTTGGTGATACGTTCCTTTAGATGATTTATGTCTCGTATCTTTTCCTGATACACCATGGCCTTCAAGTGCCCCCAAAGATAGAAATCAAGGGGGGTGAGATCTGGGGATCTGGGAGGCCACTCCACAGGACCACGCCGACCAATCCAAGCATCCGGAAACTGCTGCTGATCCAAATACCGACGCACGTGAAGACCATAATGAGGTGGAGCTCCATCTTGCTGGAAGTAAACTGGGAAGTTACCTTCCTCGTTTAGCAGGGATGGGAAAATCTCTTCTTGCAACATGTTAAGATACCTTTCGGCATTAAGATTTCCACTGACAAAAATTGGTCCAATAATTCTGTCACCCCATATCCCGGCCCACACCATCACTTTACCGGCACCTTGCATCTTCGTCGGACTCAGCCAGTTAGGGTTAGCATTACTCCAATAACGTATGTTTTGCCGATTAACCTCTCCATTGACGTAAAAATTTGCTTCATCAGTAAACAAGATCTTAGTTGAAAAGTTTGCATCCTCGTTCACTTTGGTTAATGCCCATTCACAGAATTCCATCCGTCTATCCGGGTCGTCTTCACTCAAATGCTGTGCCATATGCAATTTGTATGGATGCCATTTGTTTGCTTTCAAAATGCGCCTGATGCTCGATCTGCTGACACCACTTTCTGCAGACAACCGTCGTGTACTTTTTCTGGGACTCCGTGTAAGCGCTGTAAGTATCGTAGCTGTTGTGTCTTCATCGTGGCTGTACGTCTTGGACCACTTCGCGGTTGATCTGCAACATTTCCAGTTTTCTGAAACTTGTTAATAAGTTTATGCCACAGTGTCGTGTGTGATGTTCGTTCCATGTTTTCTGTTAAAGTTCATTGCAACCATGCGACTGCTTCCCGACCCAGCCATCAGTACGATTTCAATTCGTTGCTCTTTCGTCAAACGCATATTCTTAGGGTATCTGAAACATAAAAACAAACGTTTAAATTTTCCTATGTATGGAAACTTACGGCCCACCCTGTATATATAGGGCGTCCCAAAAAAATGTATACACACTTTAACAGCTGATAGCTCAATTGATGTTTCTTTCTAAGTTAAACCCATTAGAATTAATAATGGCAGTCAGACTAAGCTTTGAACAAAGGAAATTCATTCTAAAATGCTACTGGAAGTGTGAAAACGCAGTTGAAGTGCAAAGACAGTTTAGGAGGGTTTCAAACAGATCCACCAACGCGACTTACCATCACTCGAATTAGAGATACGTTTGAAGCCGATGGAACTGTTCAGAATGTCCACAAGAAGCGTTCCGGAAGACCACGGACATCGACAAGCCCCACAAAGCAAGAAAGAGTACTGGAAACGTATCACCAAAGTCCAAGAAAATCTGTGCGGCAAGCGAGTCGTGAGGTAGGAATTTCAGAATCGTCTGTCCAACGCATTTTGAAGCGCTGTCAATGGAAAAGTTACATTCCAAGATTAGTCCATGCTTTTAATGAAGATGATGATCCGGACCGAAGAGTGGAGTATTGCGAGTGGTACTTGGCACGATGTGGATGTGGATTGGACGAAGGGGTTTCGTAGAATACCCTCCGCGTTCACCAGACCTCACACCACTAGACTTTTTTTTATGGGGATACTTAAAAGACAAAGTCTACGCTATAAAACCTGCAACAGTCGCTGAATTGAGAGCAGCCATTGAACGAGAATGCACACAAATACCAAACAAAATGTTTCGTGATGTTTGCGATTCCATTGCTTCGCGTTATCAGCAGTGCCTGGACCAGAACGGACGTCAGTTTGAAAACAGGCGTTGACAAAACAATTAAATAATGTCTGTAGATTCTATTACATTTTGAAAATGAAATGTATTTTAATAACACTGCCTTTATAATTATTTAAAGTGTGTATACATTTTTTTGGGACGCCCTGTATATATATCGATCCGAGGCCAAAAACTATAGGCCAGTGTCGCTTACATCTCATCTCACTAAAATATTTGAAAGAATAGTTAGACAGAAAATATGACTTTTTGGAAACTCAGAAAAAAATTAAATGATAACCAACATAGGCATGATCTGCCTGACCGAAATCTGTTACAACTAATGGAACACTACAACATTTTTGATGCACCTGAAAGTAATGAAAACTATGATGTAATTATATACACAGACTTTACCAAAGCGTTCGACAAGTGTGACCATGGAATCATAATACATAAACTGAAATATATGGGAATAACGGGAAAAGTAGGGAAATGGATATATAATTTCCTTAGTGAACGGCGGCAAGTCGTTACAGTACAAGGAGTATCTTTATCAGAATTCACTGGAAAGGAGAAGAGAGAGAGAGACCATTATTTACACTTGGAAAATAATGGAGAAACTCGTCCCTAATCTTACTCTAAACCCTATAACTCCCCAAACAACAGTGGAAAGTAGAAACGGGAGATTGTGTCGTATTCCCATATTGAAGGCGAGACAGGGAACATCCTTAACCCTGAAAGAAAATAGTTTTGTAGTGAGAGGACCAAAACTGTTTAATCAGCTACCCAAAGAAGTAAGAAACACGAAGGGAGTTGCAGTGGACATCAAAAGAAGACTAGACGCCTGGCTCAGAACAATCCCGGATGAGCCCGGCGTACCTGGCTGTGTGAGGTGGAGAGCACAAGAAACCAACTCGAGAGGAGTGGCGACAAGCTTGACCTTCGCGAAATGAGGAATCATCGCGCGGAACCTTTGTAAGGTGTATATATATATAAAATATGTGCCTCGGTGGTGTAGTGGTTAGCATCACTGACTACGAATCCATCGTCCCCGGGATCGAGACCCGCTGACGGCAGCCAGCGCGCAGCAAAACCCAGCTATTCATCCTTAGACTCAATAAAGAAAGTGGTTGGTAGATAAATGGGTACCCTGTGTGGTCTAGACGCTGGGCTGGTGGTGGGGCGTGGTTCGGATTCCACGTTAAACTGTAGGTCTAAGGTGGAGCGAAAAGCTTGACTTTCGTCAGAATGAACAATTCGGGCAGAAGCAAACCAAAGGTGTGTGTGTGTGTGTATATATATGCACGAAATGTATAAGCTACTTAGTTGAAACAAGTTTGTAGGGCCTAATTGTGTGTACAGGTCATTGACAAAAGTAAATAGACACCTTTGTTTCCACATTTTTTGGTTTGATTAGTTCTCTCTCTCTCTCTCTCTCTCTCTCTCTCTCTCTCTCTCTCTCTCTCTCTCTCTCTCAACAACAACTCCCTAAGGAGTTCTTCAGTTATGTTAATGGTAGAAAGCCCATTAGAAGCATGATAGGCCCGCTAAAGGACCCCAGCGACCCGCTGCGGACCTCCGACGCGGACATCGCTAATGTGCTGAATGAGTACTTTGCGGGAGTGTTCACCAGGGATGACAAGCGTCATCCCCGAGCCAGGCGTCAGGCACGAAGGTGCTGGCCTCGATAGTGTTCGGTGTACCGCGACAGTCGTTGCCGATAGAATAGACAAACTGAGCGCGTTTAAGGCTCCTGGGCCAGACCAGTTCCTCTCCAGAGTCTTGCGGGGAGTGCGCGATCAGGTGGCTCCCCACCTGGCTACAGTCTTCACCAAATCGTTGGAGACGGGCCAGGTGCCTGGTGCCTGGTGACAAGCCAATGTGACCCTTATCTTTAAGAAAGGAGATCACGAAAGTCCAGGGAACTATCGTCCCATTAGTCTCACTTCGGTCGTAGGTAAATTATTAGAGGGGATAATAGCGGATAGGATCGTTGACCATTTGGATTCATACAAATTGCTTGGGGACTTCAAACATGTGTTTAGACGGCAGAGGTCGTGTCTGACCAACCTGCTCGAGTTTTTCCACGTCATGTGGAGTGAGTATGATAAGAGTAGGGCGATTGATATACCTTATCTCGATTTTGAGAAAGTCTTTGATAAGGTACCTCACCGCCGGTTAATGGCCAAAGTCCGCGCGCTGGGTATCAGTGGGGAAGTAGGTAGCTGGATTGGAAACTGGGTGAAGAATGGGCGGCAGAGGGTTGTAATTAAAGGGGCTAGCTCGGGTTGGGGCTCGGTCACTAGCGGGGTTCCTCGGGGTTCCGTTTTGGGGGTCACTGTTGTTTATCATTTACATAAATGATATCGACGCTGGCATCGTTAGTAGGATCGCCAAATTCGCTGATGATACCAAGCTTGGAGCCAATGTTGGGACGCCCGAGGCGATCGAGCAACTGCGTGCGGACCTACGTAGGAGAGTGGTCCGAAAAATGGCAAATGCCGTTTAACTTGTGTAAATGCAAAGTAATGCACATTGGCTACGCCAATCTCAAGTCGGACTACTACTTATTGGGGAATAATGTCGAGGCCACTGATTTGGAAAAGCACTTGAGTGTGCTAATTAGCAGCGAACCTGTTGTGTTATATGAGGAGGCAATTTCAATTTCGGGACAAGGAGATTGTGCTCTCTCTGTACAATTCTCTGGTTCGGCCGCACCTGGAGTATGCTGTGCAGTTCTGGTCGCCCACCCTCAGGAAAGATATTGAGAGGCTGGAGCGAGTGCAGGCGAGGGCCACAAAGTTAATCCTTTCCGTTAGGCATATGGGCTACAATCGACGGTTACGCGCCCTGAACTTGTTTTCGCTGGAAACTCGGAGGCTGCGCGGTCAACTCATCGAGGTTTTGAAGCTCTTATGCGGGTTCAACGATCTTGATTTGAGAAGCATGTTTAGTTTAAATGATAACCTAACCGGGAGGTCCGGTGCTTGTCCCCGAAGAAAATCATGCAGTTACTGAAAAAGGATATGGTTTCAATGACGCAACAATGGTTGAAAGTTGAAAGTTGGATTTGAAACGGTTGAGCACTAGTGTGTGTGGGAATTACTTTACGTATAAGATCTGTGACACGTGGAACAGTTTACCTTCAGAAGTTGTGAACATTTCCTCTGTGGATCAATTCAAGAAAAGGTTAGACCGAATCTTACACACTATTTGAGGGTGTAGGAAATTTTCCCCTGGCACCCGTTGCCATTGGTACTTCCTCGGTATGGGCCGCAAGGCCTTTTGAAGGTACTTCTTTTCATTGTAACCTCTCTCTCTCTCTCTCTCTCTCTCTCTCTCTCTCTCTCTCTCTCTCTCTCTGTATATGTATGTATGTATGTATGTATGATATGAAAAGCCTGGAAACGGAATTTGAGGCGTGTTAATTAGCGCTTAATTTATATCACATTGAGGAATTTGGGGTGGGCCAATTAAGAAGGGAAGGAGAAATTTCTTCGTGTTTATGTAAAACTGACTTAATTCTGTTAAAAGTTATTCGTAATTAGAGAAATTGAGCTTCACGATTAAAAGTTAGTTGCTTAACTGTTTCTCATATATATATATATATATATATATATATATATATATATATATATATATATATGTGTGGTATAGTGGTTAGCGTCGCTGACTACAATCCATCGGTCCCGGGATCGAGACCCGGTGATGGCAGCCGGCGCGGAGCAAAACCCAGCTGTTCATCCTTCAAAACAATAAAAGAAATTGGTTGGTAGATAAGTGGGTACCCTGAGTAGCCTAGTGCTCAGGACGCTGGACTGCGTTAAACTGTAGGTCTAAAGTGGAGTGACAAGCTCGACCTTCATCAGAATGAACACTTCGGGACCAAGGTTAACCGAGGTTATATATACATTCTGTGCCCCAGAAAAGTAGTCCCCTTTTTTGTACGGTTCATCAAAAATACATTTGCAGGGAAATTATATTTAATTATTTTTATTGTCTTTAAAATAATATCCTTAAAATGAGAGGTAGTTCATTTAAATCGAATGAGTAGTCTTTTTACAAATTCAATTTGAACAATAGTAGTTTAAAAATAAAGTTGACAAGGAGGGTCATTAGAGACGTTATTGAACGTTGAAGTAGTTTACAATGAACAAAAATTTAATAAAACATTAACCCAGCAAGTGTTCAATGTGTGTCCCCTCCATCTTTATCAGTGGCGAATTGTAGCCTCGTGCGCCACTGGCGAACTGCTGTAGAAATGGTTCCTTGATCGAGTTCATTCTATGTTGTCAAAATGCACACTTAAAGTTGATTGACAGCTTGAATATTTTGTCTGTAAATTTTGTCAACTAAAAGTCCGTAAAGATTGTAAACGTCTGTAAGATTGTCTGTAAACTAATCAACTGTACACTGGTATGCCGGGACCGATGAGATGGAGCGTCGTCTTGCTGAAAAACATAATTATCACCATAACTTGCAACTTTAGATATGGTCATAATAATGTTTGACCAAAACAATGAGTGTTTTTCCTAAATGAGAAACACCGACAGAAACCATCACAGACTGACTGAAGTGATCTCTCTTTGAAGGAATTTGCTTTTTAAAATTTTTGTTTCTTACGTTAACGTGTACACTCCATCGTTTTGCGTATTTTGAGGCTGTCAGTAATCTTTTCATCCGTAAACCAAATGATAGACACGTTATTTGATTCAAAATGGCGAACCAGTCAACGGCAACATCGTGGGGAGACAATGGGGGAGGGGTTATGCAACAAGGGGGTGGAGGTTAGCCCCTTAAGTTGCATAAAGGGGGGGTGACGTTTTTTTTTGGGGGGGAATGACCTCCCCCCATAGGGGTAACCCTAATGTGCCCTCGCCGTAGGCGAGTTTGCGAAGTACAAGCCCCGCCCGTAGGGCAGGGAGCCGAAGGCTCTGCTTGTATATTAGTAAAAAACAATGAACATTTTTCAAAAGATGATAAAAACCCAAATTATGCTATTTTCTTTTGGACTTGTCTGTAGAAAATTAGATTTTCCATCACTGTGGGAGACAATGATCTCCTGTGTCTACCTTGAAGGTATTTACTGCATTTTTGAAGCTAAAAATCTTCTTTTTTTGATAATTGGAACTGCATAAAAAGTACTTAATAATATAAAAGACCGTCTGTTACATCGCTCTATGCAAGAAATGGGTCCTTTAGTCTAACAGTCATATACATTTATAAAACGCCAATAAAACATTTATGACGTCGACTTAAGGTCCCATTTTTGGGTGGGGAGGTACTTTAGAAATATTTTGTCGCAAACACAGCGCCTCATCATTTTGCTAAGTTTCGTAAGACTAAGATAAATTCAGGTTCAACTAGTTCACACACACACACACACACACACACACACACACACACACACACACTCTTTATGTAATAACCCATTTCCCATTCTTTATGAGATGGGCACGACGCTTGAGTCTCGGAATGAAAACATATACACGTTTTTCTTATCACAGTTTCTCAATCAACTTTCTTGCTCCAAACACTTAATCAGTATATCCTCTTCCTTCCCGGAAGCCACCTTGTTCATCTCCCATCAAAGAATGCAGTAGTATGGTGGCAAAAATACCCTAAGATTGTTAAGGCTTTGCATGTTTACCGAATAAAAAGTTCATTAACTAAGATGGCTTTGGCTTATTTTATAATGCTTTCTTTCGTCTTGATGAAAACTGATGATAAGGTCAGATTGTATTAAGAAAAATACGTTATAAAATTGCTTTCTATTAGAAATAAGCCCTAAAGCATGTGCCTCTTTAAACATGCTGGTAGGTTAAAAACAATACCAGCCATAATATAATTTGTTATATGTATGCAAAAAAAAAATGAATTAGAAATGTGAAAAATGTTTAAAAATGAAATAAATGTGAAAAAATGCTTAAAAATGAAATATAAATGTGAAAAAAAAAGTTTAAAAATGAAATATAAATGTGAAAAAAATCTTTAAAAATGAAATAGAAATGTGAAAAAAATCTTTAAAAATGAAATAGAAATGTGAAAAAAATCTTTAAAGATGAAATATAAATGTGAAAAATGCTTACAAATGAAATATAAATGTGAAAAAAATGTTTAAAAATGAAATATAAATGTGAAAAATGTTTAAAAATGAAATATAAATGTGAAAAAAATGTTTAAAAATGAAATGTGTGAAAAATGTTTAAAAAATGAAATAGAAATGTGAAAAAATTGTTTAAAAATGAAATAGAAATGTGAAAAAAATGTTAAAATGAAATAGAAATGTGAAAAATGTTTAAAAATGAAATAGAAATGTGAAAAAAATGTTTAAAAAATGAAATAGAAATGTGAAAAATGTTTAAAAATGAAATAATGTGTTTAAAAATGAAGTAGAAATGTGAAAAATGTTTAAAAATGAAATAGAAAAGTGTTTAAAAATTAAATAAAAATGTGAAAAATTGAACTAGAAATGTTAAAAAACATGAAACAAAAGTGAAATAATGTAATAAAATGAAATATGAATATAAATTTAAAAAAAAAAATACTGAAATATTAATATTAAGATGTAAAAAATAAAGAACATTTTTAGAAATCAGTGTGACCCTCGATATTGCTCATTCACCTTTCCTCCCGAAATCTTCATCTACGTCCTTTTTACTCCTTTTTATCATACTCCTAATATTTTTTTTTTGCATTCTTTGTAGGCCTCATTTTGCCCCCTTTCATCACTTCCACCATGCTTTCGTAACATTCTTTTTAAGTCTCTCTTCCTTTCTTTTCATCCGTTCCATCGTTCACTCTAATTTCGTACACACCCACACATACATCAGATGTTTTATTCACTAAACATTTCTTATACACGTTCCACATCTTCTGTACATCCATTTGCTAAGCATCATCTTTTTATCTTCTAGGTCTCTTGATTTACTGTGCTGTGTTGGCACTTCGTTCGAATTTATTCTTTCAACTTCTATCTATTGTCGGTGTTTGTCAATGGTCTCTTCTCCTTTTACATCAACTCTCTTTACTTTACATCAACTATCTCTATTTTACATCAACTATCTCTACTTTACACTACAAATAATATATGGTTTGACAAACTTCCACACTCGTACAGCTTCTGTATCGCATACATCCCTCAGCATATCTTTATTCATTATCACACTGTCATACTCTTCTCCATTTTCATCTCTATATATTACAGTAAAATTGTGAAACTAGTGATTTCATGAAATTCCTGAAATTTTCAGTAATTTCGCGTAATTACAAAATTGATGCAAAATTGGCAAAAAGTGGATAATGACCTGACCTAACCTGTGTATATTTACGGATTAAAAATGCAGAATGTTCATTGATAGTATATTGTTTCGCTTTGCAGTGCAAAAAATTTCACATTGCGATTCCATCCTCATTCTTGGAGTAGATTTAAATTCCGAATTCCACCTTGAAATAACAGCCTTGGGATCAATTACATTCACAGCTCGAACCCGACAAAAAAAAAGAAAAAAGTCGACTCTAACTTTAATTCCTATTCCGACCTAAAAGTATCAATTCCGGAATTGGAATTGATTGCTTATATATATATATATATATATATATATATATATATATATATATATATATATATATAAAAGCACACCGGACACAAAATTAGTCACCCCTAATAGCACCGATAGTAGGAAGTTCAAGGTCACACAGAGGGCGCTGATATAGCATTGGTAAGTGACAAGTAGCGGTGACGTAGCACACAGGATCAGATCTGTTTCGTGAGGTGGTGAAGAACAAAGTGTGTGTTGGATATAGTCTGCAAAATGGGTCGTGAGGCAGACGTTACTCAGTGGCAAAAAGGAGCCATCGTGTTTGGCAGAGCCCACGACACAAAATGTCTGAAGTAGCCCAATTTGTTGGTGTGTCAACGCGTATTGTCCAGCGAGTTTACAAAGAGTGGTGTAGTTCGCAATCAACTGACAATCGACGGCGTAACTGTGGCCGGAAAACAATTCCCGACAATAGGGGCCGCCGCCATGTTTCTCGTCTAGTAACTGCAAATCGTTTTCAAACCAGAGAACAATTGCTCCAAGAAACCAATGAGGTTCTCCAGCGACCAATTTCCGAACGGACATTGCGACGAGAACTGCATGCGATGGACATCTGGAGCAGGGTACCACGGAAGAGGCCGCTGTTAACAGCAAGTCACAAATGGCACGTTATAAATGGGCTCAGAGGCACAAAAACTGGACTGCGGCAGATTGGAAACGTGTAATTTGGTCCGATGAGTCCCGTTTTTGTTTGTTCTCCAATGATGGGAGGCGACGAGTACATCGCAGGTCCAATGAAGCCTTTAATCCTGAATGCGTCGAAGGTGTTGTTCAGGCTGGAAACAGAAAGTGAAGCGCAGGACTCTGGCGGAACTTCGGGACCGGCTGATGAACGAGTGGCAGCAAATCGATGTTCAGTATATGCACAACCTCGTAGAGTCTCTGCCCTCGCCGGATTCGTGCGGTTATCAAGGCCAGAAGCGCCGTCACACGTTATTAGATACATTCTGAGAGGGGTGACTAATTTTTGTCCGGTGTGCTTATATATATATATATATATATATATATATATATATATATGGGATGAATTTCACAATTAAACACGTGAAATGAATGAATGATGCAAACCCACAAGGAAAAAGAAAAAAAAGATTCCAAGTTTTCGTGTATTCAGAGCTACACCTCGTCAGGGAATTTTACCTTTATCTTTACCTTACCTTTATTCCCTGACAACACGCAGTATAATTAATGTAAAGAACAACGCTTGTGTAGAAGAACGTCGTCCGCACAAGAAGGAGGCACCTCCCAGGAATCAAACCCGGAATCATTTGTTCGTTCTTTCTCCTCTTGTGCGGACGCTCTTCTACACAAGCGTCGTTCTTTATATATATATATATATATATATATATATATATATATATATACGTATATATATATATATACGTATATATAATATATCCCCCGCAAGGGGGTTCTAAGCTCGTGCTCTTGAGTGCTCTTTGTGCTCGTTTGTACGTGCTTGTTCCTGGAGGTTTCACGTGCGCCCTCCCGGCCCTAGCACCCAAGGATGATGGGGCTCGACCCTGCAGTCCTTGTCATCCTTGGTCTTTTTCCACTTCGACTGTCCCCTCCACCCTTTCTTTTTCCTCTGTCTTTCCTCTCACTTTTTCTTTGTTTTTCCGCTGAGATATGCCCTTTAAATAGAGGCGAATCGGTTCTTCCCGAACTAAAAAAAAAAAAAAAAAAAAAAAAAAAATATTATATATATAATATATATATATATATATACATATTACATACAGTATATACTATTACTATTACTATTACTTGGTCATCTATTACTATTACTTTTGTATGTAGGGTACTTGACTCATTTGAAAAGGATCTTTATGTCAATTTAAACGCAATTAGAAGCAGTGTATTAACAAATATTTGTTTTGAACCAAATCATTACAATTTGAGAGACTGTACGTCCTCATAAATTTTACTTTATTGAAGGAAACATTTGCCACAATATTAGTTCACATAGCTACACGTTCATTTTAGTTTAGAGTAGATTTAGTTCGTTTTTTTCAGTTCTTTGTTTACACAATATGTCCGTTGCCACTGGAATATAAAAGTAATAGACTGTTATCTATTACTTTGCCTTCTATTACTATTACAGCCAAAAAATTATGATCTATTACTATTATTTGAAAAATCCTGTAATAGTCTATTACTATTACCTATTACAATTACCCCATGTCTGACACACACACACACACACACCACACACACACACACACACACACAACACAGAGCCTCCGTGGTGTAGTGGTTAGCGTCGCTGACTACGAATCCATCGGCCCCGGGTTCGAGACCCGATGACGGCAGCCGGCGCGCAGCAAAACCCAGCTGTTCATCCTTAGACTCAATAAAGAAAGTGGTTGGTAGATAAATGGGTACCCTGGGTGGCCTAGTGGTTAAGACGCTGGGCTGCTGATGGGGCGTGGTTCGGATTCCACGTTAAACTGTAGGTCTAAGGTGGAGTGAAAAGCTTGACCTTCGTCAGAATGAACAATTCGGGCGGAAGCTAACCAAGGTTATATATAATATATATATATATATATATAGATGGGACCCAACCCGGAGAACTCCGGACGGGACTTAAGTCAAGTAAGTCATATATATATATATATATATGTGTGTGTGTGTGGAGTATATTTTAATTCATTTTATGTAGTTTCTCTTCTGCTGAAGGGGATAAAAGAAATAGCGAATTTCTCGATTTAAAAGCACCTCCACCCCAATCGATCTCTCAATGACAAAGTTCTCATATATACATTTTGAACGCCCCTTATTTTATGGTTTCAAGTTTTTTAACCTAACATAACCTGAGACTCTATGCCTTCCCCTAATCGAACCTCCCCCTCCCCCCTCCCCAAAAAGCGTATCAATGATAGGCGCGCGATGCAATCGAAAACTGCGTTAGAGTCATTTCCCACGATGACGACCAGGACAAAGATCAATCCTCGGGTCCTCGAATTCCGAACGGCGATTGTGGCCACAGAAAAAAAAAAAAAAAAAAAAAAAATTTGAGCCGACAGCCGTCAACAATGCCGAGCTCGAAAGACGGCAACAAGTACTACACTTCGACAGGGAGAGAGGTATGTGTGTGATCTTTGTCCCTACGGTGTCGACTTTTGAATCTGAGATCGACACGCGAGTTGAATCATTCAACACCCCCCCCCCCCCCCCCCCCCCCCCCCCCCCCCCCCCCCCCCCCCCCATCTTTTCTCATCCTTATTATATTTATTTATTCGTTTGGGGCCATTTTTTTTTTTTTATCTTTTCAGATTTTCATTGTGAAAAATGTGTAAAAATGTGTAAAAAAAAAGTGTAAAAAAATCCAACATTTATTTTAAAAATATAAAAGTTGGACTTAATTTTTTTTACAATGAAAAAAATATACGAAAAGGCCGAACGCAGGATCGTCTTGCGACTCACGACTTGGGTCGTGACGACTGGAGGAGTCGCGTGTGACAGAAATGGGAGCTCTCCGCGCGCACTCCGATTTCGCCAGAATCGCCTCGCGATCGCTGCAGTGTACAAGGAGGGGACTCCCATGCTCTCATTGTAAAATCACACGCGACTCCAGTCGTCACGACCCAAGTCGTCAGTTAGTCGCAAGACGATCCCGCGCGCGGCCGGCCTTCGAAAGGGTAACGAAAACACGATTAAAGAGTTGTTGATGCAATTTATGCGTTCGTAAATGGAACCTTTTAACAAAATTCAGCTCAATTAGTGGTTTGAAATGTTTTTCGTCAGACCACCGATAATGGGAAAACAAGTATTTTCGAAACGCTTGTTATACCCCTGCTTTATATTAATTACAGCGTTCATCTTTTTGTTTGTAATACGGTATACAGGTCGACCCTAGAAATATGGAAATTGGCGGAATTTGTAGTTTGTATCTGGTATATATATATATGGGATGAATTTCACAATTAAACACGTGAAATTAATGAATGCTGCAAATCCACAAGGAAAAAGAAAAAAGATTCCAAGGTCTTTCGTGTATTCAGAGCTACACCTCGTCTGGGAATGAAGAGAGAAGGCAAGATGCCCATAAATATATACAACGTAGCGGAAACCGAAGCAATTAGCACATACTTAACAAGAGTTAATGAGAGGCAAAAGGAATTTTAACAGGATATTGTCAATTTTATACATTCCCGCACCGTTATTGAAATTGTTTTTAAAATGAATAAATGTACATTCTAGAATATTTCTTTCTATTATATCTCTGTTTTCAACAAGCGCTTTAGAACTATCCCACTTGATGCTATGATTACATCTATACATATGGTTAAACAAAGCATTGAAATTATTAGCTGTTCTACACGCATATTTGTGCTGTTTTACCCTAATATCTAACGTTTTACCCGTTTGGCCTATAATATACTGAGTTACATTGTGTACATCCAATCGAATACACACAACCAACAGCAATTTCCGGGCTATTCTTTATTAGGCGTGATTTAACAGTATTATTATACTTAAAGACTACATTGATGCCAGTTGCTTTAAGTAAAGTTGAAAGATATTGAAAATTAACATGGTAAGGTAGGCTAAGGATATTTTTACGCTCAAATTCCTTTCCAGTTACATTATTATAATACCTATTCTTGGCTTTCCTAAGACAGTTATCTAGAAATGAAAAAGGATAACATAATTTAGCACCAATATTCATGATATTGCATAACTCGGAATCTAAAAATTCAGGACTGACAACTCTCAATGCTCAAAGAAACGTAGCAGAGAAAATAGAGGATTTAATCGAGGGATGATGGTCAGAATAAAAATGTACATAAGAGTTATTAGTAGGCTTGCGATAGACTTCAAATTTGAACTGATTAGAGAATCTCCAAATTTTTAGATCCAGAAAAGATAGGCTTCCTTCATTTTCTTTTTCAACTGTGAACTTAATAGATGGGACTAAATTGTTGAGCCTACCAAGAAATAAGTCACCATCCAAATTATTAGGCCAAAGGCATAAAATATCATCTATATACCTGTACCAAACCAGGTTAAAATTAACAATTGAAGGCAAAATTCTACTTTCAAAAAATTGCATATATAAATTAGCTAGTACAGATGAAAGGGGATTTCCCATCGCCAATCCAAACGACATAGCATAAAACTTATTTTCAAACTGAAATTTACAATCTTTGACACAAAGCCTAATTAACTCAATAAGAGTGTTGTGTTGAACAGGGAAAGAATATTCAGAGATCTTATCTTTTAAAAAATCAAGTAGGTCATCAACAGGGACTGTTGTGAATAAAGAGCATACATCAAAGCTTACCAATTTGAAATTAGGGTCATTAGGAAACTTCAGTTTGTCAATAAGATCCATGCTATTTACAATATGTGACTTAGAAATAGAACTAACTAACGGCGTTAATAATAGTTAATAATTCGTAATAGTACTGGACTAAAAAAAGTGATTTTAGTAATATTGTTAACTTGTCGTCCCATGAGCTAGACTTCAATACAAAATGTGCGTTAGGTTTTGGGTTAGGATTCTCAGTCCCAAAAAAGCCCAGCAGTTCAAATTTGAAGTCTATCGCAAGCCTACTAATAATAACTCTTACGTGCATTTTTATTCTGACCATCATCCCTCGATTAAATCCTCTATTTTCTCTCCTATGTTTCTTAGAGCATTGAGAGTTGTCAGTCCTGAATTTTTAGATTCCGAGTTATGCAATATCATGAATAGTGGGACTAAATTATGTTATCCTATTTCATTTTTAGATAACTGTCTTAGGAAAGCCAAGAATATGTATTATAATAATGTAACTGTAAAGGAATTTGAGCGTAAAAATATCCTTAGCCTACCTTACCATGTTAATTTTCAATATCTTCCAACTTTATTTAAAGCAATTGGCATCAATGTAGTCGTTAAGTATAATAATACTGTTAAATCACGCCTAATAAAGAATAGCCTGGAAATTGCTGTTGGTTGTGTGTATTCGATTGGATGTACACAATGTAACTCAGCATATATAGGCCAAACGGGTAAAACGTTAGATATTAGGGTAAAAGAGCACAAATATGTGCGTAGAACAGCTAATAATTCCAATGCTTTGTTTAACCATATGTATAGATGTAATCATAGCATCAAGTGGGATAGTTCTAAAGCGCTTGTTGAAAACAGAGATATAATAGAAAGAAATATTCTAGATTGTGCATTTATTCATTTTAAAAACAATTTCAATAACAGTGCGGGAATGTATAAAATTGACAATATCTTGTTAAAATTCCTTTTGCCTCTTATTAACTCTTGTTAAGTATGTGCTAATTGCTTTGGTTTCCGCTACGTTGTATATATTTATGGGCATCTTGCCTTCTCTCTTCATTCCCTGACGAGGTGTAGCTCTGAATACACGAGAGGCCTTGGAATCTTTTTTCTTTTTCCTTGTGGGTTTGCAGCATATATATATATATATATTATATATGTGTGTGTGTGTGTGTGTGTGTATGTATGTTCAGTTTGAATATTTACGCACGTAAGTAAACCACTTGTAATGACATAAACATGTAGAACATATCTTGCATAGTATTGTACGTAACAATATTAAAACAACGTCGCTTCTTATAGGGTCGACCTGAAACACCCTGCATTATTATTATAAGATATTATACCTGATTTTTTTTATTATTATTTTGAATTGAGTAAACTTTATAGTATTATTAATAATAAAATAAATAAATTCGTTTCACAATTTGAAATTACATAAATAATTGTGAAGCTGCATTATTTATTTTATTTGACCCTTAAGCTTTATGCTTCACTAGGCTTTATATATATATATATATATAACCGGAATTGGGTTTTTATAAAAAGCCCCCCCCCCCCCCCTCCCGTGCAGCATTCCGCCTCATTTTGGGAGGCGGGGTATTGTAGTCATTCAGCTACTAACTTAAAGAAGGTATAAACAATTAGGCAAGCTTCGCGCCGCCTGCCTACGACGAGAATCGAACCCGAAACCCATGAATTTGTTGTCAGCGATGCTATCTACTACATCACGGAGGCGCATATATATATCGGCAGGACCGGACAAATGGAATGCCACACTGATCAAAAACCGCAAGAATGCAGTCGCTGAACCCCTGTATTGGATATGGAGACGATCACTAGACACGGGAGAAATATCGGGCATCCTGAAGAGCGCGAACATAGTCCCAATATATAAAGGCCAAAAATTATAGGCCAGTGTCGCCTACATCTCATCTCACTAAAATATTTGAAAGAATAGTTAGACAGAAAACCTATGACTTGTTGGAAACTCAGAAAAAAATTAAATGATAACTAACATGGGTTTCGGTCAGGCAGATCATGCCTGTCACAACTAATGGAACACTACAACAACATTATTGATGCATTTGAAAGTAATGAAAACTATGATGAAATATACACAGACTTTGCCAAAGCATTCGACAAATGTGACCATGGAATCATAATACATAAACTGAAGCATATGGGAATAACGGGAAAAGTAGGGAAATGGATATATAATTTCCTTAGTGAGCGGCGGCAAGTCGTTACAGTACAAGGAGTATCTTCAGAATCAGAGGTCCTCAGCTCGGTATCACAATGAACAGTATTAGCTCCACTACTCTTCATAATAATGCTAACTGACATAGATGAGGACGTTACCAGAGGCAGCACAGTAACATCCTTTGCCGATGAAACAAAGATTAGTAGAAAAATAAGAAATCCAGAAGGTATAGGATCTTTACAAACCGACATGAACAGAATCTACAAGTGTACGGAAGACAACAATATGAAGTTTAATAGTGAGAAATTTCAGCTGTTACGGTACAGAAAAAAGAGAAGACCTAAAATCCATGGAATATTATACCCCAGATGGACAGGAAATTTAGAGAAATTCTAAAGCAAAAGACTTAGGGGTTGTAATGACTGAGGATGCGAAATTTGAAACACAAAATAAGATAGCAGTAAACAGAGCAAAGAGAGTAACTGGGCAGATACTGAGAACCTTTAAACGAAGGGATAGGAATATAATGATTTCTCTACTGAAAACGCTGATCATACCCAAATTGGAATACTGCTCGATCCTAACATGCCCATATAAAAAAAAGACATTAGACAACTAGAAGGGATTCAGAGAAGCTTCACAGCCAAGATCAAGGGGTACAAAGAACTAAATTACTGGGAAAGGTTACGCGAATTAAACCTATATTCACTGGAAAGTTGGAGAGAGAGAGATACACCATTATTTACACTTGGGAGGAACTAGTCCCTGATCTTACTCTGAACCCTGTAACTCCCTAAACAACAGTGGAATGTAGAAAAGGAAGACTGTGTCGTGTTCCCAAATTAAAGGCTACACAGGGAACATCCTTAACCCCGAAAGAAAATAGTTTTGTTGTGAGAGGACCAAAACTGTTTAATCAGCTGCCCAAAGACCTAAGAAACACGCCTGTCAGAACAATCCCCGATGAGCCGGGCGTACCTGGCTATATGAGGTGGAGAGTACAAGAAACCAACTCGCTACTTCACTAGGCCAACTCGAAAGGAGGGGGCGACAAGCTTGACCTTCGTGAAATGAGAAATTATCGCGCTGAACATTTAAAAGGTTTATATATATATATATATATATATATATATTGGTCGTAGATAGAAGGTTTCTTTGATTGGGTTGATAAAGATCTCTGCCGTAAAAATAGAGATTGGATTACTTGATAATATTTTAGCGTCTCGCGTCTCTTCATTCGGATTTGTCTCTCTTTTTCGTTTGTTTGTTTTTCGTCTCTTTATTGAAGAGATTTAAAGTGTCATTTCAGATCATTAGTTATCGTGGATCTCTTTTTGGGGGGGGGGGGGGGGGATTACTTTATTTATAGGTATCGCTACTCTTGTGCGAATGTTATCGTCTGATTTCGTTGTCGTCCCGTTTCGTTGTCGTCCCGTTTCCTTGTTGTCCCGTTTCGTTGTTGTCCCGTTTTGTTATCGTCCCGTTTCTTTGTAGCCCGGTTTCGTTGTCGTCCCGTTTCGTTATCGTCCGATGCCACAGCATCATTATACCGTTGATTAACGGTAGTATTTTAAAACTATACTTTTAATCCGTTAAAATATTTAATATTTAGTTACCCCCGTCGTGGTAACTTAGTGGTAAAGCGCCGGAATGTTAGTTTGAAGGCCCTGGGTTCGAGTCTAGCATCCGGGTTCAGATTTTCTCGATTTACGGCGCTTCTTTTGCGTGGGTTTTCCTCGACATTTGGATTGTACGGTAAACTGTAGGTTCCCTTTATCGTGCCACTGTAGCTCAGTGGTCCTTAAACCCTGGGTCGCGACCCAAAATTGGGTCGCCAAGCCATTTTAATTGGATCATTAAATTGGTCATTTATTATTTATTTATGTTATCTCTAACGATTTTACCATTATCTATTTTATTATCTATTACGAGGGAACTGTTTGTGAAGGCGTGGGTCGTCGAGTTAGCCCAGCAAACAGAATTTGGGACGCAGCCTAAAAAGGTTAAGAACTACTGCTGTAGCTGTTTATGTGGAGGGTAAACAATACAATGAACAGCGACAAACAGTACTGTACATTCCTTTCGACAAACAGCATTTTCGTATTACGAATGTATATGGAATATTAATCCATAATTACTAAAATTGAATTTTTTTTTTTTTTAAACGCGTTTATACAGAGGGTTGACAGAAATAAATAGACGCTTTGGGTATTTTATAGTTTTTGATTTGATAATTATACTGCATAAATAATAGTAGGTTTATTGAATAAATATATTTAGAATTGTGTTGGTTTCATCTCTGTATTACGTAAAGGCAGGCCCTCTCAGAGGTCCAGAGAAGCCCGGGCCACTTCCATCTTTTGAGGCCCATAGCTAAACCCAATTATCACTTTCACTGCAAAACATTATAGTCAAACCTGAAAGTTTCTAAATTTGAGGTCCCCCTTTAAGCTTGAGGTCCAGGCCAAATGGCCCTCCTAGCTTCTCCCCCCCCTTAAGCTTGAGGCCCAGGCCAAATGGCCCTCCTAGCTTCCCCCCACCCCCTCTGATAGGCCCTGTGTAAAAGTGACGGTGCGTTCTGGCATTCCATTGATGAAGTTTGCCATTTGCTTTTGAGGACAAATCGTCATGGTGGGTGTGTATTTACTTTTGTTAACTGTCTGTATTCCATTGGTGCCGCGTATTGTGGGGTTTATTTATATCAGGGGCGGAGGCTGACATTATAACCCTCTCTTCTTCTCCCGTATAAGCTCGTAACGACAAGTCCTTAGTTATGGTGTTGCCCGGGCTCAAATTTAGTGAGTTGTTCGCCATGTTCGCGTCACCCTCCGTCAGTGACTATTGATATTTATTTAATTACACCCTTAAGATTTAGGCTTTACTGGGCTCGCAGATTAAAACAAAGGTGATATTTCGTTTCATGACTACTTTTGCGTCTTTATAATTTCGAAGGAAATATCCCCTATTCTCTATTCGAATTTATTTCCTTAAACTTTGGCCCCTCGATCGAACAGTTGTAAATTATTTTATCTTATTTTTTTCTTTTACAGACAACTTCACGACAACAGGATTCACACCATTGAAAGAGGAGCTTTTCACGATCTGCGAAAACTTGAACGATTGTGAGTATAGAGATATAAATAAATTATATACAGGGTGTCCCCCCAAAAAAAACTATATAATCTTTATAGCTATATAGTTTTTGGGACACCCTGTATATATAATCAATTTCTTTTTTGTCCCTGAAGATGTGAATATATCACGAAAGCGCTCGGATTTCGTGTTTCCTTTTCCTTTTCCCTGTGGTTCTTTGCTTATAATAAATATATATATATATATATATAATTATTATATATTATATATGAAGGGGAATTAATTTGAAACCCAAAATAAGGTAGCAGTAAACAGAGCAAAAAGAATAACTGGATAGATACCCGAGAACCTTTAAAAGGAGGGATAAGGCATATAATGATTCCTGTTGAAAATACATACGGATCATACCCAAGTTGGAATATTGCTCAGTCTTAACATACCCCATGTAAAAAAGAGAAAATATTAGTCAACCAGAAGGGATTCGGAGAAATTTCACAGCCAAGATCAATGGATGCAAAGACCTCAATTACTGTGGATTGGTTACGTGGATTAAATTTATATTTACTGGAAAGAAGATAGAGGTACACCTACACCATTATTTATACTTGGAAAATAATGGAGGAACTAGCCCCTAATCTTACTTTGAACCCTGTAACCACTCGAACAACAGTGGGAAGTAGAAAAGGAAGGATGTGTCGTGTTCCCAAATTAAAGGCTAGACAGGGAACATCCTGAGAGGACCAAGACTGTTCAATCAGCTGCCCAAGGAACTACACGAGTAGTGTAGCGGTGGATATCTTCAAAAGAAGACTAGACACCTGACTCGGAACAATTCCAGATGAGCCGGGAGTACCTAGCTATGTGAAGGGGAGAGCGCAAGAACCCGACTCTTCACTTCACCAGACCAACTCGAGGGGAAGGGCAACAAGCCTTACTTCAATGAAAGTAGGAATCATCGCATGGTTGAAAGGAAAGATATACTGTGCATATATATATATATATTTTTTTTTTATTGGACAGAGTATATGTTGAAAAATGTAGTTTCCATGCGAGTAGACCATTTCAACTAATGCTCAAAATGATGTAATTATTAACTCGGATTAATAGTAAACATTTTGTTGTAAATGAATTGTTGCAATGAAATATTGTAGGTATTAACTGAAGATACACATTCTTCATTGTGTTCTGTCGAAGACAATTTATTACACTTAAGTGTTGTTCTGATTTGTTCTGAAACTAATGGGAAAGACGTATTATAAAGTGTGTGTGTGTGTGTGTGTGCGCGCCTCATGATTTTGTTTACTTAACTGTAGATGGTATTTAATGGATTGATATTCTAAGTAATACGAGGCAGTCGGTACCTCTATATAACGGTCGCCACAGAGTTTTCTCCGTAACTTGAGAGGTATTGCTGTAATTCATCAGTAACCTTTCATAATACAGTCGTCTCTGCATCTCCATTTGTCCTTCCTGGAGGATAACTTTGAGGGAAGGGGTTGTAAGTGAAGACCCTCCTTGCCTTTTCCTTATAATTAAGCCATAACGTAGACCGTATTTGGGCTTCTGCCAACACACACACACACACACACACACACACACACCACACACACACACTTGATGGTGACTTCAATGGGAGGTGAATAATTATCCAGGCTTTTTCACACGACAGCCCTCGCCTTGCAAAGTGGATTCGTGAGGTTCGAAATGGTTTACACGCGATATTAACATACACGTCAATGTTGGACAAGGTTTTATAAGTCTTTCCCATATTTGAATATCCGATGTCAGTAAAGTTATTTACTCACCATTATCGTGTGGTATAAATGAACTTAATGTCTTAATATAAAGGACAGTTTATCCACTATACAGGGTGTCCCTAAAGTCTGGACACATAGGAAATATCACTAACTATAACTAACTATATGTTATTATTATTATTATTATTATTATTATTATCTTAAATTCATGCAACTGAGGCCTAAGGTAGGCCCACATCGAATCAGCAACCCTGAGGTAGGACCAAATAGGACCTCCAAGTCCATAAGTTATGGACTTGGAGGTCCTATTTGGTCCTACCTCAGGGTTGCTGATTCGATGTGGGCCTACCTTAGGCCTCAGTTGCATGAATTTAAGATAATAATAATAATAATAATAATAATAATAACATATAGTTAGTTATAGTTAGTGATATTTCCTATGTGTCCAGACTTTAGGGACACCCTGTAGAGTAATTGAATTAATTATTAATGCGTTTCATTGCGATACAACAGGGTAATCATCGTAGGCGTAGTTTTTGCTGCACGGAAATTCTAAAGGTACTTTTCGCCGAAATAATATTTACGTAGTACTCGTTTGAGGCGTGGTTTGGTACTCGCTGGTGAATATTAAAAGGATAAGAACAGACGTATTTATTTATATTTTAAAAGTCAACCTTGAATATTTTACGGGGAAGAAAATGCATTAAACGTTTATATATATATATATATATATATTATATATATATATATATATATATATATATATAGTACAGGGTGTCTCATGAGGAAATGTCAAGAATGCACCATTTGACTCTGGGTATTTCTAAGTAGAAAGTATTATATCGATATGGGTCTGATTCCCAACCGTTACCGAGATACAGGCCTCTACATTTGGGTAATTAAAACATAATAAAAAGGCGATCTTAGATACTATTTAATGACACTTGTCGTTTACAAAAAGTACAAACATACAATACACTATTGCACTTATTGCAGAATGGTTTCAAAGTGACCCCCTCCTTCTTCAATGCACGCGGCGAGCCTCCGATCCATCGAGCCTTGCCAAGGAAAACGCGGAAGTTCATTTCTGAGGTTTATGAACGCATCCTGTATACGTGCAACCAACTGCTCCCTAGTTTCGGGCTTACCCCGCTGATAAACGTTACTCTTCAAGAACCCCCAGACAAAAAAATAATGTAAATAAATAATGTGAGGATCTGCACAGTTGCCAATGTATCATTAAAGGTCATTGAATATTATCTAAGATCGGCTTTTTATTATGTTTTAGTTACCCAAATGTAGAGGCCTGTATCTCGGTAACGGTTGGGAATCAGGCACATGTCGATATAATACTTTCTACTTAGAAATACCCAAAGAGTCAAATGGGGCATTCTTGACATTTCCTCCTGGGACACCCTTATATATATACCGGGTGTCCGAGAATTATCTGTACAATTTTTGGCTGTTATTAAAAGTCAACCATGAAGTGTAGAAATTCCAGTGTTGTCCCATTTTACAGAGAATCTCATTAAGTTTTTTCTGATACCACGTTTTGACAAGTTTTTTAGAAATGTACGCGGGTGACAGACATTGATGATTTAAAAGCAAGAATCACAGCTGCTATTGAGCGAATTGATGTGGATATGCTGCAGCGTACATGGCAACATTTGGAGTATCGATTGGATGTTTTGCGAATCACTAATGGTGCACATATCAAATGTTTGTAACAACGTTACTTTAATAAAAGAAACTTTTGAAAATACAGATTCTAAATAATCTTGTTTAAGAATTTTACGTGTGTTATCAAGAATTTTATTAAAAGATGAAATTGTACAGATAATGTTCGGACACACTGGAATTTTTAAAAAACTTGTCAAAACTTGGTATCAGAAAAAACTTTGAGATTCTCTGTAAAATGGGACAACACTGGAATTTCTACACTTCACGGTTGACTTTTAATAACAGCCAAAAATTGTACAGATAATTCTCGGACACCCTGTATATAACCTTGGTTTTGTTTCCGCCGGAATTGTTCATTTTAATGACTGTAAAGCTTTGTCACTCCACCTTAGACATACAGTTTAATGTGGAATCCAAACCACGCCCCGCCAGCAGCAGCCCAGTGTCTTAACCACAGAGCCACCCAGGATACCAATGTATCTAGTCTACCAACTAATTTTTTTTATTGTGTGGAAGGATGAACAGCTGGGTTTTGCTGCGCGCCGCCTGCCGTCACCGGGTTTCGATCCCGGGACCGATGGATTCGTAGTCAGGTTATATATATAACCTCGTTGATGTTCCGTGTGTTGGTCTCTCCACATGGTGGTCAAGCTGGTGGCCCCGCCTCTAGGCCTGGCTTGGTGGAGGAGCAAGTTGCTTTCTTGCGCTCTCCGCCACGCATAACCAGGTATATCCGGCTCATCTGATACCGTCCTGAGCCAAGCATATATATATATATATATATATATTGATGAATAAAACCACGAAGGGAAAAGAAACACAAAGTGGTGCTCAAGCGCTTTCGTCTAATGACATCCTCAGGAACACTGCATATATATATATGTAGGAAGGAGGGACCAAGGGCAAATGCCCGCAAAAGCCCCCCTCCCATAGAAGAAGAAGAGCCAAAATCAATGTTCAGGGTTTTCATGATGCCTACACACACTGCGTTTGAAAGATAGACATAGACAGGAGGAAAGATGGATTGAGGAAGATTGTTCCAGAGATGACAGGTTGAGTATATATATATATATATAAGCACACCGGACAAAAAATTAGTCACCCCTAATAACACCGATAGTAGGAAGTTCAAGGTCACACAGAGGGCGCTGATGTAGCATTGGTAAGTGACAAGTAGCGGTGACGTAGCACACAGGATCAGATCTGTTTCGTGAGGTGGTGAAGAACAAAGTGTGTGTTGGATATAGTCTGCAAAATGGGTCGTGAGGCAGACGTTACTCAGTGGCAAAAAGGAGCCATCGTGTTTGGCAGAGCCCACGGACACAAAATGTCTGAAGTAGCCCAATTTGTTTGTGTCAACGCGTACTGTCCAGCGAGTTTACAAAGAGTGGTGTAGTTCGAAATCAACTGACAATCGACGGCGTAACTGTGGCCGGAAAACAATTCTCGACAATAGGGGCCGCCGCCATGTTTCTCGTCTAGTAACTGCAAATCGTTTTCAAACCAGAGAACAATTGCTCCAAGAAACCAATGAGGTTCTCCAGCGACCAATTTCCGAACGGACATTGCGACGAGAACTGCATGCGATGGACATCTGGAGCAGGGTACCACGGAAGAGGCCGCTGTTAACAGCAAGTCACAAATTGGCACGTTATAAATGGGCTCAGAGGCACAAAAACTGGACTGCGGCAGATTGGAAACGTGTAATTTGGTCCGATGAGTCCCGTTTTTGTTTGTTCTCCAATGATGGGAGGCGACGAGTACATCGCAGGTCCAATGAAGCCTTTAATCCTGAATGCGTCGAAGGTGTTGTTCAGGCTGGAAACAGAAAGTGAAGCGCAGGAATAGACACCCACGGACTCTGGCGGAACTTCGGGACCGGCTGATGAACGAGTGGCAGCAAATCGATGTTCAGTACATGCACAACCTCGTAGAGTCTCTGCCTCGCCGGATTCGTGCGGTTATCAAGGCCAGAGGCGCCGTCACACGTTATTAGGTACATTCTGAGAGGGGTGACTAATTTTTTGTCCGGTGTGCTTATATATATATATATATATATATATATATATATATATATATATATATATATATATACTGATAGGTTTGCAAGATATTTCAATTTAATGGTAAAAAGGAGAACCCAAGTTCGAATGATCTTTTTTGATTGTACAACAAATATTTTGGAGTTCTTGTTTCCATTTTCAGGTGCAATAAAACTTCTAAATATATCATATTAATAATAATTAATAATAATAAAATACAGGTAATTAAAGGTGTGTACCTCCGTATTTCATTTTATAGGGTTACAGGTAACCGTAATTACCTGTATTTCATTAATATATTTAATTTTATTAATGCGACCGTTTCCTTTAAAGTTTTGTCGCATTGAAGGTGGAATTATATTCTCCGAAACGTTGGCTGTACACACACACACACACACACACACACATATATATATATATATACATACAGGGCGTCCCAAAAACATGTATACACACTTTAACAGCTGATAGCTCAATTGATGTTTCTTTCTTTCCAAGTTAAACCCATTAGAATTAATAATGGCAGTCAGACTAAGCTTTGAACAAAGGAAATTCATTCTAAAATGCTACTGGAAGTGTGAAAACGCAGTTGAAGTGCAAAGACAGTTTAGGAGGGAGTTTCAAACATATCCACCAACGCGACTTACCATCACTCGAATTAGAGATAAGTTTGAAGCCGATGGAACTGTTCAGAATGTCCACAAGAAGCGTTCCGGAAGACCACGGACATCGACAAGCCCCACAAAGCAAGAAAGAGTACTGGAAACGTATCACCAAAGTCCAAGAAAATCTGTGCGGCAAGCGAGTCGTGAGGTAGGAATTTCAGAATCGTCTGTCCAACGCATTTTGAAGCGCTGTCAATGGAAAAGTTACATTCCAAGATTAGTCCATGCTATTAATGAAGATGATGATGATGATCCGGACCGAAGAGTGGAGTATTGCGAGTGGTACTTGGCACGATGTGGATGTGGATTGGACGAAGGGGTTTCGTAGAATACCCTCCGCGTTCACCAGACCTCACACCACTAGAATTTTTTTTATGGGGATACTTAAAAGACAAAGTCTACGCTATAAAACCTGCAACAGTCGCTGAATTGAGAGCAGCCATTGAACGAGAATGCACACAAATACCAAACGAAATGTTTCGTGATGTTTGCGATTCCATTGCTTCGCGTTATCAGCAGTGCCTGGACCAGAACGGACGTCAGTTTGAAAACAGGCGTTGACAAAACAATTAAATAATGTCTGTAGATTCTATTACATTTTGAAAATGAAATGTATTTTAATAAACACTGCCTTTATAAGTATTTAAAGTGTGTGTACATTTTTTTGGGACGCCCTGTATATATATATATATATATATATATATATATTATATATATATATATATATATACACATTTCAACTGCAAAGGACACGCAGTATAATTAACGTAAAGAACGACGCTTGTTAGAAGAACATCCCGCGCAAGATGAGGAGGGAGAACGAACAAATGAAAAAAATGAGGTAATCACCCGGGAATCGAACCCAGGATCTTCCGATTGCCGGTCAGATATGATAACCACTACACAATGGTCCTCACTCGATCAGAAGTCGTAATTCTCCTACATACGCGCAGAAACCAATGCCCCGAGGGAGCACCTCCCGTATGCCCGCACCTATATATACATTTCAACTGCAAAGAACACGCAGTATAATTAACGTAAAGAACGACGCTTGTATAGAAGAACATTCCGCGCAAGAGAGAGGAGGGAGAACGAACAAATGAAAAAATGAGGTAGGTGTAGTGGTTATCATATTTGACCGGCAATCGGAAGATCCCGGGTTCGATTCCCGAGTGGTTACCTCATTTTTTTCATTTGTTCGTTCTTCCTCCTCATCTTGCGCGGAATGTTCTTCTAACAAGCGTCGTTCTTTACGATATATATACATATATATATAATATTTTTAAAAATTATTTCAGTATGAATTTAAATGAACATTTTCAGTTGATATTAAGCTTTAATAAGCTTACAAATGTACCATAATGACGTATGGATTCTGGATTTGATATTTTATGATTTTAGATCGTGATGAGGCTTAATTTTCTGCTTTGATGGACTCGTTTTAAGCGAGTTTGGTCAATCTCTCTATTATACACTACGTCAGTGGTGGCGAACCTATGGCACGCGTGCCCATTTGGGCACGCGATCAAATTTGCCTGGCACGCCTAAGCATAGAAATTATCCAAAAAATGAGTATAAAATAATAGACTTAATGTTTAGAATTTGGTGTAATATATATATATATATATATATATATATATATATACTTTGGTGGGCACGCGAATTTTTATTTTTTATGGTTTACATGTTTTTTTTGGCACGCGACTGTAAAAAGGTTTGCCACCCCTGCACTACGTATTGACAGGAGCTAACTTACATTTATATACACAGAAACTGTTACAATGAATAGTGAACAGACATGTTGGAGATTTCCTGCAGGGAACAGAGTTTCAAATTACAGTTCATTAATGCGCAATTTTTAGAGCTGATTTTAGAATTTTATGGTTTCCATATTTTCAGTACGACAAATGTTGCCGAGTTTTATTTCGTGTCCGCGGCATAACTTTTGAGTCGCTCGGTATAAATTGACAAAACGTCATATATATATATATATATATATATATATTATATATATATATATGAAAATTATTTCACGAAAGTAACACGTGAAAAATATTTATGATGAATAAAACCACGAAGGAAAGGAAACACAAAATGGTGCTCAAGCGCTTTCGTCTAATGACATTCAGGAACACTGAAGTACATAAAAAGGTTAAGCCTATATATAGGTTACAGAAAGAAAAAAAAGAAAAAAGAAATAACATACATACACACACACACACACATATATATATATATATATATATACATACATATCTATATATACAAATACATACATACATACATACATACATATATATATACAATAAACAGAGAAGTAAAAATAAAAAATAAAAAATTAAAAATTAAAACCTTAAAGGATTACCAGTGAGGCGTACAGATTTGTAAGGAAAAATCGATTTTTAGCACAAGATCAAATGGATTATAAAAATACAAATTTATACTGGAACTCTGCCCGGGTTTTAACACACTGCTGCCTAGGCAGCAGTGTGTTAAAACCCGGGC
Organism: Bathynomus jamesi; assembly: GCA_023014485.1. Taxonomy (NCBI): domain Eukaryota; kingdom Metazoa; phylum Arthropoda; class Malacostraca; order Isopoda; family Cirolanidae; genus Bathynomus; species Bathynomus jamesi. The sequence continues at coordinate 1,313,749 of JAJOZX010000396.1, read as the reverse complement.
AGAGTTCCAGTATAAATTTGTATTTTATAATCCATTTGATCTTGTGCTAAAAATCGATATTTTTCCTTACAAATCTGTACGCCTCACTGGTAATCCTTTAAGGTTTTAATTTTTAATTTTTAATTTTTATTTCTGTTTATTGTATATATATGTATGTATGTATTTGTATATATAGATATGTATATATATATATATATATATATATATATATATATGTGTATGTGTGTATGTATGTTATTTATTTTTTTTTTTTTCTTTCTGTAACCTATATATAGGCTTAACCTTTTTATGTACTTCAGTGTTCCTGAGGATGTCATTCGACGAAAGCGCTTGAGCACCATTTTGTGTTTCCTTTCCTTCGTGGTTTTATTCATCATATATATATATATATCGTCCCAAGACGATGTGTCGCGAGCAAGAATCAGGTTCTTGTACGAAATGTCTTTCACAAATATAGGAGGGGACACCGATATCGTTCAGACATAGTTCTTGTTAGATTTATAAATGGTCTTTCCACAGAAACACTTCAATGATGAACCGTAATATCAAGGTAAAGTACAGGGTGTTCAAAAAGAAACTCAACCCATTGGAGAATGTGTATATATCATTGTAACCTACCCTTTGCTTTTCTATTTTGGCGAGACCATAATTGTATGTATTCACTTGGAGTGAAATCTTGATAAATTACCATCCCCGGACTGATTCTTAATAATCAGAGTTAGTTTGGAGTTGCTTGTAGGTTTTGCTCCTTCAGACACACTCAAATTCAATACTTAAGATATTAAGTACCTTCGTCGCGTCTGGTTTGATTCAAAGCGCGCTGAAAGAGTCGTTATTAGGCGACTTAGAATGAAAAAAATTGTCTAAGTGGGCGGAGAAATTGCATTTAGTAAGTTATCGCAAATTTTCGAATTTATCACATGACTCGAATACTTACACGGAGGAGATTGTAGACACCATTCGACCAGGGAAGTACTGCGGGAGGGGTGAGGGACGTTAGTCAGGAGACAGGGAGTGCTCGGACTCCCGTTTCTCCTGTCATTGTTCTCCTTAGCTGATTTTTTACCCCGTGTCTCATCTACCCTATGAGCATTCCAGCATGCTCTCAAACACACGCTTCTCCCTCTATTCCTTATTGCACATACACACATCTTACGCACTACTACATATTCTTTTCAAAATTAAAAAGAAAATTGTTATTAACAATAATATTTGCATTTTGGCTCTCTTCTTCCCTTTTGGTGGGTGGTGTTTCTGCGGGCGTTCGTCTTTGGCCCCTTCAATTTTGCATTTAAAAAAAAAAGATTTTAGAACTGTAAGTGCACTGAAATTGATTTAAACGTCTTCTTTAGCTGTTCCGTGATAATTAGTGAAACACTTGGCAGGCTAAATGATGCTGGCATTGCACTCTTAAAGGAATTATTAGGTAATATGGCGGACAGATTTTGCTAAACAATTTTTTTTAACATGTTAATTTAATCCAATTCACAGGTAGCTTAACGTTCACCTAAACGTCCTCCTCAACAGTCCCTCCATGCTTCGATTAGTACTGCTCTGGTGCACTTGACCTCTCATCTTTCTACTATCTCTTGATTAGGGTAGAGAAAACCTTGTGGCTTTCAGTGCCTCAAAAACTCAGTTCCCTTATCTGTCTAGTCGTCACAGTCTTTCTCACGACTATTCCCTTGTCGTCTTCGACAATACACAACTGAATCCTTCCTCTTCTCTTAACATTTTTGGCGTTTCCTCTTCTCGTGATCTTTCCTGGAAAAATCACGTATATGCTCTTTCCAAAACAGCTTCTAAGAGAGGTGCACTGTACTGGCTCCGCAGTTTCTTCAACCCCAACTCGGTTGCTGTCGCTTTACAGGGATCTTATCCGCCCCTGTATGGCGTACGCTTCTCATGTGTGGAGTGGCTCAACCCACACAGCTCTACTTGACCGGGTGGAATCAAAGGCTTTTCCTCTCATCAATTCTCCGCCTCTTACAGATTGTCTTCAATCCCTCTCTCTTCGTCGCAATGTTGCCTCACTCTTTACTATTGCCATTATAACGGACATTGCTCTTCATAAGTATCTAACTGCATGCCTTCTCCTTTAAGAAGGACACGCAGTGCTGTACACATTGTCATTCCTTTTCTGTCCAACTTTCTAATGCAAGGGTTAATCGGTATTTTCAATCTTTCATCTACCCTACCGGTCAACTCTGGACCAATCTTCCTCAATCCATCTTTCCCCCTGTCCATAAATTCCTCTCTTTCAAACGCGGTGTCCAGACATCTCGAAAACCTTGGACCTTGATTTTGTCTTTTTTCCTTTATGCAGGGGAGGAGGTTCGTTTTTGCGGGCATTCGGCCTTGGCCCGTCCTTCCTGCAAAAAAAAAAAAAAAAATTAACAAATGGGATGGGGGTACTAGGCCCCTTACGGTGATTTCACCTTCACGCCATTCTTGATCCACAGTTGAATCATCGACTAAGAAATTTAGACTTAACCCGAGTTGTTAGTAAAATGTAAAGGTTGTTGATGTGAGTGGAATATGTGCGATCAGTCATGAAATAATGTTAAAAGAAAGGTTGTTTCCTCGTGATAGTTGCAAGTTGTGAATTTTTATGCAAGTTGTGAATTTTTATGCAAGTTGTGAATTTTTATGCAAGTTGTGAATTTTTATGCAAGTTGTGAATTTTTATGCAAGTTGTGAATTTTTATGCAAGTTGTGAATTTTTATGCAAAAATAAAAGATAATTTACATTTAGTGTTTGTTTAAGGCTGGCTGTACACAGGATCGTCTCGCGACTGACGACTTGGGTCGTGACGACTCGAGTCGCGTGTGATTTTACATTGACAGAAATGGGAGCTCCACACACACTCCAATCCCCCAGAATTGCGTCGCGGTCGCTGCAGTGTGCGGGGCTTCCATTCTGTCAATGTAAAATCACACGCGACTTAAGTCGTCAGTCGTGAGTCGCGAGACGATCCTGCGTGCGACCAGCCTTAGGGTTTCGAGTAATAATAATGTTTGGGGTTGGTTTAGCCTTCGTAATGGCAAAAGTCACGCGAGGCAGGGGACCTACACTAATAAACGGAGTTTATTTTCACAACAGTTAACCAGTAGTTAATCAAAACCAATATTTGATTTTGTCTTACATTTCCGGCTTGGAAAGTGTAAAAAAAATCTTTGACGAAAGATTTTAGGTTTGATTTGGCGTCCAAATCTACTGTACTACTGTAAAAACTAAATTGGTTATGAATAACTTTGCAAAACAGGAGCAAGCTGGTGATGTGTACAGCATTCCCTGTAAAAATTGTGATTTAGTATATGTAGGAGAAACTGGAAGATAAATATTGAAACGCGTATTAAAGGACATAAATATGCCTTCAGCTGTTGTAACACTAAAAATGCAATTTTTTTTTTATCATGCCAGCCAAAATAATAATGCCATAGATTGGGAATCAAGTAAGTTACTTTATAAATGTAATAATTATGTCAAAAGAATAGAATCTGAACGTAAAGAACAAAAAGATAATTTTAATTTGTGTGAAGGTACTTATAAGCTTGACCCTTTGATGAAATTCCTTGTCAAAAAATCCCTTCCGGTGTCGGGTGAAGGGGATCTAACCTAGGTGTGAATTTCTTAGGGTCTCTGGCCTTCTAGAATGTTCCTTACCTCTCCTGGATTGTTTCCTTACTCGCTTTTGTTCATTCGTTTTTCTGTATCCGCCCGAAGAGGATGCCAGTGGGCATCGAAACTGTTGTGGAAATAAACTCTGTCTATTAGTGTGGATTTTATTGTCCCATTTCAACCTCCACGTAAAAGTGAAGTTTTGCATTTATTAGGGGACCTACAACTTTACGTGAGATCGGAACAACGGGTCGTTATATCATCTGAGCGAAGAGGATGATCACCCATCCAACTGGTGGTGACCAGACTCAGGGTTGTTTAACCTCGCTAATTAATCCAACAGTAAGAGGTTACGAAGTGGCCACGATGTTAGCCCGTCTTCAGAAGATTCTCGAGATCTTTGCTTGCTTTTGTTCAAAGATTTTGTCTGATTTTTGCGCATGATTTTAAGTTTAGTTTTACGGACATTTATCATACCGTCCGTACATACGGTAATATGGTAATCGTATCGGGATTCTTTCATTCTTTGTATCTCTCTCATACACTTGATTAATTTTTGTTTAAAATTCTACCCCAAGGTTGTATTTTTGGGCTAAGTAAAGGAAAATTACAGGTAAAAAAAAGACCCTTCTTTAGTTTCCATAGAATTTAGGCAGACCCTGAAGGCGTAACAGATAATCGAGATGAAGTGTACCAAAATATGATTAGTTAATGACCCAAACTGTAATATAAAAAATAAGCGGGATATCTCTCGTGTTTGTATTGAAAGGTTTTGTTAATATATGTTAATTTCCCTAACCGCTTAATTAACCTTATGTTTAATTTAACTTCCATTCAAATGAGCCGAAATGAGCCCCCCCACCCCCACCCCCCATCTCTTAATGCTTCTTTTCAGTTCTTAGTTTCCCCCACAAAACGGGAGAACTTTCCGAGCAGATCCCCACCTTATGAAGGTCGTTATTTCTCGGCATTCATCGGAACACATTCCTGTGACGTCATCGAAGGGTTTTTTGGGTTTTTTTTTTTACTCGATGGACTCTAAACCGACGCAGCGATCAGTGCGTCGTTTACGAAGGGCCTCGAGCGCCGCTACTGAAGCAGGAGTAAGAGGAGGACGTCATCCTCAGGCGCTCATATCAATTAACTCTCCAATTATTACACACACACACACACACACACACACACACACAGTATAATGCGCCTCGGTGATGTAGTGGTTTCGCTGACTATGAATCCATCGGCCCCGGGATTGAGACCTGGTGACAGCAGGCGGCGCGCAGCAAAACCCAACTGTTTAACCTTCCATACAATAAAGAAAGTGGTTGGTAGATAAATGGGTACCCTGGGTAGCCTAGTAAAGACATTGGGCTGCTGATTGGAAGGTCGTGAGATCGAATCCGGGCGAGGACTTTGTAATTTCTGACTGCCCGTGGTGGGGCGTGGTTAGGATTCCACATTAAACTGTAGGTCTAAGGTGGAACGACAAGCTTGATCTTCGTCAGAATGAGCAATTCTGGCGGAAGCAAATCCAAGGTTAATCAAGGTTATTACGCTCAGAAGTGTTTTTACAGTGTGTGGACAAAAGTAAATAGACGCCTTTGGTTTTTTTCTGGGTTTTTATTTGATAATAAAAATGAATAAATAATAACCAATTTATTGAACCAATATACAGTAACCCCCCCTTGGGGGGGGGGGCGTAAATCGAGGGGTTACTGTATTTAAAATGGAGTTGCTTTCTCCTTTCTATTTCTTTTAAAGTTGACACACGTTATGGCACTCCATTGATGACCTTTGCCATTTGTTCCTGAGGGCAATCATCATGGTGTCTATTTCCATTTATCAACCCTCTGTACGTATTAACCCCCTGCTCTCTGGGTAATGGATATAATTTAATTCAAATTTATCTTGTTAATACGAGGTTACCATATACACGGAAACATAACCACATAAGCACGCGAATCTGAGTCAGAGGTCCAGGGTTCGAATCTTGGGGGGATTATATATATTGTATCCTATAGTAGTTTTAGAATTTAGAGAATAGTTAACATTACTGACTACGAATCAATCGGTCTGGTTCGATTCCCGGTGAGGGCAGGCGGCGATTAACTGCTTAGCTGACCCAGCTGTTTAGCCTTCTATACAAAAAATTGGTTGATAGGTAAATGGGTATCCTGGGTGACTAGTGGTGAAGACGCTGGGCTGTTGATCGGGAGGCCGTGAGATCGAGTCCAGGGGAGGACTTTGTAAATTCTGACTTTCTTGGTGGGTCGTGACGAGCTTGACCTTCATTAGAATGAACATTTCGGGCAGAAGCAAAAGCTAAGGTTATATACACACACACACACACACCCACGTGTGTGTGTGTGTGTGTGTGCGCGCGCGCGCCCGCCCATAATATTTTGTGAAGCTATTTCCCACCACTCGGGGGGGTTAACCTTATTTCGTGACTTAATGGTGTTCACTATTTTGTAATTATAGTTTGCGTGGAATAAACTTAGTTTTTGTGCAATGAAATTTTGTTGAATGAATAACAAAGTTTTTTTAATTATTTTTAAAATTGAATTTTACTTTTTTTTTTTTTTTTTTAAAAATTACTCGAAGACGTACGTACTTTCGTTGATGGATAAATAAACGTTCTTGTTCCGTTGGTTCTGTTTTCGTTTTGAAATGAAAGGTGGGGGAGGAAAGTAGGTTTGTGTGAAAGAAATGTTATGAAATATGATAAGTTTGGCAAAATAAGTGATGGAATAACCTTACGTCCATTTCGAGTAATGGGGATCACATACGAGGTTTATTATGATGATCTCTCGTTTTTATAATGTATCTGGAAGTCACTGAAAAAGATAGGATCTCTCTCTCTCTCTCTCATATATTATATATTATATATATATATTATATATATATATATATATATATATATGATATTTGCAGACGATACGAAACTAGGAAGTAGTGTAAGTAACAAGGAGGGCGTAAAAATTCTTCAAAATGATCTTGACAGTTTAGACTTTAGGCGAATGGTGTGCTACTTGGCAGATGTCATTCAACTTGGACAAATGTCAGGTAATGCACATAGGTTATAAAAACCCAAAGACCGATTACTCTCTCTTGGGGAGGAACTTGATTGAGACTGATCTAGAGGAAGATTTAGGAGTCTATATCAATTATGATCTCAAACTATTAAAGTATTGTTGCGGAAGTCGGTGGGGCTTTTTGAAAGACGAAATTTTTGACCGACCAACCAAATTTTTCGAATGGAAAATTTCTTGACAGAAATATTTGAAAGGTTATTTACGAAGACATTGAAACAAAATTATCTACACCACCACCTAATCTAACAACCCAATTTGATCTAACCTAACTTAACCTAACCCACATTAACTTAATTTAGATCTAACCTAACCCAAACTAACTTAATCTAGATCTAATCTAACCTACCCAAACTAAATTTAGATTTAACCTGAACTAACTTAATTTACATCTAACCTAACCCTAACTAACCTAATCAAGCCAAGCGTAAACTAATCCAACCTAATCTAGTTATACTGAACGTACATTTACAAAGACTATTGTTAAAAATTTCCGAGAAAGAATAAATTTCCAAGAAATATATTTTTTTTTCAACATTGAGAAAAATTCTGGTCTAATTTTTTCCTTCGTTCGTTCGAAGTGGTTTTTTATACGTCCCCCAACCCCCAAGGGAATAAGAAATACGTCCCCCCCGGGGAATAGAAAATGGGTTCTTAGGTAATGTAAATATGTACAAATAGACAGTTTGTAAAATATATGTTAATTAAAAAAACATTGGCGCTATTAAAATTTAGAAATTCTTAGTGGTTAGCGTCGCTGACGACGAATCCATCGGCCCGGGTTCGAGACCCGGCGCGCAGCAAAACCCAGCTGTTCATCCTTCCACACAATAAAGAAAGTGGTTGGTAGATAAATGGGTACCCTGGGGTGGCCTAGACGCTGGGCTGCTGGTGGGGCTTGGTTCGGATTCCACGTTAAACGTAGGTCTAAGGTAGAGTGAAAAGCTTGACCTTCGTCAGAATGAACAATTTGGGCGGAAGCAGTGTTAGTAGCAAGCCACGTTTTCTTACTCATTAACTCCGATTTTGTTAGTCGGGTAAGTTGAATTTATTGTAGGGAGATACTTTTTTGTAGGTTAGGTTAACTGAGGTTAACCTAACCTAAAACAACTCGCTGGGTGTGTAAAATCCTGAGGTTGCATGAAGTTTTACGAGTTAGTTACTTGATTTCGATTTTTTTTTTTTTAATTAAAATGCTAACGCGGGTGAAATTCGAAAAAATGATCATTATATACAACAAAAAAGCGCTTTCTCTAAACTTTTTAATGGACTCGGAAGTGAAAGTTATTAAAAATTGAGTACGGATGAAAATATACACAGAAGTTGGAGCTACTTGGGCATATATATACACACACAGGGTGTCCCATAAGTCCGGTCTCGTAGGAGAATTTATTTTAAATGAAATTTACAAAAGAAATAGTACATTAGGACTAAAAAAAATGTCAAAATTAATGTCTCGTTTTGGCACTTTTTTTTTTTTTTTGCAGGTACAATTAATTATCAATGGCTAACATGGAAGCGAGTTACCCTCGTGTAACTGGAAAAAAGGTCCCAAAACAAGACATCAATTTGAACATTTGTTTTAGTTCAAATATATTATTTCTGTAAATTTAATTTAAAATATATATTTCGTATGAGACCGGACTTACGGGACACCCTGTATATATATATATATAAAATCACGTTTTATTTATAAGGAGCTCGTTTTGTTCAGTGAATTGGTGATTTGAGGATTAATGGGTTACAAAGTACCTTTTATATTTGGTAAAAGTAGACGTACTTTACATTAATGAAAATATGGAGGTGGTTAAGGATAAAAACAAGGATTTTTAGTTGTGATTAGAACGTCTGAGATGGGCAATTAATAACCATATTAAATTAGATAAAGAACAAACAACCAACTAAACGCTTTAGAATAAAAGACTCGTTGGTTGTACGATTATCTCTTAAATTGCGCTGCGTGGTACGTTTAATTTTTTAAAATCTGAAATTAATTTGAATATTTTTGAACAGTTCGTTTAAGGCTGAGTTTGTCTGTATTTCGTATCCGTGGGTTTTGGGTCTGGTCCATGTCTGGCCAGTTATGTTCTTTTTATTTTGAAGCCCGTGTCTGGCCCAGCCCGGCCCGCAAGAATTTCATAAAACATCAACCCGGCTCGGCCTGGCCCGCATTTGACACTGTATCCCCCGACCTTGAATACTACGCCATCTGTAGTAGTATAGGTGTGTGACTATCGAAATCGTGTATTATGAGAAGCAGCAACATTTAAAAAAAACTTACAAATGTTTTGAATTAATTTTTAAACATTTTTTTTATAATTTTTATCATTTTTATCATTTTTATCCTTCTACACATTTGAAAAAGTTGAAGCCCGTATCCGCCAGGCCCGTAGCCAAACACTATATTTTCAGCCCAGGCCCGTAGCCAAACACTATATTTTCAGCCCAGGCCCGAAGCCAAACATTATATTTTCAGCCCAGGCCCGTAGCCAAACACTATATTTTCAGCCCAGGCCCGTAGCCAAACACTATATTTTCAGCCCAGGCCCGTAGCCAAACACTATATTTTCAGCCCAGGCCCGTAGCCAAACACTATATTTTCAGCCCAGGCCCGTAGCCAAACATTATATTTTCAGCCCAGGCCCGTAGCCAAACACTATATTTTCAGCCCAGGCCCGTAGCCAAACACTATATTTTCAGCCCCAGGCCCGTAGCCAAACACTATATTTTCAGCCAGGCCCGTAGCCAAAACATATATTTTCAGCCCAGGCCCGTAGCCAAACATTATATTTTCAGCCCAGGCCCGTAGCCAAACACTATATTTTCAGCCCAGGCCCGTAGCCAAACACTATATTTCAGCCCAGGCCCGTAGCCAAACACTATATTTTCAGCCCAGGCCCGTAGCCAAACACTATATTTTCAGCCCAGGCCCGTAGCCAAACATTATATTTTCAGCCCAGGCCCGTAGCCAAACACTATATTTTCAGCCCAGGCCCGTAGCCAAACACTATATTTTCAGCCAGGCCCGTAGCCAAAACATATTTTCAGCCCAGGCCCGTAGCCAAACACTATATTTTCAGCCAGGCCCGTAGCCAAACATTATATTTTCAGCCCAGGCCCGTAGCCAAACACTATATTTCAGCCCAGGCCCCGTAGCCAAACACTATATTTTCACCCAGGCCCGTAGCCAAACACTATATTTTCAGCCCAGGCCCGTAGCCAAACACTATATTTTCAGCCCAGGCCCGTAGCCAAACACTATTTTTCGGCCCAGGCCCGTAGCCAAACACTATTTTTCGGCCCAGGCCCGTAGCCAAACACTATTTTTCGGCCCAGGCCCGTAGCCAAACACTATTTTTCAGCCCAGGCCCGTAGCCAAACACTATATTTTCAGTCCATACCCGGCCCGTGTCCGTCATGCTTTCAACAAGCCCGCCCATACCCGATCCATAGGCTGGGCCGGGCACAGACTTACGGTTCTACCCGTGCAGACTTCTAAGTTGGTACCAAATTTTCGAGTAGAAGAATTTGAGGAAAACGCGATGCAATTTCTAGAAACGCTAAAGTTAAGAGTATATTTTATTGCTAACTATTAATTAGTATAAAAATTTACCACAGTGAAAATACTGTAAGCCTTTAGTTGGTATGACGGTGATGAAGTACCCGCTTAAGAAAGATGTTTTGGATATGGATGTTGGAAGCGGCTTTCCCACGGGTATTCTTGTAACTGTTAAAAGCAAACGTGTGACGTGATCTTCGAGAAAGAAGGGGAGCGGTACACTTGAGTAATTTGATAAAGTGGTCTTCTGAATGCAAAATGAAAGATAGGTGGTGGAGCGTGCGACTGAAAGTTGCATCTGGTGTGGAAGATAAAGAATAAATTTGGAGTTGATGATGATGACGCAAGAACAGAAAAAGTTGCAATGATGATTGCGAAGTTTTCTTTTTTTTTAAACTGAAGACAAAAGAGTACCAAAAAAAAAAACCGGTTGAGGACACTTTGAAATGAAATAAAGGCAAACTGATCCCGGTAGTGATGGACACATTCATTCATTCCTTTCGGAAAGGACAAGTGCACCGTTTCATCTCACCATTGTGGGTCGTTTCTAGTATGTAGTAGAATGACGTTATTCGCGCGATACACTCAACAATTTTTGTACTTCCTTTATAAATAAATGCTTATTCTCAACCAAGATTAACCAACCAAGATATAAAGAGTCGAAACCCAAATCCCGATATATGGTAAATGAGGTGGGGACTAAATTTGCTACCTTTCAAGTGTGTATTGTCACCAGATAAATGATGGATTCGCTTTTATTAATATATTTGTGGACCCACGTTGTGTAGGCTCTCATTAAGTAGGCTGACTCTGTTTTCTTAGCCACCCGCCCATGTTGCTTCTGATGACCAGGAAACTAGAGAGCTTTTTCCTTTATACCACGTAACCCTCGCGAATATTGGTTTACAGTAGATGGCATTAATTAATTTTCCTGACCAGATAACAGTACAGGTACAGTACAGGTACAGTAATTTACGTGTTAATTACCAATTTTTACTCATTATTTTTTAATGTTATTTGTACAATTTATAGTTATATTAATTTTGACTATAATATCGCAACAGGAAGAGTTTGATTGTACAAAATGAGTAATTTTGGTGTCCCTTCGTTTGGCGGATGTGATATATAACTGGTTAAAATTTGTAATGGCGTTGCATTTAACATCTATTTTGTTACCTTATTTTAACTCTGTTAGCACAAAGTTTGGGAAGTTTCGCGCGTGAATGTTAGACCACCCGGGTTCGAGTCCTCGAGCAGTTTAAGAGCATTCAACCTCTCCGGGTTAAAGAGTGCATATAAATGGCGTAATTTCGGCCCTAATCTCGCTCCTCTGTAACTATTTTTCTGTTTTATTTGGATTTTATTTGATTCTTGTTTGTTTTGTCGATGCGCCGAACCTTGTCTTCAGTTTAATTAAATAAAAAAAGAAACGCTTTATTGCCTCGGCGACATTATTAAGACGATGATTAAAGGCGCATTCAATGCGAGATGCCTTATCGTAAAGTGTTAGCAAAAGCGTGGTTTCAGAGTTAGTGCTGATACCATGGCATGGAATTAGAGAATAAGCCCCAATTATTCTCCTGGAATTTACACAATAAATCCGTTACTCAAATATTTTTTGTATTACACACACACACACACACACACACACACACACACACACACACACTTGTCAACCTGTCAAGGGTTCTTCGCGTCATCTCTCTACCCGCGTAGGTCAGGCTGGTGGCCCCTCCTCTAGCTCTCTTTGCCTTGTTGTTCTAAAACCTGACAATATCTTGTTAAAATGTCTTGCTTTTAATCAACGCTTGTTAACCATGTGCTAATCTCTCTTATTTCTCTGTTTCGTTGTACATATGCATATATTTTCGTCATCTCGCCTTTTCCCTTCATTCCCTGATGAGGTGTGCTGCTGAATACACGAAAAGCCTTGGAATAATTTTTTTCTTTTGCCTTGTGGCTTTTCATCATTATATATATATATATGCACTAGAATCACAAAATAACACGTGACCTTATTAATAAGCAAACAACCACAAGGAAAAGGAAACACAAAGTCCGAGCGCTTCGTGATATATTCACATTATCAAGGAAGAACAGAAAATATTTCTGTTCTTCCTGGATAATGTGAATATATCACGAAAGCGCTCGGACTTTGTGTTTCCTTTTCCTTGTGGTTGTTTGCTTATATATATATATATATATATATATACATATATATATACACACACACACGCATATGCTGTTGGGCTACGTCGTGGCCGATGTCGTAACACCGCTTCCCGGAGATCAGCGAAGTTAAGCGACATTGGGTCTGGGTAGTAGTTGGATGGGAGACCGTCCTCCGCGCCCAGATTATGTAGCGACCCGTAGTTCGGATCCCACGTAAAGCTGTAGGTCCCCTCCGTCATATTACCAAGGCTTAGATGTTGCGAAGGAGGTTAAACAACCCTAATTAAAAAAAAAAAGTATGCTGTTAAAAAAAATAGTTTTAACAGTATTTCACTGGCAGTTTTGGGTACTCAGATTTTTGCTGTTAATTCTACGATTGATAATACTTCGTTTATTAACAGGGTCCTCCATAATACAAAGATTTACCATCGGCCATATTTTTAGAATTTATTCTCATGGTGTCAAATGAACAGGGTAGTGCCTATATTTTTACTAATTAACGTTTTACTCGACAAAATACGTCTTATAAAGGTTTATTACTGTTATTTTAAGTATACCAGTAAAGTTATTTTTTTACTTTTACTGTTGAACCATTTGCCTTTAAGCTCCTGTGTAAATGTTAACCATCTTACCGTCTTGGGTTAACGCAGTGAGTTTTCTTTCCCATATACAGTAACAGGCATTGTAGATTTAACAGTATTATGCCGTAATTTCAACAGACTGTTTAATTATTATATTTTAAATGTTAACTGCAAAAGCAAACATGTTTACTGTTGATATTTGGCCAAAATCTGGATAAGAGATCGTCGTTGGGGACCATCATTTTTTTTTTGGTAATGTTTACCCTCTATAATTGATTAAGACTATTTTCAAAAACTATCTACCATAGTTTTAATAGTCGTAGTAAAAAAAAAAAATTGTCGGACAAAATTCCTAGAAAACGGAATGATGCGCAGGTCACGACTCGGCGGCCGCTAATGAAAATTTTACACCTGAAATAGTTTTCAAATATTCAGATGTAAATGTTATTTTTAACTGTGAATTTTAATGAATTTTAATGAATTTTATTTCACTATTTAATTGTGATCGTTTAAAGATTCATAATACAGCGTGGAAAGCACATTATAAACTAGGTCCATGTGAAAATAGTGTAGTAGTACAGTTACCTGATCCTGTTGTGAATTTTACACGTTGTCCTCCGAGTAGCGTTTAGTATGCTTTTAACACAGTAATATTTTAGAGTGTATTACTTGTAATATAAAAAATTGCACTGTATTCTCTAAATTAGCACTATTGAGTTTTTTATTCTACCTTTACTGTAAGTGCGGAAGATACAGGCACTGTTTCAAGAAGAGGTGGTAATAGCTGTTAAAAACAGAAGTGAGCTTTTATTAGTATGAAATTCACAATGAATTCTGTAAATTAACAGTAATGAGTTATAGAATCAACTGTAACTGTGTGGGTTAAGATACAGGTGCTCTTTTTAGAACAGCCATTTGCTATTGAAATAACAGTAGGCCTGTCAACATGAAAATTTACAGTAATAATTTTGTTGAATAAACAGATATTATAAATACAGTAACCCCCCTGATTTACGCTGCCCCCATTTGCGCGGTTTCGGATTAACGCGGTCCAAAAAATATTTAATAAACGCAACGACTGCGTTGCGTTTATTTATATAAAAAAAATTAATATATTTTGGACCGCGTTAATCAGAAACCGCGCAAATGGGGGGCGCGTAAATCGGGGAGTTATTGTATACAGTTTACAGTCGTTCTTTGAGCCATATGTTTTTACTGTTCAAATAACAGTGAGACAGCACCGTGATACGAAAATTTATAGTTTTAGCTTGTAAATTAACAGTTTAAAAACGTTAAATTTACAGTTACGTTACAGTTACTGTTATTTGAACAAATATTATATACTATTCAAATAGCAGGGGAGGTGGGATCCATCATGAAATTTAAAAATAATTTTTAAGAATATTATATATAGGGTGCTCAAAAAGAAACGCAACCCGAAACAGAAAGAAAAGGGTTAGGTTACAATGATATACGCATTCTCGCAATGGGTTGCGTTTCTTCTTTGAACACCCTGTATTGTTAAAGCAGTGATTGAATCTGAGTGTTGTAGTTTAACACAACCATTGTATAGCGGAATGTGGAATCAGTGAAACATGGTTTACGATAATGCTATATTTTCGTTTGGTTCCAGATGTTGTGACCACACTTTATTGTTGATCATTTTTGTTGTTAATTAATTGTTGGTAATCATTGTTAATCATATCCTGTTGTTTCAAGATTTTGCGGCAACACTTTATTGTTAATTATTGTTAATAATTTCCTTTTGGTTCCAGGTTTTGTGGCAACACTTTGTTGTTAATCGTTGTGTTGTTGTCAGTTGTTAATAATTTCATTTTGAGTGCAGATTTTGTGGCAACACTATTGTTGATTATTGTTGTTAATTATTGTTAATAATTTCCTTTTGGTTCCAGGTTTTGTGGCAACACTTTGTTGTTAATCGTTGTTGTTGTCAATTGTTGTTCATCATTTCATTTTGAGTGCAGATTTTGTGGCAACACTTGTTGATTATTGTTGTTAATTATTGTTAATAATTTCCTTTTGGTTCAAGATTTTATGGCAACACTTTATTGTTAATCATTGTCAATCAGTTACAGTTACTGTATGTATATTTATTACCAAACAACTAAAGTGATAAAATTTGGATCAGTAAAATGAATTAAGTAAGAAAGACGGGTTTCTGTTTCATTAACTTCTTTCAGGTATTCTAACAGAATCAATCTCTCACACACACACACACACACACGTACACACACACACACACACACACACACACGAAGGTTGTTACGCTGAAATTGGAAGGGTGGTGTGCGAAGTTGTTTTTAACTCCATCTCAGTTCCGCGTCATTAGCGGCGTATCTTATTCCAAAAAGATGCTGATAACCGACTTTAATATCCAACTCAACCCCCCCCCCTCCCCCCAACTTCATTCTTTAGCCATTCCTGATTTCTTGTTAAGCAATTTCAACTTAAATTTGATGTGAGCGATATTACTTATTATTATTAATAGAAATTCACAGGATAACATTAAAGCCATAATATATATATATATATATATATATATATATATATATATATATATACAGTCAAAAGTCTGGAAACAGGAACTATGCTTCTCAATGCAAATATACATATATGTTTGTATGAAAGCATAGTTCCTGTTTCCAGACTTTTGACTCACCCTGTGTGTGTGTGTATATATTATATAATATATATATATATATATATATATATAATATATAAATATAAGAGCATAACCATGTGTTTTTTGCATATTCAAAATTTATTCCTCACCAGGATTCGAACCCGGACCCTCGACTCGAAGACATGGGCGTTGACCATTCGGCTACGACAGGATAAAAATTAATATTGTCATCAGATTACTATCAACTTTTATTCTGTCGTGGCCGTATCGTCAACGCCCGTGTCTTCGAGTTAAAAGTCTCGGGTTCGAATACTGGTGTGGGATAAATTTTGAATATATATATATATATATATATATATATATGATGAATTTCACACTTAAAACGTGAAATGGATGAATGATGCAAACCCACAAGGAAAAAAAAAAAAATATTCCAAGGCCTTTCGTGTATTCAGTATTACACCTCGTCACAAGGAATGAAAAATAAAAATATATATGGAAAAAATATATGGATCACCTGAAGATCCCCCCCCCCCCCCCAGGTAGAGCTTGGGGGAAGATCTTCAGGTGATATATAATATTAGTCAAAGTGTGTAACCAGCCATTCGCGTAATGGCTGTCTCACTTGGTCATTTCGCGAAATGACTAAAATCTTCAGCCATTATGCGAAATGGCTGCAATTCCACCTTGGTCATTTCGTACAAAATCATTTGCCCTGTTAGATCAACTGTATGCCCTTGACAATTGGTTAGGTAAATTGTGTTATTTTCGTTAGTTTTAACGAAAATAACACGACTTAACCTAACCATTTGTCAAGGGCATACAGTTGGCTTAACCCTTTAAGGACTAGTCCGCAGCATATGCGGTCACTCTTGTTACCAGAAACGTATAGGTTTTATTGTTATTGAAAACTAAATATTTTAGTAACTAGTCACTGAAATGATACACATTTGGGTTCCTTTCCCGACAACTAAATGACATCTATATATAAACACGTAGAAACATTTATAGAAAAGAGGCATTGTAGTACAATTTATATTATTATTTCTGGTGGACCTTAAGGTACCATCCGTCATTAAAGGGTTAACCGGGCCTTCAATGGCGGACATCGGAATAACATTGAAGGCCCGGTTAGTATTTGAAAACCTCCATATTGAAATTCAAATGTGTTCAAATGTGTATTTGAAGTGTGTTTCTCACTTATTTGAACAGACCTGTGGATGTATGTCTGTTTTAGCAGATTTAGTTAGTTAAATAAAGGTTTCCAATTTTATTGGGGCGATTGTTATTTCTATGAAGTCATGACAAAAGTCATTTTTAGCCACTTCACGAAATGACCAAGTGAAACAGCCATTTCACGAAATGACTAAAAGTTTCAGCCATTACGCGAAATGGCTGGTTACACACTTTCACTGTAATATATATATATATATATATATATATTATATATATATATATATAATATATTATATATATATATATATATGATCAAAAGTATTCGGACACCGCATGGTTTTGGGAAAAATGGTTTTATTATGGCATTTAGTAACCAGTAGGTCCACCCTTGCTTTTATTACAGCGTCAACACGTCGAGGCATACTTTCCCCAGTTTTCGGTAAGTCTGTGCAGGAATGGCTCGCCATTCCTCTTGCAGAGCTAATGCAAGAGATGCAAGTGAAGCCGGGCGTGGTGTGCGGTTCGTATCCGTCGCTCCAGTTCGTCCCACATGTGCTCGATTGGGTTGAGATCGGGGCTCTGAGCAGGCCAGTCTAACAAATCCACCTATTTTCACGAAACCAGTCCTGCACACGCCTTGCAGTATGGCAGGGAGCTCGATCCTGTGAAACAAACAATGGCCATCTCCGTAGTATTGCCACAGTGTAGGGAGGGCCGAATTGTCCAGAAACGTCGAGATAAAACGTCAGCGTTCATGGTAGTGGGTATAACAACCAACGGGCCGAGCCCTAGCCAGGAAAAACAACCCCATACCATGATGGACCCTCCACCGAAACTTCACCGTTGGACGTACACAGTCAGGAAGAAGCCGTTCTCCGGGTTGTCGCCTCACCCAAACACGCCCATCAGACTGGAAGAGTGAATACCGCGACTCGTCGCTCCAAAGAACAGTTTCCAGTCTCCCACGGTCCAGGAACGACGGGAGACACACCAGGCCAAACGACGCGTGGCATTAACTTTTGTAATCAGTGGCTTGTGTACAGCTGCTCTACATTAAACGAGTCTGTGCATCTCTCTGCGGATAGTTACAGTACTAACGGAGGTACCGGATGCTCTTCTACCTCCTCAGCGATGAAGCGGCAGAGGACGTGCGGGACTTCTTGACATGTCGTACCAGACTACTTCTATCACGTTCCGTCAGTTGCGTGGTCGTCCGGAACGTTTTTCGCGTTAGTTGCACCGTCGTGCTTCCATCTCATGATAACATCCGCTACAGTCGACTTTGGTATATCCTGTTTGGCTGCAATGTTTCGTATAGAAAACGTTACTTAAATAACATCCGATGACGAGTCCACGTTGGAACTCGGAGAGTTCACGTCCGCGCGGCATGGCTCACAACAGTTACTAATAACTTAACAACACCTCAGCATTATAGTTTCGCCACGCTTTTCCCAGCATACCTTTCGGCGAAGGTGATATTTGCAGAAAAATGCGGATTTTCCGGGGTGTCGAATACTTTTGATCATATAGTGTGTATATACAGTATATATAATAAATAAATAATTATATATATATATATATCTATTATGCCCGGTTAGGTCAACTGAATGCCCGGTTAGGTCAACTGAATGCCCGGTTAGATCAACTGAATGCCCGGTTAGATCAACTGAATGCCCGGTTAGATCAACTGAATGCCCGGTTAGGTCAACTAAATGCCCTTGATGATTAGTTAGGTAAAGTCGTAACATTTTCGTTAGTTTACTGTCAAAACTAACGAGAATATCACGACTTAACCTAACCAGTCGTCAAGGGCGTACAGTTGACCTAACCGGGCATTCAATTAACCTAACCGGGCATAGTTGTTTTTGTGTTAAAGCTGGGTGGAGTATCTCCTGGTGGAGCGGACTGGGGTGGAGTAGCTTCAGGTGGATCGGGCTGGAGGGGAGGGAAGATCTTCAGGTGATCCAAATATATATATATATATATATATATATATTATATATATATATATACGAAATACAACCAAACAACCAGAGTTAGCCGCGCGGACGCTTAGCTTTTTATTAAAAGCACCTTCCATTGGACGTCTGTCCAGAAGGGCAATAATCCAGATTAATCACGAAAATCCCCCTTTTCCCATCCCCCGTTTCTTTGTGAAACCCCCAAAATCACCCCTTCCGCGCCCCTCTCCCTCCCACACGAAGTCACATATTAATAATTTTTAGTGTATTGTATTAATTTACAACCTTTGCATCATTGTACAGGGTGGCAAAAAGTATGGGCACCCTTTCAAAGTGTTTGCATATCTAAATTTTTACATATCTAATTTTTACACACGTCATATTTACACGTCATATTTTTTGCATTTTAGTAAATTATTTGTTAAATTAAAATTAAATGTAAAAAATATGATTAGTAAATTTTCTCTCTCATGTACATTGTACACTAGCTCATTTGAGGGGGGGGGGGGGGGGGGGGCAGACTTTTTGCCCACCCTGTATTATGTTTTTTTTTAAATGATTGAATTTCGCATATAAATTTTGAGCTTTTTTAAAAAACGGTGAATTAAAGAATTGAAACGTATTTTTCGTTTGTGAAGATCGTTTGTTGATTGTTTGTTTTCATCTCATTACAGGCGACTCGACAGAAACAAACTTCAACATCTTCCAGACCATCTCTTTACCAATTCTCCCAATTTGTACAAACTGTAAGTGTTTACTCATTATCCAAATCTTTATGCCGCTTCCGAAGTCTCGATATTGGGTATGTGGTGCCCTCCCCGTCTTTTGCGGGAAGCTCCATACCCACATAAAATGGTGTATCACCAGCTCCTTATGCTGTTATACGAGGCCCTCCGAGGAAGAAGTGGCTAAACGACAAAACTAAAAGAAAACGCCAGAAAACCAGTTAAATTTTATTCAAAGTTGAACCGTGACGTCACTTTTGAAGATACAGGGTGTGTATAAAGTAACGCAAGTGAAGAGAGAAATCCGATTTAAATTGGATTAATAAGCTAGTTTCAACTCGTTTTTTTTAACTCTTATAAACATGTTGTACAGTTGTTATAAAGTACATGTTGTACATCACAGTTGTTATAAAGTACATGTAATAAATATTACTCGTCCATGTTCACTCGCGTTAATATAATTCAAATTGGATTTGTCTCTTCACTCGCGTTAGTTTATACACACCCTGTATCTTAAAAAAATTGTCACTTTCAAATTTGATACAAATTTAACTGCGTTTTCTGGCGTTTTTTATTTTGTTGCTTAGCCACTTCATCCTCGGAGGGCCTCATATAAGAGCTAATATTGAAGGCTTTTGTGTCTTATATAACCTTTTTTCTGAAGGAGGTCTGATGGTCCGTTATGCTTCTGTTGTTTTCAAATATAAATTGTATCCAGTGTTGAAATCTAATGCTAATATATATATATATATATATATATATATATATAATTTTTATATATATATATATATAAATAATATATATTAACTGCAAACACGCAGTATAATTAACGTAAAGAACGACGCTTGTATAGGAGAATTTTTTCATTTGTTCGTTCTCCCTCCTCATCTTGCGCGGTATATTCTCCTATACAAGCGTCGTTCTTTACGATATATATATATATATATATATGTGTGTGTGTGTTGAAAGAGGTTTTTGATCGTAAAATATAACTTGAATAGTTGATGCACGTGAGATATCATTTATCCTTGGTAGTATATTGCACAGTCAGAGTCTGTAGTCTAAATGCGAAGCAAATAGCTTAGAATTTTTGGTTTGCAGATAAGATAATGCTTATATCGGTGCAATTTGTTTTCTGAAAAATAGGCGACAAATGCCACAAGTGTTGCAGAACGAACACGTGCAGGGTAGGGCGGAGTGAAAAACTCATTTTTCGAATTTTCAAATTGGCTAGTGTGGAAAATGTGTGGAGTAGTGAGGAAATAAGCTGGTATAAATTTAAAATCATAACATTAATATCTTCAGGTGCCACAATGACCTTCAATATTGAAAAAAATTGAAAAAAGCAGATTTTAACCAATAATTACAGAAGAGTCCACGATGCACAATAGACAAGAATTTATTCACACTTGTATAAAAATAGTTCAGTCAACCTTTAAAAAAAGTTTCTATTCTCTAAAAACAGTTTTCTATAGTCAGCTCACTCAGCTGTCACGTGAGTACCTCGGTTCAGTGTAGCTGTCGCTCTCGTAGCAGGTGGGTGTTCTGTTGTTGGCGTTACTCAGATAGTCTAAACTATATTTCTATATATTTTGCATTTCTGTATTGTGTTGCCCTAAGTTTGCCATGTACTATTAACTGAAATTAACGTATAATTGATATTAGCTCTTTCTTTTTCAGATTTGTATACTTTCAAAATGTCTCGAGTTTGTGCAAAATCAACCAGGGCCTCAACTGAGTGCCCCATGTTTGGTATGGGGGAAGATTTGTGGCACAGGAATCTTCCTACATACGAAGGAGTTTTTAAATATTACTTGTTTGTAAGAAACGATTTGAAACAGAATACTAATAAAGATCCTTCAATATCTCAAATATTAGAACAAGTTGTTGATAAATTGAAAACAATTTGGGAAAGTGCTTCCGTCCCAATTCTGTCAGACAGGCGAATTGAAACAATGTTCAGAAGCTACCACGAAAGTATCGTGTCATTATGAAGCCATACCAAAGCAGAAAAAATTCTGAAGCTTACAAAGCAAAGATTGATATGTTCAAAAAAGAAGCACACACGAAACTTTTTGACATTGCATCGTGCAAGTGCAAAGTACTAACACAATGTTCTTGTCCCAAAGAAAAAAACGGTTCCAAAGGAAGAAGTGACGTTCCTCTTAGATCAAAGGAGTGAAAGAAAACTGTTTATTGATAGAGTAGATATTACACTCTCAAAGAAAAAAGCATCTACGTTGCTAAGAAAGCAAAAAGAAGCTGTGAAGCTCACCAAAGAATCTTCACAGGAGAAATTGCAGAATACAAATGTTGAATTATCATCATCGACATCAAATAGTGAAAGTGAATCTGGCGAAATATCAGACGATACATTTCCAGAGCCAGTTAGCTCGAAGAGAAAGCTCGAACAACCTGAAGAACAATTATTCAAGAAAAGGAAAACTACAAATCTACCTTCAGTGGCTACTGCTTGTGACAGGACTGCAGTTTCAGATCGAGCTGCAGCATTCATTGTTAGTGCAGTATTGCAAGGTATTGGAGAAGTTTCTATTGACAATACATCTGAAGTAGTGGATAGGAGTAAAATCAGAAGAGAAAGACAAAAGAAGAGATCAGAAATTATGAAAGATCAAAATCAGGTCCCAATCAGAGGAATCTATTTTGATGGTCGAAAAGATTCTACACTCTTCCAAGAAAAAAAGAGTCCAAAGTATATCAGAAGAAGGTAACAGAAGAACATATCACTTTAGTGAGAGAACCTGGTTCAGATTATTGGGCCATTATTCTGTGAATTCTGGATCAGCTGAAGAAATATGTAAAGGAATGTTTGAGTATATTGGAAATAATGACATGAACCTGGAAAACCTTGTTGCCATTGGATGCGATGGTGCAGCAGTCAACACTGGAGAAAAGGGAGGCGTTATAAGGCTTATAGAATTGAAGCTGAAGAAACCAGTTCAACATTTAGTGTGCCAGCTCCATGCCAATGAATTGCCATTACGCCATTAGTTGCAAAGCTGGATGGAGAAACATCTGGCCCCCGCGGATTCACGCGTCCTATTGGCAGGGAATTAGAGAACTGTGAGAGTCTTCCTATTGTCGAGTTTGAAAGGATTGATGCTGAGGAACCAACTGTAGACTGTGAAGATCTTAGCACCGACCAAAAATATCTAATTGATATTCATCAGGCCATACAAAGGGATATTGCTCTCCAGATCTTGCTCATCGTAGTCCAGGCAAAATGGCACATTCACGATGCTGACTACAGCAAATCGTTTGCTTCGTCTATACGTTTCAACTGTAAGTCCATCTGAGAACCTCATGAACATTGCTTCTTTTATAATGAAGGTCTACATCCCAATGTGGTTTTCTATTAAGCAAAGTACGTCTTTTGTCAATGGCTCAAAACATGTTTTCAAAACTATTGAACTAACAAGAACACTGAATGACGAAGTAAAGGATATTGTAAACCCTGTCATACAAAGAAATGCATTTTTTGCAAATCCAGAAAATATTCTAGCATCAATGATTCATGATGACCGCAGCGCCATAAGAGAATTAGCGTGGAGGCGAATAAAGAAAGCAAGGCAAACAAACAAGGAAAAAGTTGTGAGGCGTTTCACAGTACCTGTTATTCAATTTGAAGCTACTGATTATACTGATTTAATTAATTGGCAAAAATGCATTGTCACTGAACCACCTGTGACAAGACACCTGACAGAAAATGAGATTGAAGAATTCATAGAAAACAAGAGTACCCCTCCATTCGAGAAATTCCCTTGTCATACACAAGCAGTAGAAAGAATGGTAAAATTAGTGACTGAAGCATCATCAAAAGTATTTGGATTGAACGCGCGAGATGGCTTCATAAGATCAACACTTCAGTCACGTAAAAAAATGCCATCATTCGAAAGTAAAGCTGAATATAAAGTTTAAATAAACGTTAATAGAAAAAAACATGCGCAAGGATGGATGGTTGGGAGGGCATGGGTGGAGCTCGACACGCAGCCACCTCCTCGTGGTGAGTTCTGGATTATTTAGATCATTAATCAAAAGAACATTGATCTAAATAAACTAAGAGCTGCGTAATTCAGTAACTATTTTGGTAATTGGAACACTTAATATATAATAATAACAAGTAAGTTTCAGTTATTGTACTAATGCAGAATATAAGAAAATCATTATATTTCACTTTTTTCGACGGCTTTGTGGCACCTGAAGATATAATTTCGCAGGACTAATATTTATGCACAGTCATTATCTATAGCACCCACATATTTTCCGCACTAGCCAAATTTGAATTTCGAAAAAACGTTTAAAAACCTCATTTTCGATCCGCCCTAGTGCAGGGTTCTCCCGTGCAAGGTGGGCCGAGTGAGTCCAGTTCACGTACAAGGTTCGCAGATATTGTAAATAATGTCACTCTGTCACAGTGAACAATTTAAAGCTATTCGCATAAAAAATACGTTCGAACGGACGTTGTCTGAGCGAAAACTCCCTCGTACAGCCGCCAGTATAAGGCGAAGATGATGTATATACTGTAGGTCAAGGACTTAACATGCAGATCTGTAGCAACAGTTTGGAGATCCGTTCTATCCTCGGACGAGACGTGGTTTAAGTCAATTTTTACGTCCAATGGATGCCTGTATATAGTAAAAATGGTTAATTAGGCATTGTGGAAAGACTGACTTAAGCATGATGGGAGACGTATTCTTTTTTACATAAGAAAAGTTTGTCTCCTTGTTCGAACAAGGTGATCTGTCGTTATATATATAAATATATGGTGTGTGTGTGTGTGTGTGTGTGTGTGTGCAAATAAATTTGTATTGAAAATTTAACATTTAACGTCCAAAAATAGCTTTCTGTACATTTGCCTCAATATTTCATTATCTTTACCTTAATAATGATTAAAATTATATTCTCTATGAAGCGTCATGAATATAATATAGTGTTATAATAATATACAGGGTGTCCCATAAGCCTGGTCTCGCAGGAAGATTTATTTTCAATTAAATTTACAAAATTAATAAATTAGAACGAAAATAAATTGGGACTTTTTTTTTTTTTTTGCAGCAAAGGTCTCCGCTTTGAACTATTGTTTTAGTTTAATGTATTACTTTTGTAAATTTAATATAAAATAAATTTTCCTATGAGACCAGATTTATGGGACACCCTGTATAATATAGTATTAACATAAAATGAGAGAAAATCCGCGTACTTACTTCATTTTCAACAAATTTATAATCTGGATCTTTTCTCCTTTGTTAACTAATGAAAATGTTGGATCACCTGAAGATCAGGGCCCCCAGCCTTCTTTAGTTAGCCTTATAACTAACTAACGAAAATATCACAACTTAACCTAACCAATCGTTAGGTCAACTGTACGCCCTTGACGATTGGTTAGGTTAGGTCGTGGTATTTTCGTTAGTTAGCCTTATAAAGCTAACCAAAGAAGGCTGGGGGCCCTGATCTTCAGGTGATCCAAAATGTTTTGTTAGCCCTGTTCCTAAAAAAAAAAACCTGAAATATACTATCTGATGATTATTACACGTAGATACTACCCTATACGTATCGAAACGTTGTTATCAGAGAATGAATCCGGAGTGGGTATTTCGATGCCTTTCAGAGTATATTTCATGTATTTTATTAAATGGTATCGGGTATGATTTCCATATTTATTTAATTTGACCACGTTAAATGTTAAAATTTCTTTTGTAAAGGGTACGTTTTCCGTTATGTGCCCCCGCCCATGCAAAATTTAAACGTTTTTACCAGGGTTGGCAAAAACCCAGGTTTTTCATAAAAAAACCAACCCAACTGGGTTTTTGATGGGTTTTGGGGTTGAATTTTTTTTAGAAAGGTTCGATAATTATGTAGTGCCTAATATATCTATTATTTTATTAATTTATTTATCTAATCTACAATATATATTAAAAAGACATCTTTATTTCACAGAAAGTTCAGATATGAGAGATAATAATGACGTATTAGAATTTTTTCCATTTTAATTTTAGATCTTTCCTTTATTTCTTAACAGCAGATTTCAGCTTTATTTAGACCTAACTCAAATTTAAATTTGTAAGATGCCAAAGAGTTATAGAGGTGGAAGATCTAAAGCTAGCGAATGGGACGAGGTGACTTTATTAAGTGATCAGCCTACTAGAGTACTATGCAATTATTGCAAAAAACGTATCACTCGAAAAATTGTGTGTGTGAAACATCATCTAGAGAAAGTTAGACCCGCACATACTGGTGGCAGACTTAAAGCTGCTGAATGGAATGAAGTAGAAATGTTGAGTGACCAACCAAATAGAGTTCGGTGCAAATACTGCAGATGTGTATTTTCGAAAAAATAGAAAAATGCAATAAAAAATGGGTACAGGTTCGTGATGATGAAGCGGATGAGCTTACAAATACAGCTACATCAGCAACACGGCAGTTTTGAGAGTAGACCCTCTTCAAGCAAATCATATGAAAGTCTGGTTCATGATAACTACAATTCACAGTAGTGAGACTTCATTCACTTCAACGGCTTCTGAATCTTCCATACCATTTTTTCATTCTACTCCAGCCAAGAAAACACAAGGTCAGATAATGCCATATGTGGTTAGAACTGTAGATCAAAAAGAACAACTACATTTGCAGTTGTAGAGAATAAAGAATTTATTAAATGGGTCCAAAATTTAAGACCAGGCTATCGTCTTTCAAGCAGAAAAAAATTATCTGATGACTCGCTAATCAAAGTGAATAATGAAGTAGGTACTGGATTCAGTGAAAAAAGACTGAGTCAATTCTACTGTAACTTTAATTCAAGATGGTTGGAGCAATGTGTCAAATGATCCAATAATTGCCCATAGTGTTCACAATGGGTGCAAATCCTTTTTAATAACTTTTCAATTTTTCATAATCTTTATTTACACATTGCATAATTTAAGAATTGTTTTATAAGTCAGCTTACTTGAAATAATCAACATGCCAAAGCATTCTAATTAGCTACAATTGAACAATGTAGCAATCAGAAAAATTTCAATTCTTTTAAAATAAACATCTCGGAACAAAAACCCCAAAACCCCACTGAAAATTCCAGTGGGTTTTTGGGTGCCAACCCTGGTTTTTACAAGAGATGCCACATTTTTTTTGTAACAATTTTGGGTACTTTTCCGTTATACCCCCGCAATATAACAGGATATAATTATTAGGTAAAAGTTGCTTAAAATTACTCGAAACTTACGGGAAAATTATTGAATGCCCGGTTAGGTCAACTGTACGCCCTTGACGATTGGTTAGGTTAAGTCGTGATATTTTCGTTAAAACTAACGAAAAAAAATATCACTACTTAACCTAACCACAATCGTCAAGGGCGTACAGTTGACCTAACCGGGCATCATCATTAAGTAGTTGCATTAATTCTCTAGCTCGCCATTGTAAGTAATTTGGAGCCTGAAAAAGCAACTTTTTGGTTAGGGGGGCAGATAACGGAAAATTAGCGTGTAAAGATTTAGGCTCCGTAAGATGAAGTAAATCGGATGGGATGAAGTGAATTTATATTTATTCCATGCCCTCGGTGGTGTAGTGGTTAGCGTCGCTGACTACGAATCCATCGGCCCCGGGATCGAGGCCCGGTGACGACAGATGCCGCGCAGCAAAACCCAGCTGTTCATCCTTCCGCACAACTTAAAAAAAAAATTGGGTGATAGATAAATGGGTACTCTGGGTAGCTAGTGGTTAAGAAACTGGGCTGCTGCTGAGGCGTGGTTCGGATTCCACGTTAAAATGTAGGTCTAAGGTGGAGTGGAAAGCTTGACCTTCGTCAGAATGAACAATTCGAGCGGAAGCAAACCAAAGGTTACCAAAAGTATATATATATATATATATATATATATATATATATATTTTAACTGAAACAACACACAGTATAATTAATGTAAAGAACGACGCTTGTGTAGAAGAGCGTTCCGCACAAGATAGGAGGGAGAACGAACAAATGAAAAATGGTACCTCATTTTTCATTTGTTCGTTCTCCCTCCTCATCTTCTACAGAACGCTCTTCTACACAAGCGTCGTTCTTTATACACACACACACACACACACACACACACACACCACACACACTATACCGTATGAAAACTAAATTGTTGAATATTGTTTTCCAATGTATTTGCGGCATGTTTAATCTGATTTGCTTCTTTCTTTGGTGTGTGTATTTCCTTTTGGGGTTGTCTTCGTATCAGTTGATATTTCAATAGTGTTGTGATAAGGATATAACCGTTGGATTTATTTTTATGCCATTAGGTTATTGTCATTCCTGGCAGCTATTTTTTTCTGGTGTTCCCTGTTATTTCTTTTGTTAACATAAATTCATTCGTTAGAACTATCAGTATATTTGTTTGTTCTTAGTACTCCCTCGTGACACCCCTATACATACTCTTGTACGTATACAGGGTGGACCATAAGTAGCTTCACCTTCGTATTATAACGAAACTCGCTTCGATAAAGCGACTTATGGACCATCCTCTATAATAGCAGCGTTCCTCAACCTTTTTTGTACTGCGGACCCCTTATCAAAATCTTAATATTTTTGGGACCCCCCTCCCCCCAAAAAAATATTATCTTTTGCATTATGATTGAGTGGCATATAGACAAATTGAGGTATCCAGATTAGTATAGTCTTTTTTGTCTTGATTTATAATACTTCAAAGTCGGAGGAAAAATGTAATAAAATTATTCTAACAAACAAACAACCATTAAGCAACCTAATTCTAAAACATATCTCGCGAACCTATTTTAAATAATTTCAATCGAACCACCGAGAAACACACGTGGAAAAGACGATAAAAGACTCGCGAAAATACGACAAAAAAAAATCGTTAAAAACTTTGTTTTTAAGTTTCAGAAAAGTAACCGAAAATGTTATCGGTTAGAGGTCAAAATTAGCTACCACAAAAAAATTGTTTTACTGAATATAATCTAGTCGACTCACGGACCCCCTTATAAACACAACTCACGGACCCCTTTATAAACACAACTCACGGACCCCCTGTTGAGAACACTGATCTATAGCACAGCCACATTTTTTTCTTGTTTGTCGGCTCGTAGTATGTTATAATAACCTTGGTTTTGCTTCCGACCGAATTGTTTATTCTGACGAAGGACAAGCTTGTCACTCCACCTTAGACCTACAGTTTAAAATGGAATCTGAACCACGTCCCACTAGCAGCCCAGCGTCTCAACCACTAGGGCTACGGCGTAGCCAATGTCGTAACTAGGGGTGCACCGGATATGATATCCGGCCGGATATTGCGAAATATCCTGTATCTGGCAGGATATGGGTTATATCCGGCCGGATATAGGCCAAGACATTAGAAAATTAACACCTGTATGAAAATCTCCCATAATATGATAACAGATTACAAATAATATTTTATATACCAAAAAAAATGGAAAGCCCTCCAGGGCCCACCCCTAAACCAGTCCAGCAACACTTTTTATATTAAATCAACACAATACTGATGACAAGAATAAATAAAACATCTGTCCATCCTGAACGATTACAATTCTATTAATATAATCAGAGCTTTTTTATAAAAACGTCTTGACGTTAAATTTTTTAAAAAGAGTAAAATATCGCTAGACCCCTGCACTTGCTTTCCATTCTTTTCTCCTTTTTTTCCTTTAGTTTCAAAACAATTCACAACATTACAAGTTGACAAATGTAAAACAATACATTAATACAATATAAAATGCCTGGAATGAAATCAATGAATGGAGGGCAGTATTGTGTAGGTCAGATGCCGCCATTCAGCCTGGAGGTCTTCAGAATAAAAAAAAACTCAACAGTGATTTAGAACTTTTTTCCGTTGTGGTGCAGAAACTAGAGCATTTCTCCTCTTTTAGGCAATATTCGGGATCGCCTTGCTTCATAGATGTTTCCATATTCAGAAAACATTCTCTCTGAAAATATGGAGGATGCGGGTGTGCAGAGAAGCTTTGAAACAATAGTTTTAAGGAGAGGAAATCGGTCCTCCTGCTTCCAAATTTGAACTGGACAGCGTTTCCTATCTACGAGAGGTTCAGATGCATATCGGTCTAACTCCCCCGCAATCAGTAGAACAGCAGTAGTCTTTTTTTCAACCTTTCTTCTCTCGTAACTTACTTCCCCAGATTGCTTCTCCTTTTGTGATCTCCATAAAACACGCTTCAAGAATGTCCTCTTCGTCTTTCCTCTTTCGCATAGGAGAACTGGAATTTGAGCTTCTTTCGCTTCCACTTTCATTACCTTCACTTTCATTTTCATTATAATCATTACCACCTTCGTCATTTTCAATACCTATGACTTCTTCAATCAGCCAGGATTTAGCCTGCTCTCTCTGATCTTGTTGAAAGAAAGATAACTTATACCGCGGATCTATTGCAGTCGCAGTCACATAAGCCCTGTTTTTCATTATGTTCAAAGACTTCCCATCATTACTCTCCGACAAGAAATGCGCTCGAAGAGAAGTTAGGAGTTCTCTCTTTTTTTGTCGTTTGAACACCTTGGTCATGATGGCCAATCTTTGAAAGAAATCTTTGTAAAATACAAATGCTTGGGATTACGGAAGACAAAGTTGATTTTTCCGAACCCATTTCCTGAGTTAGCTGGAAGAAGGGTTTTAATATTTTAAGGAGATTTCGTATCAGTGTCCACTCGAAGGATGTGATGGTAGGTAATTCACTACGATCAGCCAAATACAGTTGCACTGGAATTTTTAATTTATATAATCTTTCTAGCATCAAATATGCACTGTTCCAACGTGTTGGGAGATCTTGAACCAATAGGAGAGGTTCAAGATTTTGCTGCACTTGAATGTGTTTGAAATTGTTACAGGCCAAAGGAGACTGATTAAAGTGAGTTGCAAGGCGGCGACTTTTTGCAAGGATATCAATTACACTCCTCTGAACCATAATTGAGTCACTAATAACCAGTTGGAGTAAATGAATGCTGCAGTGTATTGAAGGTATTTCAGCCAGGTCACTACCAAGAGCCATATTACTAGCTCCATCCCTCACCAATAAATTCTTCTTATTTGCATCAAGATCCCAACTATCCCATATAGAGCGAAACTTTTCAGATATATTCTTGCCAGTATGCGACCCTGAGAAATGAGAGGCATGTAACACAGCATCGTATCTTTCAAAATCTTTACCTATCCAGTGACCCGATAATGATATAAAACATTCTTGAGAGGTTGTGCATGTCCATATTTCTGAAGGAAAGCTGACATGCTTTACTTCTTCCAGCTTCTGAGCAATTTTAGACTTGAACTCATTATAAAGACGAGGAATTATAGTATCAGAGAAGTACCTTCTGCTCGGTACCTTCTGCTCGGTACCTTCTACTCGGTACCTTCTGCTCGGTACCTTCTGCTCGGTAAATGGCTGGTTGTCCAAAGCCATCATCATGCCAATTTTACGGTGAATCATCACAGACCTGGAGTCATTGATCTCCCATATTTTTTTAGATGAAAAGCTTTCCTCTATTGAGATCTGTTTACTCGTTTGGTCCATTTTCTTTTCTTTCAGAGTACTACCAGTAGAAGTTGATGGTCTAGCGACTCTATCCCGTATTCTATCTAGGCCTATTTCCTTTGATTCAGTCGCAGCTTTTCTTTTTTTGTCATTTTCGTTTTTGGCTTCTGCGTACTCTTCTGGGTGATTAATCTTCAAATGATTATGAAGAGGTGTTGTGCTAAAAGACTTTTGGCCACCTTTCTCCGTCCCACGTTTGATAATTTAATCTTTTGGCAAATATTACACTTTGCAGTGATATCGCTAGGATCATTTATTGTATACAGTGACCACACAAAACTTGTCATGATTAATACTTAATAGTTTAATGCAACACAAGAACCTGAAAGAGAACAAAACAATTAAACATCTGAATATACTTAAATTATTATTTATCTTATATTGGGGGGGCGCTTGCCCCCAATGCAAAACAAAACATAGCAATACGAGTGTAAAAATAATACGGTACCTAATATATATATATATATATATATATATATATATATATATATATATCCGGCCGGATAGATATGACCATATCCGGTATCCGGCCGGATATGAAAAATTCATATCCGGTGCGCCCCTAGACTCGTAACACCGCTTCCCGTTGATCAGCGAAGTTAAGCGACATTGGGTCTGGGTAATAGTTGGATGGGAGACCGTCCTCCGCGTCCAGATTATGTAGCAACCCGTGGTTCGAATCCCACGTTAAGCTGTAGGTCCCCTCCGTCATATGACCTTAGATGTTGCGAATTAGGTTAAACAACCACTAGGTTACCCAGGGTACCATAACCATCGATTTGTATTTCTTTATTATCTGTGCAGTACAGTACTCCCAGTTTGCACAGGTTTCTTGCCAGATTTGAGATGTGTTTCTGTGAGGCACGTGATGTCAGCCCTTGTTTCATTCATAACTGTGAAACTTTATTTAATGAGTGGTTCAGTTTTAGCTCTTGAATATTTGGCAGGACCATTTTCATATTTTTAGGTTTGCTTTGTTCCTGTTGTATCACAAATTCGTTATCCTTTAGGGTCGCATGTTTCGTGGCCGTTCGGCCCTCCGGGAAGGATCAGTTTCCGTTTATCTGTTCTGGTATTTTCTTGCCTGATAACGAACGGTTTGGCTCGGAAGTTTTCAGTTGCGTCGACTGTGTTTTGTTGTATGAGGTTTAGTAGCGCCGTATTGTGTCGGCGATGTAGAAAATATTTGTTTATCAGTTTGTACTCGTAGGTTTGTTTTCATTAGGCCTATAATCCTTAGAGTTTGTTAGGAAGTAATGGTAATAGCACATTTGACCTTATTTTGTAGGTTCCATTTGTAGGTTGTAATTCTTGCGAATGGTCTGGTGGTAGAATTTGAAATTATCACCGAATTTACATTGTGTAAGACACTGTAAGTGATAGTGTAGAATACAGTGCATTGTGTGTTCCCTATGTTGTTGAATATGTTGTTGAAATGTGCGCCATATTTGTACCAACTTTTGCTTTGTCGTGGTGTAATGGTCAGTTCCTTACCTTCTACTGAAGAGGTGCTGGGTTGGAATCCTGGTGGGAGTAATTTTGCATTATGCAAATTCATGCGTTTATATTATATATATATATATATATATATATATATATATATATAACCTTTGGTTAGCTTCCGCCCGAATTGTTCATTCTGACGAAGGTCAAGCTTTTCACTCCACCTTAGACCTACAGTTTAACGTGGAATCCGAACGACGCCCCACCAGCAGCCCAGCGTTTTAGCCACTAGGCCACTTAGGGTACCCATTTATCTACCAGCACTTCTTCAACGACTCTTCATAAGCAGACACCTGCAGACATTTATTTGCGTGTTCTCCTCTTCACAAGAATGCCTTTCAAGCCGACACAGGATTTCCCTCGATCGCATGTGCCTCAAATAAGGCGCTTCATTGTTCTCAACTAGAAAGAACACATCGAAGCTCTCCCACTTTGTTTCACGTTTCCGTGACGACGACGTCGTCAAACACACACTCGAGGCATCCAGCTCAAGCTACCTACTTAAGTCGCACACGGGCGGTCCTCTACGTAACACCCCTATAATAAGGCATATTTTGTTATTCCCTTTTCAACCGGAAGCGCTCAAATTCATTCGCGCGCAACCTTTGTAATTCATCTTATGAGCTTCTGTGCAATTATAATTCAGTCATTCAACCAATTCAAATCTCATTTAATCTGTGAACGTCCATTTGTGAACGTCCTTTCACTCAATTGCAACGTTATTCACGACACTTCAATTCATCCAAACTGTAAACCTCTATTTGTTTGCTTGTTTTGTTTAATTAAAGGAAACAGGACGAAACTTCCTAGTCTCCTTTATTTATTCAATTTTTTTTTAATCTATTTTGACCGAAAGATTAAATGGTGACCTATATAAGCAATCTTTAATTTAATTACATTTATTATAGGATCTATAGTAGCCTACGGGTCACCAATTTATAGGGGCCTACACATCCATCACCAATTTGATGTGGCCAAGAAAGTAGGCTTACTATAATTTATGAATTTAATTGAAATGAATAATTAGGGGTCACCAGTTCGGGATACGGCCCAAACAAACAATATTTAATGAGAGAAAAATTACTTTCTTGTTTAATTAGGCGTCAATAGCGCTATATATTATATATATATATATGCACTTTGGTGGTGTAGTAGTTAGCGTCGCTGACTACGAATCCATCGGCCCCGGGATCGAGACCCGGTGACGGCACGCGGCGCGCAGCAAAACCTAGCTGTTCATCCTTCCACACGATAAAAAATTTAGTTGGTAGATAAATGGGTACCCTGGGGGCGATGCTGGTGGGGCGTGGTTCGGATTCTACGTTAAACTGTAGGTCTAAGGTGAAGTGACAAGCTTGACCTTCGTCAGAATGAACAATTCGGGCTGAATCAAAACCAAGGTAACCAAGATTATATAATGTACAGAGGACTCGTCAGTACACTGACCTCCTATTTACTTGGCAATGCTGCTGCGAGCTGCTCGTACCCTGAAGTGGACATGGGTTGGAATGATACTCTGTGAAAAATGGTAAACTTTTCATTTTCCTTCCACTTAAACTGTAATAACAAATGTCTTAAGTATATAGGCCTAGAGTACTGGTAAAAAATTTGGAAACACGTGACCAATTTGTGTAATTTCTCCTTATTAACCAATAGAGTTTTTTAATAGACTAATGTCTGTTCCTATAAATAGACTATTGTTCTAAATGTAAAAAATGTAGTAATTTTTTATTATTTAACTCAATCATATTTCGTTATTTTGTTATAATAATCAGGTTTTAGTCCTAAAATAGAAAATAAAAAACCTGATTAATATAACAAAAAAAACGAGATGTGATTTGGTTTAAAGAATTAATCTAAATTACTAAATTTTGCACATTTAGAACAATAGTCTATTTGTAGGAACAGACATTAGTCTACTAAAATAACGCTATTGGTTAATAAGGAAAAATTACATAAATTGTACAGGTGCTTCCAAACTTTTTACGAGTACTGTATATATATATTTGTACTTAAAACTCGCCACTAACGTATTTTATTAGCGGTAGTACTTTTTATATTTTTTTTTTTTTTTTATATGAAACCCGAAACAAAACTGAATAAATCGTTTCCCACAGAAATGGTCGTTAAAACTGTGAGGAAACAGCAGCTACCCCTGAACGATTCCTCAGAGTAGGAAGATAGCATCACGAAATTATAATGCCGTGTCTTAAGGTGGACACAAGTGGAATTCCAAAAAAGAATTTTTTTGTCTCGTAGTTTCGGACAAGAATTCCGGTCGAAATGGCCGCAAAGTGTAAACGTGGAGCTAAATGTTGTTATCACAATCTTCGACTTATAATGAATCACCTAATAATTGTCTTGTTAGAGCCGTAAAAGTATGCGCGCCAACCAACCAAATCGGCCCTTATTACGCACACAAACCCGCGCACGATCAAATATATATAAAAAACCTGTAAGAGGTTGCAAATACAACGGAGAGATTTATTGATAATTAAAAATTCTATTAAATAATTCTTTCGAAAGGTACAAATGAGGGGGAAATATTTTTTGTTTATTCGTGTTCAAATAAATTTGAGAATAATTTCGGGCTTGTTGTCGATAAATAATATAAACGACGATATTAGTAGTCGACGTGATATGGATTTCAATTCCCCCCCTTAGACGAATTTTTATTCATTTAGCCGACGAAGACCGCTGCAGTCAATCTCGACGATGGAATCGCGCACGCAACAAAACATTCTACTCGATTTGAATACATTCCACTACAAAACGTGTACCGGTATGGGCGTTATACAAACTGGACGTAACTTTTATTTTCTATCTTTCGTTTATATATATATATATATAAATAAAATTAGCTTGAACTGTTTGAACCTACGAGACATTTACACACAGAACCTCCAAAATAAGCCTATTGTCCCTATTTAAGAAGGTAAAATGAAACACCTTCAATGGGTCAAAGGTGACTTTTGTGTTTACACAGCTGAGATGCTTTGAGTGTTTGCTAAACACGACTGTGGAGACGACCATTAAGGCACTAAACGCTCAATGTCGCGCATAGAATACACAAAAAACACTCTTCCCCCCTGTATACATTATGCCGAGTACCATTTTTTTATGGAATTTTGGCCAAATGTATAAACAAACCTACACAATTATATATATATTATATATATATTATAATATATATATATATATATATCAGTAACCTCTCAGTTGGCAGTGCTACTGTCTGCTAGTGACCCTCCAGAGGGATGTTATTCAGAATATATATATATACACACACACACACACACACACATATATATATATTATATATATATATATATATATATATATATACATATACATATACTATACATATACAGGCCCTCTTAGAAGTCTAGAGAGCCCAGGCCACTTCCAGCTTTTGAGGCCCATAGCTAAACCCAATTATTACTTTCACTGCAAAACATATTCAAACCTGAAAGTTTCTAAATTTTGAGGCCCCCCTTAAGCTTGAGGACCAGGCCAAATAGCCCTCCTAGCCTCACTCTGATAGGCCCTGTATATATATATAGTATATATATATATATATATAAATAAATAAATAAATAAAACCACTACGCCTTGGTGGTGTACTGTAGTGGTTAGCGTCGCTCACTACGAATCCATCGGCCCCGGGTTCGAGACTCGGTGACGACAGCCGGCACGCAGTAAAGCCCAGCTGTTCATCCTTCCACACAATAAAGAAAGTGGTTGGTAGATAAATGGGTACCCTGGGTGGCCTAGTGGTTAAGACGCTGGGCTGCTGGTGGGGCGTAGTTCCGATTCCACGTAAACTGTAGGTCTAAGGTGGAGTGAAAAGCTTGACCTTCGCCAGAATGAAGAATTCGGTGGAAGCTAACCAAAGGTTATATTAATATTATAATATATATATATATATAATATATATATATATATATATATGGAGATTGTAGACACCGCTCGACCAGGGAAGTACTCCGAAGAGGACGCTAAGCAGGACACAGGGAGTACTGGAACACCCGTTTTTCCTGTCACTGTCCTCCTTAGCTCAACCGGTGAAATCTGGAAAAATCTTCCACAATCCATCTTTCCTCCTGTCTATAACCTTCAATCTTTCAAACGCAGTGTGTCAAGGCGTCTCGAAAACCTTAAACCTTGATTTTGTGGCTCGCTTCTTCCTGTACTTGTATTGGGTGGGGGGCGTTTCTGCGTGCAGTCGCTCTTGGCCCCTCCTTCCTGCATACAAAAAAAAAAAAATATATATATATGCTGCAAATCCCATATATATATATATATATATATCAAGGATGTCATTTGAGGTTTATTTCAACACGTATACCTGCTCAATCTCCGTACCTGTACTTAACATGAAAAAGTTAAGAAAGAAAATCAATGAAATTGTTTGTAATTTTTAATTTGTTGTTATTTTTGGATATCTTCATTATTTACATAAGTTTACGTTTTGAAAAAGAAAATGGAAGGTGGGAGACGATGTAGAATGAACAGATTTATAATATGGCGGAGAACACAAGAAACCAACTCTCTACTTCACCAGGCAAACTCAAGAGGAGGGGGGCAGCAAGCTTGACCTTAGTAAAATGGGGAATTATCACACGGAACATTTGAAAGGTATTATGTTAACCATTATCTTAATTTTTTGGTGACACAAAATTTAAATGAGGGGGTCCTTCCTGACCCCGCGATTATAGTGATTGAGGGTTAAAAATACCAAAGTGGGTCGAACATTTGTGTAAATTTTCGTCCGTGACCGTTTTTTACCCATTAAGTCGAACAGGTTATATATTTTTTGTTTTTAAATATTTTTAATCACTCGCTCGTGTTAAAATAGGGGGAGGCGGGGACTGATGTGTTGGGGGGGGGGGGTGAGAGTTGTATAAAAACGGTTAGAGAGAACGTCTCTTTACGGTATACAATCCCCCCCCCCCCCCCCCCCCCGAAATTTACACGCGTTATGATTTTAATTAAGAAAAGAACACGAAGTCAAATATGTCGTCTTTTCAGCTTCCTCAGATTTTACACACCCTTTGATTTGTTTTAGGTTAGGTTAACCTGAGTTAACATAACCTAGCTTAACCTAACCTCACCAAAGTAGGTCGTACAAGAAAAGCCCACTTATTTAAAAAGTTTGACCTATTGGCGCTACTTGGGAATTTAAGCGATATATGTATTATATAACCTTGGTTTTGCTTCTGCCCGAATTGTTCATTCTCACGAAGGTCAAGCTTTTCAAGCCACCTTAGACCTACAGTTTAACGTGGAACCCGAACCGCGCCCCCACCAGCAACCCAGTGTGTTAACCACCAGGGTACCCATTTATCTACCAACCAATTTCTTTATTATGTGGAAGGATGAACAGCTGGGTTTTCCTGCACGCCGCCTGCCGTCACCGGGTCTCAATCCCGGGACCGATGGATTCGTAGTCAGCGATGCTAACCACTACACCACCGAGGCGCATATACACCTTTCAAATATTCCGTGCGATGATTCCTCACTTCACGAAGGTCAAGCTTGTCGCCCCTCCTCTCTAGTTGGCCTGGTGAAGTAGAGAGAGAGTTGATTTATGTGGAGGAACTTCGAAGTGAACAGGTTAATAAATTCTGATAGACAAATTGAGACATGTCAGAAAGCTTTTGTAATTTGATGAGTCGCTTGCCGTATTCTGGGTATGTTTGGGTATACACTACATACAGTATTAACCTATACAGAAAGTTGAGTAACTTTAAAAACGAAAAGTATGAACTCGTTTTATTCAAGTCACATGACCAGTGCCCGAATGCAGTACAATTTAAACTTCGGCTTAACCCATTAGTGCCCAGTGTCACTTTACCGATTTTGTTCAGTCTCGGAAAAGGCCTCCGGGCACTAATGGGTTAAACCTAAAATTGTTGATAGATAATGCAACATCTTTTGAGGTTTGTTTATTGGAGCCACTTACCCTGGCCGAGAATCGATAAGCTTCTATTAGCGTTGGAAAAACTTGCTGGCAAAGCCGCTAGCAAAACATGTTTGTTTAGTGGGCAAATGTACGTTTTATATATATATATATATATATATATATACACATATATATATATATGTATATATACATTATGCAGGAAGGAAGGGTCAGGGGCGAGCGCGCATAAAAATACCCCCCCCTCCCTGTATAGGAGAAAGAGAGAGATGGAATTAGGAGTGATGCCATTTAATTTTTTTTTTTAATTTGAAAAATATTATGTAGTGTGTAAAATGCATGTTTGTGTGCTGAGGAATAGAAAAGAGAAGCGTGTGTTTGAGAGTATGCTGGGATGCTCACAAGGGTGGATGAGATAGGAAAAAGATCAGCTAAGGAGGACAGTGACAGGAGAAAAGGGAGTTCCAGCACTTCCTGTCTCCTGCCTAACGACCCTACTCCCTCCCCGGAGTACTTCCCTGGTCGATTGGTATCTGCAATCTCCCCTCTTCACACACACACACACACACACACACACACACACACACACACACACACAGGGTGCTCAAAAAGAAACGCAACCCGAAACAGAAAGAAGAGGGTTAGGTTGCAATGATATATGTATTCTCCAATGGGTTGCGTTTCTTTTTGAACACCATATATATATACAGGGTGGGCCGTAAGTTTCCATACATAGGAAAAATAAACATTTTTTTATGGACAACCATTTTTATTTATATAATATGCTCTACATGGTTGCCATTGTTTTGAAAACACATTTCAATACGTGTTCCCCACTGTTGATGAACACGCATTAGCACAGTTGACGTTATGCTTGTAATGGCGTTGGTGATACGTTCCTTTAGATGATTTATGTCTCGTATCTTTTCCTGATACACCATGGCCTTCAAGTGCCCCCAAAGATAGAAATCAAGGGGGGTGAGATCTGGGGATCTGGGAGGCCACTCCACAGGACCACGCCGACCAATCCAAGCATCCGGAAACTGCTGATCCAAATACCGACGCACGTATTTAAATTTTCCTATGTATGGAAACTTACGGCCCACCCTGTATAATATGTCATGAAGAGAAAGTTTTGAGTTTGCGCACTAAGTTTTTCCAGATTTCATAACTTCAAATAAAGATGATAAAATTCAAATAGAAAAACAGACAAACAATACGAAAATACCCCAAAAGGAAAACCATTTCAACTCTCCACTCTCTTGAAACAAACTGCATTATCGAAGGTGAAGAAAAATAAGAGAAAAGAAAAGCATGATTGTTTTTAATTTTAATAATATCAATGTAACCTTTGATAAGGCGAAATTCCATTGATTGGTCAGGATCAGTGGAAGCTGCGTGTAGCCTACATATGTAGCTTTTAGACCATCTCGCTCTTCTTATCAAATGTTATGTATGTATGTATGTACGTATGTATATATGTACGTATGTATGTATATGTATGTACGTACGTACGTATATATGGATATAAAATCTCTGTCGGTTTACTGAAGTATGCTAAGAATTCCGATACGTCGAACTGAAGTTGAAGTCGCCATGCGTTTGTAGCCAATTAAAAAGCGAGAGCATTTGCTTTGTAAAAAACTTCGTTTTGGACGAGAAATGTTTCGAAGACCTTAAAAAGTGTTTACGATTGTCAAATGAACGAAGGAGGCGTTCCGAAATGAACTTCTCGTTTCAATTATAGGAGGGGAAGAATGTCATTTCATCGTGTCGAGACTTTAAAACATCGTCAAGAGGGATTTCGTTTTTGGATTTAATGTAACATCGAACCCTGGAAGGATCACAAAATGTTTTGTAGGAGGAACCATATAAGCATTTTTACATAGTTCGGAGGAAAATGTATGTGTGTAAATGTAGTTATGAGACAATGAAAATTTTCAAGTATTGCCTTGAATCTTGAATATTTCGGAACGAATAATAAATTGTTATTCTTTGGATTGAATTTCTTTCATAAATATTCGTCTTTTTTTTTTTTTTTTTTTACTTCGTCAGCTACACTATTTATTTATTTATTTAAATCTTGGGACTGATCGTTCGTTTTGCGTTAAACAGACTGTTCAAAGGCTCGAATCGTATACGCGCCTCAATGGAATGCAAATATCGCCTCTATAATAGGACGAATACTTGTGTCATAAAGTGCAGTTTAATAGTGAAAAATAGTTTAGATTCTCTCTTGTATCTATGCCCATATTCTCTTTACAGAGCTCCGAAATATCTTTCGTGGGGTTCAGATTGGTACTCTTAAATCGATACAAAGATGGAGCCATCTAATATTCATCACGGGCAGATATTTCGCTTTCAACGCCCGAATTCGTTGAAAGCAACAATAGACTTTCGAAGATCTAGAAAACTGTTTTGATATCGGAAGCACTTTGCGAACTTAAAATTACATACATTTTCTTCTATATTTAGTTTCAAACAATGAGAAACGAGCGCTGAATTTTAGTTTTGACAGAGGCAAAATGTGTTCGAATTAGGAACGCATTGTTTGAAACACTCATTTTGCTTTAGAATCAAATTGAATTTTGTTTTGCAAGAATGAAACACGCAGGAATCATGAAGGAAGAGATGTTAACGCAAGAGATAACGGGTAACACCAGAAAAAGTAATTGCCCAGATCTGGTATTCACGAACAACAACTTAATTGATGACATAAAAAACAACTACATCAATTATCTCAAACCACAACAAAATCAAGATAAAAACTAATATGGTGACAGCCTTAAAAGAAAACTCATACTGAAGAAAGAAGCACGTTTGACATAAACTCCAAGGCCATAAATTGGGAAAAAAATCAGATCGCATATGTTAACAAGGCAGGCAAGTGTGTGTGAGCGTGTTTTCTGTAATTGGATGTCTGTCAAGTATATGCATCTGCCAACTCTTTGAATGTTGCTGACTTTCAACTTGGGTATCCCGCCGTGAAAGGTGTTTATGCGGCAAGTGATATATTGAGTCGTTCGTAGTGGTGTGCCACTACGAGAGTAGACTTTGTGAGGCATCTTTCTCCCCCAAATGCGACAATTGTGGCTGTTGACTTTGCCACGAATGTGGAATGTTGCCTCATTCAGAAAATCAAGGCGAATTCTTGATGTTTGATTGAAACTGTTCGCAGAAATCTAACCTTGTGATAGTCATCGTCCAGTATAATTTGAACCACCTGAATCTTGTACGCATGTTCATGCAATTTCACTGAGAATTTTGCACACTGTTCAGTGTGGGATGTTCAGTTTATCGGATGTACGTCGCAAGAATTTCCGTGGACTCCTCTCAAATGCTTCCAGGACGACGGCCACGGACATCTTCACTGATTTAAGGTCTCCCGGATCGAGGTCTGTCATTCAGTGATGTAAGGACTCGAGACTGGTCTGGGTCTCGAGACCTTATTTTCTGGTCTGGGTCTCGAGACCTTATTTTCTGGTCTGAGTCTCGAGACCTTATTTTCTGGTCTGGGTCTCGAGACCTTATTTTCTGGTCTGGGTCTCGGGCGCTTAGGTCTCGGTCATGGTGGTCTCACCTACATCACTGTTGTCATTCACTGACCCAATTTCTTTCAAACTTTTGTATCCAGTTGTTTAGTGAGTTCCTACGTGGTGCATCTTTCTGGTAATGAGCACTCAACTTTCTTCTCGCAGTTGTTATGGACTTCTTCGAATTCTCGTAGCCACAAAACATAGTTAACCCTTTCTACTGTTGCTGTTTTCAATCAGTATCAGTTCCATCGTCGACGTCTGTTACGATCTGAAAAAACACACTTTAATAAATATGCTTTCGTACGTCGTTTACAGTTTCTCATCATTTGTACACCAAAAGTTATAAAAGTTCAAAGTTGCGCAAGGACTTTGTAATCACCCTGTGTATATACAGTGTGTATATATATATATATATTATATATATTAGAAAATAATTATAGAATTATTTCATTTGCTTTAAATTTACATTTTCTTTAAGAATATTTCGGTAATATAATCTTTATATCATATATTCCGAAGGTCCATTTTCGCCAATTTTCTAATAAAAACTTTTTAAAACCATATTTCGTCTTTAATATTTGTAAATCGTCGCAGATATTTGCCGAAGAAAATTATTTCGTAATGAGCTTCATAAGGAGAAAAAAAAAAAAAAAGCTTTAATACCCGAAGGGTGTAGAAAGTCTACATTAAAATTTAGCCGGACTTATTGAAAACTCAAAATAGAAACGAAAATTAATTATTCTACGAGTATGTGTGTGTGTGTGTGTGTGTATATATATATACAGGGTGGACCATAAGTCCCAATTGGTTGTAATTAAAGTGAAAATACAAAAAAATAAAAAATCGAAAAAGTGTATAGAGAGTTTAGAAATTTTTATTATTTTAACGATCTACGACCAATAAAAAAAATTAAAAAAAAATTAAAAAAATAAAGTTGCCCATCGTCAGGCTATAAAAGGATACATTTCAGGTGAAAACGATATTAGTGATAGTATATGTGTGTCACTATTTAGTTCCCAAAGTAGTATGATCGCAAAATGTTCGCGTGCATATGCAATTGCAATGTTGATCAATTGTTGCGAGGTGCCATCCCTTTCCCCCCTGGGGGGATGTAATGGGGGAGAGGGGTGGGGGGTAATGGGGGAAGTGGTTGGCCCCCCAAGTTGCATAAAAGGGGGTGAGGGGATTTTGGGGGAGAAGGAGAATGACCTCCCCCCCCCAAAGGGGTAACCCAAGCACCGAAGGTCCCCTCGCCGTAGGCGAGTTTGTGAAGCACAAGCAGTGCCCGTAGGGCAGTGAGCCGAAGGCTCTGCTTGTTTTCTAAAATTAATAATTTTTTTTTAATCCGCTACATGGATTTTCGTTTTAATTATAACCGATTGGGACTTGTGGGCCACCCTGTATATTTCTTGCTTCAGGCATTTACGTCGAGTGCACTGCACAATTCATTGCGTAACAAATGTGTGTGTGTGTGTGTGTTTAATCACTGGATCACTGTAACAGCATGTTTTTGTTTGTATTTTTGAGGAAGTGGGTGTCTTATCTGGGAAGAATGTTTTTATTCTCCCCCATTCATTTGTTTTCATTTCTTCTGTTTTGTTCGGTCCTCTTCTCCGCCTGTTTTCGTTTTTTTAATGTCCGCATCTGGTGAATAAATCGGAAATGATTTGAAAAGGAAACGTGGTCATTTCTCCAAAAATTCATCTCCTTTTTGTAATTATAAAGAAAAAACTTCATTTCTTTTTCTGTTTTTTTTTTTTTTTTTTTTTTTTTTTTTACTGATGATGAAAAAAGGGGGGGGGGGAG
This sequence comes from Bathynomus jamesi, assembly GCA_023014485.1. Classification (NCBI taxonomy): domain Eukaryota; kingdom Metazoa; phylum Arthropoda; class Malacostraca; order Isopoda; family Cirolanidae; genus Bathynomus; species Bathynomus jamesi. Next base: position 1,269,884 of record JAJOZX010000396.1, on the reverse strand, counting down.
CCCCCCCCCCCCCCCCCCAAACTTTTGAAAGATAACCAAAGAAAATTTTCGGAACTTTTTTACTCGTAATATTCGGGGTCAGAAAGCAGTCCCCTTAACCACATTTGAAAAGGGCAGATATCGAAGACTGAGGAGGTGCGTTACGTCGTGGCCAGATCATAACACCGCTTGAGCTGTTACGTCAAGCGAGGTTAAGCCACGTTGGGTCTGTTTAGTTCATTTGTGTTCAGACGATGTAGCGACTCGTGGTTCGGATTTCACTTGACCTTTGATGTTACAAAGGAGGTTAAACAACCCCCAAACATCAATATGTACAGTATATATATATATATATATATATATATATAGGGTGTGCGTGTATAAAGTAACGCAAGTGAAGAGCCTAATCCGATTTCAACTGGTTTAAACTAGTTTCATCTTGTTTTTTAACTCTTAAAAACATTTTCAACACCTCATAAACCTTACTATGGAATATACAGTTGTTATAAAGTACAGTACATGTTGGGATCTTTTCCGTTTGGGGGCTAGCAGCGAATTTTAATGAAAATCGATATACTAACGTAGTTTTTGGTCACTGATTTCAAAAATAACTTACTTTTTTTGGAGAAATGAAAAACAAACATGTTAGAGCACTTTAAATAATTAATGTGTGTTTTTAACGAAAATATCATAACTTAACCTAACCAATCGTCAAGGGCGTACAGTTGACCTAACCGGGCATTCAATTGACCTAACCGGGCATTAATTCTTGATTTTTTTTCTGTTACTTTACTTTTACAGATCTTGCGGGATCCTTCAAAAAACGTATTCTTTGTTAGGGATAATTTAAAGTTGCACTTTTTACCGTTTGAAAGAACTGGGTATTTTTATCAAAGGAACACGCTTTCCCACACACAGAGCACTTTTTCATCAACAGTAGCAGTTTGTGACTCTGGCTAAATTTAACACAATCCTCTGTAACTAGTTTAAGCTAGTTAAAACACATATTAGTTATTTAAAGTGCTCTAACATGTTTGTTTTTCATTTCTCCAAAAAAAAGAGTTATTTTTGAAATCAGTGACCAAAACTACATTAGTATACCGATTTTCATTAAAATTCGCTGCTAGCTCCCAAACGGAAAAGACCCACATGTTGTCCATTGCAGTTGTTATAAAGTACATGTTGTACATTACAGTTGTTATGAAGTACATGTTGTACATTACAGTTGTTATGAAGTACATGTTGTACATTACGGTTGTTATGAAGTACATGTTGTACATTACGGTTGTTATGAAGTACATGTTGTACATTACGGTTGTTATGAAGTACATGTTGTACATTACGGTTGTTATGAAGTACATGTTGTACATTACAGTTGTTATAAAGTACATGTTGTACATTACGGTTGTTATAAAGTACATGTTGTACATTACAGTTGTTATAAAGTACATGTTGTACATTACGGTTGTTATAAAGTACATGGTGTACATTACAGTTGTTATAAAGTACATGTTGTACATTACAGTTGTTATAAAGTACATGTTGTACATTACGGTTGTTATAAAGTACATGTTAGACAATACAGTTGTTATGAAGTACATGTACATTAGTTATGAAGTACATGTTGTACATTAGTTATGAAGTACATGTAATAAATATTACTCGTCCATGTTCACTGGCGTTAATATAATTCAAATCGGATTTATCTCCTCACTCGCGTTACTTTATAGACACCAGGTACTATTTTACAAGCGGTTATTTTGTTTTTGTGGTCCTGCGGAAAATGTTCTCGACGAAGTGAAACCAAAACTCCCCCCACCCCCCCCCCCCCCCCCAATCTTCTTTAGTGACCGTTGATAAGGGAGTAGTACAGACGACGGTCACGGCGTTTTATATCGTTTGATTTTTATAAATCATGACTTTCTCTTTGTATTGAGAAGTAAAAATCACTAAAGACGATATGGTTAAGTACCGTTCATTAACGAAGAAAGTACCCTCGGGGCATCGCTCGAGAAGGTACCAACAATGACGCGCATTTCGGAATGAGTGGCACTTCGTTTAATTTTGCAATGACAGCCTGTGATATGTGAGAGAGAGAGAGAGAGAGAGAGAGAGAGAGAGAGAGAGAGAGAGAGAGAGAGAGAGAGAGAGAGAGAGAGAGAGAGAGAGAGAGAGAGCTGTTTCATAAAACGAATTCTAAAAGCCTTTAAATAGCGTATTTGTACGTAATTCAATTGACACATACGACACAGACCTTTATTTTTATTTTTATTTTTTTAATTAACGTGCTTTTGTTTTACGCTCTTTTTATCGGTATGTCAATTAATAATGAAATTGTTCCAGTCATGGAGACGAAAATTGAGTTTTAGAGAGGAGGACAATTCCAGACATTTAATTCCATTTATCTTTACTTTTGATAAATTTAAAATTTTTTAATTCTTTTTATCATCTGTTTTTGTAAGAGATCGGTGGGAGATTTGGTTTGGGATTTGAACTATCTTTTGTAAAGAGTAGACGCGTCATGCGACCCTTCGACGTGTGCTGTGGCCTCTGCCACTCTACATAATTAACTTATATATTGTATTTCATTCTTCTCACACTATATATATATATATATATATATGGTGTGTAGTTGTTAGCGTCGCTGACTATGAATCCATCGGCTCCGGGTTCGAGACCCGATGGCAGCCGGCGCGCAGTAAAACCCAGCTGTTCATCCTTCCACACAATAAAGAAAGTGGTTCGTAGATAAATGGGTACCCTGGGTGGCCTAGTGGTTAAGACGCTGGGCTGCTGATGGGGCGTGGTTCGGATTCCACGTTAAACTGTAGGTCTAAGGTGGAGTGAAAAACTTAACCTTCGTCAGAATGAACAATTCGGGCGGAAGCTAACCAAAGGTTTTTTATATATATATATATATGGTGACGTTTTAAACATCTGACACTTGAAAAGTTTTTAATTTTTTATTATCAACTGAAATAAAAGGTTGAAATTTTGACTGTACCTTCTCTACACATGGGGGAATTAGTCCCCCTATGGCAAAACATGCTCTGTGTGATGTCTTCTCATCTCATTAACACACTGCATACGAACAACAAAATTTCGCAGTACTCTGGACAGAGTATCTGTTGAAATCTGAGAACTTTCTCGTTCAATTGATGGTTTCAATTGTTCTGTTGTGTGGATTTTGTTTAAGAACACTCAATCTTTTAAATAACCCCAAAGATAAAAGCCACAGAGGTTTAAATCTGCTAATGTTGGTGGCCATGATATTCCTTTATCATAAACCGCAGGAAATTTGTTGGACAGGACTCTTCCGTCGAAAGTATCGTGTAAGGAATGAAACACCTCATTACTGGTGTGAGGTCTGGCTTAGGCTATGCAACTCCTAGTGCAAAACGTTCCTAATAGCGTACATATTGAAAAATATATATATATATATATATATATATTATTTTTTTGTTATTAAAATTAATAGAAACCTTTTGAAATGTCAGATGTTTAAAAAAGTCACTACACACACACACACACACACACACACACACACACACACACACACACACACACTCACACACCGTTATATAACAGTATGAATTTTTTCCATAAATTGTAGGTATCTACCTATGTATAGGTACCTAAAATGTATGGAAAAATAATAACGAAAGTTACCTTAAACTTAGTAGGGCTCAGTTACCTCATCTTAGAGTGTATATATATATTATATATATATATATATATATATATATATATATATATATATATATATATATATACGGGAGAGAGCGGCTTCGTAGATTCTCTTATCCATGAGATGAAAAGGAGGACCCACTTTGTAATAGAAGTCATTTCTCGCAGTTAACCCTTTAATGCCGACCGTTACCTTATGGTAACATGATCTTGACAATCGATTTTGAGCCTTACGATCTGAATATTAGAGGTTATTTTCGCTTGAACAGGAAAAAATAAAAAAATAATTTATAATTCAGGCATGAAAGGCTTAACTAAACGTTTCAGGAAAGTCTGTTTCCAACCTCAGTAGCTAAAATATTTTAAAATAAACACTTAAGTTAATAAATAAATCTTAAAATAAATAAAAAATAACACATAAGAGCACAACGTTAAAATTAATTAGAGTAACCAACCAACCAACCAACCAACCAACCAGGAACTAACCTTCAGCTCGTGCCAATCCCAGAGAGTTAACTGGATAAAAACGTGAAAGGATAAAAACAAAGAGATTGGTTGGTTCGGCCTTTAAAGGATGGTTGGTTTTAATGGAAGAAAATTTGTCCATTCAGGGATGGTTTTTATTTTATGAATATAGACAGTAAGTATATTGCTTAAAAAAAAAAATTAAATCTGAAAACATTTGGCCATTTGAAAGTATTCCAAAGTATTTGAGTCCAAATTTTCTCCATGAATGATTAAAGAGAGAGAAGCAACAATTTCATAGATTTTTATAGTTTTCCAACACCGCTCAGTTACCATAGCAACCAGTATTTTGCGTTGGTTTGTGAAGGAACTCATTTATTTGGGGTGTTATTTTGAGAAACATTGCAGTGTTATTATTATAAGTAGCCAATATTTTTTAATATAATAATAACATAGTGTATATAGTGTGTCATAGTGTATATGCATTGTTTCTTCAAATTCACTTCTAAATAAGTCTCTTCAAAACTCAGATTGGTTTCCATGGTAACTAGTGTGTTTATCTTCTCTTTCATTTAAGGAAGGAAGAGCAGACTTTTGCAATCGAGATTACCGTATATATATATATATATATATAATATATATATACACAAAGAAACTTGAAAAGCGATTCCAAGCTGTTTCGTGAATTCAACAGTGCACCTCGTCAGGGAATGAAGGGAAAAGGCAAGAAGCGTAAACAAATTATTTAGAAGAGATTAACAGATATTAACAAACACTATAATTAAAGGAAAAATAAAAGATATTTTAACAAGATTTGGTCCGTTTTAGACATTTCCGAACTGTTATTGAAATTATTTATGTAGTAGTATGGATGCACATTCCAGAATGTTCCTTTCGGTTATGGCTTTATTTTTAAAAGAATTTTAGAATTCTCCCAATTTATACTAGGATTATATCTATACATGTGGTTGAACAATGCGTTACAATTATTTGTCGTCCTTTATACTGTTTCGCCAGCTTCAGTATCTGAGCTTTTTTTATTAGGCGGGATTTAACACTATTTTTTATAATAAATGCAAAAACACTTCACTTTTCTACGTGAAGGTCAAATTATGATAATAAAAACCCACTCTAATAGACAGAGTTTATTTCCACAACAGTTTCGATGCCCACTGGCATCCTCTTCGAGTGGATGCCAGTGGGCATCGAAACTGTTGTGGAAATAAACTCTGTCTATTAGAGTGGGTTTTTATTATCATAACTATTTTTATACTTAAAATTACATTAATTCCATTTGTTGTAAATAAGGCTGGAAGATATTTAAAATTTACATAAGGAAGGCTAAGGATATTTTTTTATGATCAAATTCCATTTTAGTTACGCTCTTACGATACTTTTTTTTTTGCGTTTGCTCTAGAACAGCGCTGTCCAACTTGCGGCCCGCGGAATGGAATTTTGCCAAATTTCATTTCTGAATTTTCTTCCCTATTTTGTCATTTCTAGTAGGGAGAACAACATTCAGCGGGTTCCTAAGTCGTATTAACCAACAGTGTATGATTATAGGCAACATCTTGGCCGCGCTTTATAGAAGTTGGACAGCACTGCTCTAGAACATTCTAGAAATGAAATAGGATAAGTTTATTATCAATGTTTGCAATATTGCATAACTCGGAATGTGAAAAATTTAATCCCGAATTTTTAGATTCTGAGTAGGAACATATTCTGCGAACTATGGTCGAATAGCGCTCTGACCTTTGATGATGATAACCGCTACTACCGAGAGAATAGGTATCAAGACAGTAGGTTACGCGAGTCCTCGAGTTGTACCTTCATCAATATCGATGGAAGCTTCATTTTCGTCGGATTTTTTAGTTCTCTGATCTTTGTTTCTTTCCCGTTTATGAGTTATGCTGGTTTTTTTTCAATTTTTATTTGTAAAAGAATGCTCTACGATCGTGCCACTCGTTACACTGATGGCAAGTCTGTGAACATAAATAGTCCTGAGACGTGTGTTGCTACGTAAGCAAATTAGGTTGGGTTTAGTTCTTTCCTCTTTCATACCTTTCGTTATAAGAGTTACAGTATTTTTACAGTGCAAAGTAGAATAGTGCTCTCTTTTTGCGGAAGTAACACCAGGGTGTCTACAAGGTCATAAAATCATAAAAAGTCATAAAAATTAAAAGGTCATGAGTCATAAAAATTGAAAGGTCATAAAAAGTAATAAAAAGTCATAAAATTTAGTGTGGGTCATAAAATCAAGTTTTTGTTACTATTGCACACTGGTATTTGTTAGCGAATAGGAAATAATGACAAAATGAATTAATAAAAAATATGATGACATATTAATAAATAATTTATACTAAAATTATTTATTATTTGTCTGCAAACGTCAATTTTATGTCAATTTTGCTTTATATTTATATATATATATATATACACACAGTACATACATACATATATAAAGCAAAAGTCATAAAAAGTGCTAATTTTTCACGTCATAAGATTTGTAGACACCCTTTCGTTTCTACGGAGAATGACCGACCTTGCCTTCGAAAGCTTGGGTTTTTCGTCTTTCCAAAATTTGGAGCTGAATCAGTTCGACCTTTTTCGTCTCTGGGTGTTGTTGTAATCATTTCCCATCGTATGAAATGGCTTCTCTTCGGTTTCAACCGATTGAAAGAAGTCTACTTCGGCATTTACGGTTTGCCTGAACTGATCTAAATTCAGGTAGATGGAATTTGTAGTTCTATTTATGCTGTTCTTGATCTTACTGGGCAACTTAAGCGTTAATAAGGCTGCAAAAAACTACGCCTTCATTCTAACTCGAAAGTTTTTTGAGAGCTCTTAAGGTACCTTCGTAACTGGCTCTAAAACTACTTAACTCGGTCGCGGTTGATTTTAAATTCCTTAAATCGAATAATGCGCGAAGATGAGCTCGTACTTTCCTCTTCGGTTTGCCGTAAGTCTCTACAAGAAGCTTAAGTACTTCCTCGTAGTTGGCGTTCGTGATGGTAAACTCGTCTAGAAGCTTGGTCTTTAGTTTTTCATACTTTTGTCTTGGTAGAATAGATCCTGTATTTTATGTAACCCCACAAAAAAATGTCAGGGGTGTAAGATCAGGTAAGAGTTTCACAAGCAGTGTGTAGAGATGCTCCATCCTGCTGAAACCAGTGTGAATCTGGGGTAATGCAGTTATGGCCTTGCTAAGTTATCGTCTATTGGTAACACTACTATCTTTTCCTAATTTCATGAAACTTAGGTAAAATTATTGCTTTAATTGGTTATTAAAGTTATTAAGGTATTGCTTTAATGGTGAAAGAACTGTTTTAATATATAATATTTAGTAGTTACTAAGTAATGAGAGATAGAAATGTAGCTACTGTATAGGCATATAGGCATATGCCGAATAAAAACCCTCAATTTGGTACCTTTCTTAAGAAGAAACGCCAATAATAAAATATACATCCATTATAAAATAATGGGCAAATAAAAATAGACATTTTGAGGGGGCCACCATACCATATATATATATATATATATATATAAGCCCCCTGATTAAATCTTAAAACTATCATACTAAGGTTATTCCTGGATGGAATGATTTTATTGCCCCCCTGAAGAGGGAATCGAAAGACGCCTATGATTTGTGGTGCTTTCATGGTAGACCCAGATTAGGACGAGTATACATGAATGTGTGTGGAAGTCGGGGTCAGTATAAGGCGGCCATAAGGCGATGTAAACAGGAAGAAGAGTCTATTCGAGCATCAAAAGCCTGTGAAGCTCTCATAAATAACGATAATAACAAATTTTGGAAATTTGTTAAGAATCAAACGGGTGTCAAAAATGTCCTCCCTCCGACAATCGATGGGTTGTCGGGGGAGGATGAAATTGCAAAGCTGTGGAAAAACAACCACTATAACATTCTTAACAGTGTGAGTAGGGATAATCTTAAGATAGATTGCAGCGAAACGATTGTGCGAGGGACAAGGGAAAATATTTTATCATTTTCTGAAGTAAAGAGGTTAAATTAAAGAGTTAAGGACTGGTTCTGCGTCAGGGGTATGTGACTTATCGAATGAGCACTTAAAATATGCAAATGACGTAGTATGTCTGCATATATCATTGCTCCTATCAGCCATGCTTGCTCATAGCTATATTCCTGCAGAGTTCATGAGGGTATATATCTTGCCCCTGGTCAGAAATAAGTAAGGAGACATTCTGTCCAGCAATAATTACAGGCCTATTGCTGTCGCTTCCTGCTTCTCGAAACTACTAGAAAAGCTCTTGTTACTCCGATTAAATGATTTCCTATGGACATCTCTTAATCAGTTTGGCTTTAAAAGGTCCCACTCAACTGACCTGTGTATCTATGTACTTAAAGAAACAATATCTAAATACATTGACAGTAATTCAACCATTTATAGCTGTTTCCTTGATATAAGTAAGGTATATGATAGGGTGAACCACAATATTTTATTTGCAAAACTAGAAGACAGGAAGGTTCCCATGTACATATTAAATTTATTGAAATTTTGGTATTCCCACCAATCTTTCACTGTTAGGTGGGGCAATGTACTATCCGGTGTTTTGGCTCCTCTTGCGGGGTGAGACAAGGCTCCTCGCTCTCCCCTATGCTGTTTAATGTGTATATTGACGGATTAATTGCTTCACTTAATGAGGCAACAGTGGATGTTGTATAGATAACACAAGGATAAATAACTTAGTTTATGCCGATGATATGGTGTTAATAAGTCCCTCTGTTAAAGGTCTGGATCGGCTACTAAGTGTCTGCGAAGTGTATTCGCAGAAACACGATATTCTTTTTAATGTTACAAAAACTAAGGTTATGCAATTTCATCCTAAAAGCTGTAATCAGCCAGCTGATATAAGGTTTAAAATGAATGGTGAAGTAATTGAGGAAGTACGAGAGTTTAAGTATTTGGGTCAAACTATTACCAGCTCCTTGAGTATGCTCGGATATAAGAAAACAATCTCGAAGCCTGTGTGTTAAAGCGAATATGACCATAAGGAACTTTCGTTTCTGTACAAGTGAAGCTAAAGACACACACTTTCGTACTTTCTGCAGTAATATATACGGTCAGCAACTCTGGGTGAATTATAAAAAAGGTTCTGTCAGAACCCTAAACTTGCTGTACAACAGGTCTTTTAGACTTTTACATAAATTACCCCCGAGATGCTCAGCGTTTCGCAAATGTTTGCTACCCGCAATGTCCCGAGCTTCCCGGAGGTAACAAGACGTGCTCAACACAGTCTAATGCAAAGAATTAAAAAATCAACTAACCCGATCATTCAAGCTATCCATGAGTCCTGCCATTTATCCTCTAAGCTATGGACTTCTTGGTACGAAAACGTCTGTCTGTAGCTCCACTTAACTTCGACATTACAGTATTATTTCTAATCAATTGTATATATTTCTATCCTTAGTATATGAACTGTCATTGTATTAATAATATTGTCATATGGACTATAGTCTGCCAATAAACCTTTTCATTTTCATTTTCATTTCATATATGATGAAGTTATGTTAACACAAGAAATAACGGAAAAACAAGAAAAACAACTGCCTAGATTTGGTGTTCACAAATAACAGCAACCTAATTGATAATATAGAAATATCCCCAACTATAATATCGTATCACAACATTATTGAAATAACAACCAATATAAAATCAACAAGAAAGGAAAGAACACGAACAACGGAAAGAAGCAAATTCGAAAATTTTAATTTTCACTCCAAAGCTATAAACTGGGAAGGTGTTGCATCCAGCATGGAAGTAATAGATTGGAAATCCACCTTCGAGGCCAAGACAACGGAAGAGATGCTAATGACTTAGATGAGAAGACGCTGGAAATTGTGGAAAGACATATCCCAAAAATGCAACAAAGGGGAAAGAGAAGCAGGTTCGAGAGATAAAAGAGGTCATTGTTCCGAAAGAGAAAAAGAGTGACTGCAAAATTAAGTAACTGTGAAGATAACATCAGAAAAATATTAAATGATAAACTGCAGAGTATCGATGACGTCATACAGGAACTAATTGACGAGCATACAGAAAAAGGCGACGCTACAGAGGCGATAAAGGCTAACTCAAAGTACTTCATTTTGCAAAATTATAAAGTCAAAAACCATGCGACTATTGGACCTTTGAAAAACTAAGACAGTGCTTTGTCTGATGATCTAACAGAAGCATCCGAAATATTAAGAACTCAGTACGAATCATCTTTCAGTATCCCCAAAACTGACAATACAAACGCGTTCTTTGAAGAACTACAAGGGGAAAGTATAACGGACTTCGACTTTACGACAGATGATATTACACAAGCTATATGGAAACTAAGAGCAGACCCAGCGGCAGGACAGGACAAATGGAATGCCACACTGATCAAAAACTGCAAGAATGCAATCGCTGAGCCCTATATTGGATATAGAGACAATCACTAGACACGGGAGAAATACCCGGCATCCTGAAGAGCGCGAACATAGTCCCACTATATAAAGCAGGAGATCGATCCGAGGCCAAAAACTATAGGCCAGTGTCGCTTACATCTCATCTCACTAAAATATTGAAAGAATAGTTAGACAGAAAATCTATGACTTTTTGGAAACTTAGAAAAAAATCAAATGATAACTAACATGGGTTTCGGTCAGCCAGATCATGCCTATCACAACTAATGGAACACTACAACAACGTTATTGATGCACTGGAAAGTAATGAAAACTATGATGTAATATACACAGACTTTGCCAAAGCGTTCGACAAATGTGACCATGGAATCATTATACATAAACTGAAGTATATGGAAATAACAGGAAAAGTAGGGAAATGGATATATAAATTTCCTTAGTGATCGGAGGCAAGTCGTTACAGTACAAGGAGTATCTTCATCAGAATCAGAGGTCCTCAGCTCAGTACCACAAGGAACAGTATTAGCTCCACTACTCTTCATAATCATGTTAACTGACAAAAATGAGGACGTTACCAGAGACAGCACAGTAACATCCTTTGCCGATGACACAAAGATCATTAGAAAAATAAGAAACCCAGAAGATATAGGATCTACAAACAGACATGAACAGAATCTACAAGTGTACGGAAGACAACAATATGAAGTTTAACACTGAAAAATTTCAGCTGTTACGGTACGGAAAAAGAGAGGACCTAAAATCCATGGAATATTATACCCCAAATGGATAGGAAATTCGGAAAAATTCTAAAGCAAAAGATTTAGGGGTTGTAATGACTGATGATGCGAAATTTGAAACACAAAATAAGATGGCACTAAACAGAGCAAAGAGAGTAACTGGGTAGATACTGAGAACCTTTAAACGAAGGGATAGGAATATAATGATTCCTCTACTGAAAACACTGATCATATCTAAATTGGAATACTGCTCGGTCCTAACATGTCCATATAAAAAAGAAGACATTAGACAACTAGAAGGGATTCGGAGAAGCTTCACAGCCAAGACCAAGGGGTGCAAAGAACTAAATTACTGGGAAAGGTTACGCGAATTAAACCTATATTCACTGGAAAGGAGGAGAGAGAGATACACCATTATTTACACTTGGAAAATAATGGAGAAACTAGTCCCTAATCTTACTCTGAACCCTGTAACTCCCCAAACAACAGTGGAATGTAGAAAATGAAGACTGTGTCGTGTTCCCAAATTAAAGGCGAGACAGGGAACATCCTTAACCCTGAAAGAAAATAGTTTTGTTGTGAGAGGACCAAAACTGTTTAATCAACTGCCCAAATACCTAAGGAATACTAGTGGTGTTGCGGTGGACATCTTCAAAAGAAGATTAGACGCCTGGCTCAGAACAATCCCCGATGAGCCGGACGCACCTGGCTATGTGAGGTGGAGAGTACAAGAAACGAACTCGCTACTTCACCAGGCCAATTCGAGAGGAGGGTCGACAAGCTTGACCTTCGTGAAATGAGGAATCATCGCACGGAACATTTGAAAGGTTAAGATATATATATATATATTAGTGGCGGACCGGATATCCGCATCATTTTTAGCATCCGCTTCCGCACTTCTGACTGCGGATGTTATGCGGATATTACCTCCAATAAATTATGCAATTTACAATTAAATTAGCTTATAAAGTAGCTTATAAGGCCCAGTCATGTACATTTCGTGTAAAGTATTAATTATTTATTAATGAACAAACAAATATATAAACCTCAAAATATAAATACCATTAAATCAACAAACACTGCCTGTGCCGCCGTGCGTACTCCACTGATTTTGTTTCACAGCAACACAGTAACTTTTCAGAATGAAATTGTTCGTATAAGATCAAGCAGTCTATCGTGTTTCGAACAAGATTATTGTAAATAAATACGAAAAATAGTAAATTCTTTAGCAAAAATAAAAATGCTAATTTTCTATAGCAAACACAGTGCTAAATTTGCACAGTTTCTAAAATTAGCAATTGAAAATTGAATGAAACTTGTTTCATTGAATTTTCTGTGGCTGAAACTCTTGAAAAAGTTATTATTTTTATCATAATGAAAATATTAATTTTAATTCTTATGCATTGCCTCCCATAATAGTAATATCACGAAATTTGAAAAATTGTCATATATTCATAATTCTATATTATATTGATAGATTAACTAAATATCCGCATCCGCAGATGTTGAAAAACTGACATCCGGGCCACCACAAAAAAAAAAAAAAAAAAATATATATATATAAATGAATAGAAACGACATAAGTATTAAGGAACGTTTCTGCACACGAGGAGGAGAGATAACGAATAAATGAAAAATGAGGCGAACCGCCCGGGAATCGAACCCAGGGCCTTCCAATTGCCGGTTGGACGCGCTACCATTATGCTACGGACCTCAATTAATTGAGGTCCGTAGCATAATGGTAGCGCGTCCAACCGGCAATTGGAAGGCCCTGGGTTCGATTCCCGGGCGGTTCGCCTCATTTTTCATTTATTCGTTTCTCTCCTCGTGTGCAGAAACGTTCCTTAATACTTATGTCGTTTCTATTCATATATATACTGGTGGTCATTGCAGTTATATATATATATATATATATATATATATATATATATATATATATATATATATATACAGGGTGGGCCGTAAGTTTCCATACATAGGAAAAATTAAACGTTTGTTTTTATGTTTCAGATACCCTAAGAATATGCGTTTGACGTAAGATCTTGTTTATGATGAAGCAAATTTTTACGTCAATGGAGAGGTTAATCGGCAAAACATACGTTATTGGAGTAATGCTAACCCTAACTGGCTGAGTCCGACGAAGATGCAAGGTGCGGTAAAGTGATGGTGTGGGCCGGGGTGACAGAATTATTGGACCAATTTTGTCAGTGGAAATCTTAATGCCGAAAGGTATCTTAACATGTTGCAAGAAGAGATTTTCCCATCCCTGCTAAACGAGGAAGGTAACTTCCCAGTTTACTTCCAGCAAGATGGAGCTCCACCTCATTATGGTCTTCACGTGCGTCGGTATTTGGATCAGCAGCAGCTTCCGGATGCTTGGATTGGTCGGCGTGGTCCTGTGGAGTGGCCTCCCAGATCCCCAGATCTCACCCCCTTGATTTCTATCTTTGGGGGCACTTGAAGGCCATGGTGTATCAGGAAAAGATACGAGACATAAATCATCTAAAGGAACGTATCACCAACGCCATTACAAGCATAACGTCAACTGTGCTAATGCGTGTTCATCAACAGTGGGGAACACGTATTGAAATGTGTTTTCAAAACAATGGCAACCATGAAGAGCATATTATATAAATAAAAATGGTTGTCCATAAAAAAATGTTTATTTTTCCTATGTATGGAAACTTACGGCCCACCCTGTATATATATATATATGAAAAATTATTTCACGAAAGTGACATGTGAAAAATATTTATGATGAATAAAACCACGAAGGGAAAAGAAACACAAAGGGGTGCTCAAGCGCTTTCGTCTAATAACATCCTCAGGAACACTATATATATATATATATATATATATATATATATATATATATATATATATATATATATATATTAAACTGTCCAAACTTAGAACACTTTCACATGATGATCATTCATCGCTTCAGTGCATATTGAACCCTCAAACTTCATTAGAGGATTAGGAAGACACACTTGTGAAATGGATCCACTGACCTCCGATTCTCTGTGACGGAGATGTACCAGATTCTTGTATTTGTCATGATACACAAGTGTTTAACATACCCCCATTAGCACGCAAATAAAAAAAAAAAACCACAGACAGTAAGTGTTTACAAATGGACATAAACAGCATATACACAGCTGGTCAACAAGATAACAATTTGAAACTTGACACCGAAAATGTTCAACTCGTATGATAGCTAAAAAAAATGAGGAATTAAAATCTATGGACTACTATGCCCAAAATGGACAGGAAATTCAGATATATATCCAAAGGCCAGAAGATTTTGGAGTAATAATGAGCGAACACGCCAAATTTGAGACTCAAAATAAGATAGGAATTTAAATTAATAAACAAACAAATTTGGAATACCTGTAAAATAATGGGCGAAATATAATATATGATGCTTTGTTTGAAGAAGTTCTGATCATACCAAGACTGGAAAATTGCTCCAACTTACCATTTTGTATATAAAAAAAAAAAAAAATTAGTTACACGTTAAACTTTACAGACAAAATTCAATGAATTCAAGAAGTAAATTACTGTGAAAGAGTTGCATAAATTATATCTGTACTCGTTGAAAAGAAGAAAAAGAGAGAGAGAGACCATAATTTACACACACAAAAAAAACAACTGAAAATTTGGTTTCTAATCTTAGACTGAACCCCATAACCATCCAAACATAAGGAGGGGATTGTAGACACCAATCGACTAGGGAAGTAAGTACTCCGGGAGGTGTGGGGAGACATTAGGCAGGAGACAGGGAGGACTGGAACTCCCGTTTCTCCTGTCACTGTCCTCCTTAGCTGATCTTTTTCCGTGTCTCATCTACCCTATGAGCATTCCAGCAGCCTCTGAAACACACACACTTCTCCCTCTATTCCTTATTGCATATACACGCATCTTACACTACGACACATTCTCTTCAAAATTAAAAAAGAAAAGGTAATAGTTCTTAACAGCTTCGGAGACTGATTTCGACTCACTCCTTTTTCGTCTATGAGATGGGGCGGGGGGGGGGGGGTTGCGGACATTCGCTCCTGACCCCCTCCTTCCTGCGTTAAAAAAAAACATACGGGAAAACAGGAAAGGCAGAATGTGCAGTGTCCCTAAGTTGAAGGCTAAACAGGAAGGGCCAAAACTTTGAACATGAAACTACATTATTGGGGCTGATGTGGCCACATTCGAAAGAAGACTGTATACCAGACTCGGAACAACTTCAATAAGCTGGGTATGCCTGGTCATGTGAGATGGAGAGCTCCAGAAAGCAACCCTCTCTTTCACCAACTCAACTACAGAGGCAGGGCCGCGAGCATGACCTCCGTGCGGTAATGGATCGTTGTATGTCCCTTGTATGAGGTTACCAGTGATATATATATTTATGTCGCTTGTACAGGGTGGCCCATAAGTCTCAATCGCTTATAATTAAAGCGAAAATCCCTAGAGCGGATTTAAAAAAAATGAAAGAGTACTTGTCGAGATGGTTATATTTTCTACTTGATTTTTTTTGTATTTTCGCTTTAATTATAACCGATTGGGACTTATGGTCCACCCTGTACAAATTGGTTAATATAAAATTGGTGAAAATTGTGGCGTACATAAATTGTATCATTCTCTCAAGAGTTTGTTTCATCCTCCGCTTGCATGCGTTCTTCGTATTCAGTCATATCTAAATAATAAATAATTTTTCCCTATTCGCATTCCGTTTTTTACGACCCTGTTCAAAGTGGTCAGTGGATGAAGAACTCTTTAGGAATTAGTCAAATAGGCCATAAAAGTGTTTATGTGCGCGCCATTTAAAATTTATTGGTGCCTAGACTTCAGCCTTTTTAATCTATTGTTAAAAACGGCTGTCAAACTAGGCTATTCATTCAGAATCAAAACAATCCAACCTGATTCCGAATTGAATAAGTATTCAAACGTTTTATTCAATTTCCCGCAGGAACCGAACCCACGGCCATATTTGAGATTCGAAAAAACAATTACTCATTCACCGGTTTTTTTGTTGTTTTTTTCTGTTAGTGTTTGAGTCTTTTCTTTTAATTTTTGTTTGTTTATGTTTTGTTGGGGAACATTTTTTTTTCTTTTTATAAATCCTTTCCTTTGTTGTTCCTTTTCGTTTAGTTTCACTGAAATGAATAGTATACTGTGGCACATAAATATTAATAATGGTAGCCATTTAACATTAAAACATGGTATCTTTCAGCTCTTTTAGGATGTGTTTTAGTACTGACTTCAGAGTTTATATCCCGGCGCTAATATGTTTTTTGACATATGCTATTATAATGAAATGTTGTCTGCGGTTGCTTTTAGACTTTAAATTTTTCCTATTTAGTATATTAAATAGTGTTGAGTTTGAGGACTAATTTATATATATATATTTTGCGTAGCGAAAGCCCTCCAAAGGACAACCTAGAGGGGGGGACTGGAAGGGCAGGAGGTGTGTTACTAAAACCTTCTCTGGTTCTCCCGTAATGTGTACACTACGTATAAGATACACTTGTTCCTAGAAAAATAGCCACCTTTTTCGCCTGGAGAAGAAAACCATAATTCCAAGGATAACTAAATGAAACGGAAATTATATTAAACTTTTTCTATTATCCTCAAAATGAGAGATAGTTTATTTAAATTAGAAGAGAAGTCTTTTTACAAATTCAACTTGAGCAATATTTGTTAAAAATAAAGTTGACAGCACGAAAGTAGAAGAAAATGTGTTACTCAATAGTCAAATTTTACGGTCAATTTCGGTCAACGTCGATTTAGGGTAGGCTTAGGTTAGGCTGGTTGGTGCATTCTTATAAGATGTAGAGGGCTAGGCTACGTAGGTTAATAAGTGAAGTAGGCCTAGTCCTAGACGCTAATGCTGCCACCTTCAGTTTCAAGAGTAAAACCGTATCTTAAACGACGTTGTGTCACGTTTGGTGGAAAAAATTTTCGAAACTCGTGCACGAAAGGTGGGAAGTGAACGACCGTATACAGCAAGGACCTCGATAAACATTGAATCTGTAAGTTAACCTATTTTCAGCCAAGTAAAGACTCCCCGCTCAAGTTTGAGCGTACGGAGAACTGCTAATAGCATCTGTATTAAAAAAAAGGTCAGAGCATCGAAATGCGAAGAAAGACCCTTAGTCTAAAAAATGTTTAAGCGTTTCCAAGTGCATCGCATATCTGAACGTGTACGATGTTGCCGTTGACTGGTTCGCCATTTTGAATCAAATAACAACGTGTCTCTATCATTTGGTTTATGGTTCAAGAGGTTTTCATTACTGATGGCCTTAAAATACGCAAAACGATAGTGTGCACGTTAACGTAAGAAAAAAAAATTTGAAAAGAACTCCTTCAGAGATATATTACTCCAGTCAGTCTGTGATGGTTTCTGTTGGTGTTTCTCGTTTAGGAAAAACACTCATGGTTTTGGTCAAACATTATTGTGACGATATCTAAATTTGAAAGTTAGGGTGATAATTATGTTTTTCAGCAAGACGACGTTCCATCTCATTGGTCCCTGCATATCAGTGTACAGTTGATTAGTTTACAGACAATCTTACAGACGTTTACAATCTTTACAGACTTTTAGTTGACAAAATTTACAGACAAAATATTCAAGCTGTCAATCAACTTCAAGAATGCATTTTGACAACATAGAATGAACGCACGAATGGCGCACGAGGCTACAATTCGCCACTGATAATGATGGAGGACACACATTGAACACTTGCTGGGTTAATGTTTTATTAAATTTTTGTTCATTGTAAACTACTTCAATGTTCAGCAACGTCTCTAATGACCCTCCTTGTCAACTTTGTTTTTTAACAACTATTGTTCAAATTGAATTTGTAGAAAGACTACTCATTCGGTTTAAATGAACTACCTCTCATTTTAAATTAAAGTTGAAGTTCCGTGTGTTGGTCTCTCTTCACACGGAGGTCAAGCAGGTAGCCCCGCCTCTAGGCCTGGCTTGGTGGAGGAGCGAGGTAATATATACAGTATATGTATTTATTATTAATTTCCATGACATATTAATAGATTAAGTAAATATAGAAAAAAGGTTTCACTTTTTCATAAGGAACTGCTCCGCCTCTACACCCATTCATGGTAGAAGCAGATCGCAGCATCATTGCCAAGTATAATAGAAGGTCAACATACTAACGAGGCTTTCGTACGTGGTTGTCTGGTTGATCACCACTGAAGCAACAATTTTTTGAGTTACATATAATAATCAGTGAGCCGTCAAATTCATAAATTCGGGCGTATGACGTATGATATATATATATATATATATATATATATATATATATATATATATATATATATATTATTCCCCGCAAGGGGGTTCTAAGCTCGTGCTCTTGAGTGCTCTTTGTGCTCGTTTGTACGTGCTTGTTCCTGGAGGTTTCACGTGCGCCCTCCCGGCCCTAGCACCCAAGGATGATGGGGCTCGACCCTGCAGTCCTTGTCATCCTTGGTCTTTTTCCACTTCGACTGTCCCTCCACCCTTTCTTTTTCCTCTGTCTTTCCTCTCACTTTTTCTTTGTTTTTCCGCTGAGATATGCCCTTTTAAATAGAGGCGAATCGGTTCTTCCGAACTTAAAAAAAAAAAAATATATATATATATATATGAAGGTTTTTACATTTCATATTTTGCAATCGAGTGTGTTGCCATGCGTATATCATTACATACAGCCATATACTTACACGTGTTAAATAATTCATGCATACCGTAAAGATGCTTACGTGCTTTTCCGTAGACCAATAACCTTTAGGTATCTCTTTCAGTGTCTCTCTCAGTGCGAGATCGCGAAGGAATCCGTTACACGCAATATTTACCTGCTAAGACATGAATAAAATGAGAGAAGCCAAAGCGGCGTTAGTGCCACATCTGTTCTATATCAGCTGGGCACAATTTAATACGTTTAAGAATGGTATTAGCTTCAGGGCACTCAATGGTGACAAGTTGAGCTACTTGGAGAACTTTATATTTAGATATTTTTATTGATTTTTTCCTATTGTGACGATGAAGCAGCATAAATTGTACAAACCATATTAAGACTAAGTGATAAAGTCGCTTCAGTGAATCGTATGGTCATGTACTGGCACTGAATATCAGCCTTTTTATCGAACAAGCGTTTATTATTAAAAATGGGGGTTTTAGCAGTTGAAAATGTACCTTAATGTAATTATTATTATTATTACTAGTACAGTTCCCGTCACTTCGCTGACGGTTAGACAGGCTAAACTACAAAAAAAGAACCCAGCCGTGAAAATTTTGAGCTTCACATTGTGTCAACATTTCTGAATCTGGTATCTCCCAAAACCTCCTCACCCCCATTCAACTTGGGGGGCTAACCCCCTCCCCCATTACCCCCACTCCTCCCCATTACCACACCCATCCCCCATTACCCCCACCCCACCCTTCCCCCATTGCTAAACTACAGAAAAGAACACAGTCATGAAAATCTTGAGCTTCACATTGCCGCCCATAATACAATTTCTGAATTTTTTTTACAATTTCTGAATTTTTTTCTCAATTTCTGAATTTTTTTCTCACAATTTTTTCTCACAATTTCTGAAAGTGTGACGGACGGACGGACAGACAGACAGACAGACAGACAGACAGACGGACAGCTCTCTTATTATAGTATAGATAGATTATTGATGATGATGATGATGATGCTGAAATTGGTCTTTGAAATACTAAGCATTTATATGAAAATGTGGGTAGCTAAATTCGATGTCGTATGTCTGCATACTGTATGTTTGAGAGTCCGGAACGATATTTAGACTCGCGATCTTGTCTTCTCCCTGAGTTTAGGCCTATAGGGGGAAGAAGGGAGGGAGGAAAGGGTGGGGGCGGGCGGTGGAGAGAGAACTGTGAGAATAGGGGGTGGCTTTAGGGGGTTTCGAAGTTGATAGTCTATTTATTCTTGAAGTATTTGCTTTTGTAGGTTTACAAAAACAAAAATAAACGCTTCAAACCCTCAAGTGTTGTTACTGCTTGTTTAGCAAAAGTTTTGAAGTTGGGGGGGGTGGGGTGGAAAGAAGAAGAAGAGAGGAGGAGGAGGAGGAGGAGAGGGAGAAGGAAGAGGAGGAGGAGAGAGTACAAGTTTATTACATTTGAGAGATGGGTCTTAATTTTGTTTGAGTTCAAAATTTTTTATTTTTTTTTAAAAGTCTTTAAACGGTTTTGTTTATCTTTTATCGGACTTGTTTCGAGGTTTCTTTCGCCGTTCGTCAATTATGTCCTTTCATGCCTTTGTCTTTAAAGTTAGAAGAAGAGACGCTTTGGCGACCTTTAAACTTCCCCCACCCGTCATCTTTCATACAAGGCTGTGTGAAAACAAAAGAATTTGATCCTTTTGTCGTATGTGAATAACAACGTATTTCCTTAATCTTTGTATCGAGATTCTTTTGTGGGGATGACTTAATGTTTTTTCCTTTTATTTTATTATAAAGAATAAAGAGGATTGAAAATGAGAGAGAGAGAGAGAGAGAGAGAGAGAGAGAGAGAGAGAGAGAGAGAGAGAGAGAGAGAGAGAGAGAGAGTTACAAAGAAAAGAAGTACTTGAAAAGGCCTTGCGGCAGGCAACGGGTGCCAGGGAAAAATTCATACACCCTCAAATAGTGTGCAAGATTCGGTCTAACCTTTTCTTGAACTGGTCCACAGAGGAACTGTTCACAACTTATGAAGGTAGCCTGTTCCACGTGTCACAGATCTTACAGGTAAAGTAATTCCCACACACACTAGTGCTAAGCCGTTTCAAATCCAACTTCCAACCATTTTTGCGAGTTGGGTTATCATTTAAACTAAACACGCTTCTAAAATCGACATTGTTGAACCCGCGTAAGAACTTGAAAACCTCAATGAGTTGACCGCGCAGCCTCCGAGTTTCCAGCGAAAACAACTTCAGGGTGCGTAAGCGTCGATTGTAGACCATATGCCTAACGGAAGGGATTAACTTTGAGGCCCTCGCCTGGACTCGCTCCAGCCTCTCAATATCTTTCCTGAGGGTGGGCGACCAGAACTGCACAGCATATTCCAGGTGCGGCCGAACCAGAGAATTGTAGAGAGAGCACAATCTCCTTGTTCCGAAATCGCCTCCTGATATAACCCAACAGCTTCTGGGCTTTCTTTTCCCGCTCTACGCATTGTTTGGTAAACTTAAGTTCGCTGCTAATTAGCACATCGAAGTCCTTTTCCAAATCAGTCGCCTCGGTATTACTCCCCAACATGGAGTAGTCCGACTTGGGATTGGCGTAGCCAGTGTGCATGACCTTGCATTTACCCAAGTTAAACGGCACTTGCCATTTTTTGACCACTCTCCTATCCAACGTAGGTCCGCACGCAGTTGCTCGATCGCTTCGGGCGGCCCAATATTGGCTCCAAGCATCGTGTCATCAGCGAATTTAGTGATCCTACTGACGATGCCAGCGTCGATATCATTTAAGTAAATGATAAACAACAGTGGCCCCAAAACGGAACCCTGAGGAACCCCGCTAGTGACCGAGGCCCAACCCGAGCTAGCCCCTTTAATTACAACCCTCTGCCGCCTATTCTTCACTCAGTTTCCAATCCACCTACCTACTTCCCCACCGATACCCAGCGCGCGGACTTTGGCCATTAGCCGGCGGTGAGGTACCTTTTGAAAGGCTTTCTGAAAGTCGAGATAAAGTATATCAATCGCCCTACTCTTATCATACTCACTCCACATGACGTGGAAAAACTCGAGCAGGTTGGTGAGACACGACCTATGCTGTCTAAACCCATATTGGGAGTCCCCAAGCAGCTTGTAGGAATCCAAATGGTCAACGATCCTATTCGCTATTATTATCTCTAATAATTTACCTACGACCGAAGTAAGACTAATGGGACGATAGTTCCCTGGACTTCCGTGATCCCTTTTCTTAAAGATAGGGGTCACATTGGCTTCCCTCCAGTCACCAGGCACCTGGCCCGTCTCCAACGATTTGTTGAAGACTGTAGCCAGGTGGGGAGCCACCTGGTCGCGCACTTCCCGCAAGACTTTGGGGAGGAACTGTCTGGCCCAGGAGCCTTAAACGCGCTGTTTGTCTATTCTATCGGCAACGACTGTCGCGGTACACCGAACACTATCCAGGCCAGCACCTTCGTGCCTGACGCCTGGCTCGGGGATGACGTGGGTGTCCTCTCTGGTGAACACTCCCGCAAAGTACTCATTAAGCACATTAGCGATGTCCGCGTCGGAGGTCCGCAGCACGCCGCTGGGGTCGTTTAATAGGCCTATCATGCTTCTAATGGGCTTTTTACTATTAACATAACTGAAGAACTCTTAGTGTTCTCCTTGCAGAGGCTTGCCACCCGGAGTTCTTCGTTACGTTTGGCTAGCCTAACCTTCGCCTTCACTTCCTTGCACAGGCGGACATACGCCTCAGTATTCTCATGGGAATGATTGGCCTTCGCCCTCCTATACGCAACTTTCCTATTTCGGATAGCCGAAGCGTTGTCCCGACTGAACCACTTAGGCTGCGTTGAAGCAGGGTGACCGGTTTGAGGGTATGGCAGCAGACTGCAGCACCATAAACTCGTCCCGGAATGCATCCACACTCCCTCAACATCGCCGCCGACCTCTAACCCATCTCACCTACGCTATCCCGGAGGCCAACAAAGTCCGCCCGCCGGAGATCAAGCTTACTGCCTCTCGAGTTACTACGCTTCATCCGAGGGACGCAGA
The DNA here is from genome assembly GCA_023014485.1 of Bathynomus jamesi. NCBI lineage: Eukaryota > Metazoa > Arthropoda > Malacostraca > Isopoda > Cirolanidae > Bathynomus > Bathynomus jamesi. The sequence continues at coordinate 1,246,863 of JAJOZX010000396.1, read as the reverse complement.
CACAGAACCTAATCAGACCGTGATCACTCCCGCCCAACGATTCGTCAACGGTGAGGCCTGTGACAAGGTTGTCTTCGGTCGTGAATACTAAGTCTAAAACGTTTTCGCCTCGTGTGGGCCCATTGACCCACTGAGTGAGGAAGTTCTCATCAGCAAAGTCAACTAGCCTCCTTCCTTCAGCATCAGCAGTCCTGTCTTCCCAGTTTATGCCGTGACAGTTGAAGTCTCCTAAAACTACACACACCCTGTCCCCTAGCAGGCTGTATTCTCCTCGAGGAAGAGATGCGGAGGTCTGTACACCAAGATTAACCTATAGTTCGTCCCTCCCACCTTCAGATCGACGCCAAGCAGCTCCCGTTCCGATCGGAACTGGCAGTCAACTGGACTCAACGTGTCCCTGACGTATATTAGTACCCCACCCTCCTCCCCACGGTCCGGTCCTTGTGAAACATTCTATACCCGGGAATCTCGAACTCCCCAACGTAGTCCCTACGATCAGCATGAATCCAGGACTCGGTAATAGCAACGATATCCTGGTATTCTGATGCTAAGAGCGCCCGTAGCTCGCAAAACTTATTCCTAATCGACTTGGCATTAAAAAGCACTGCACGGAAGGAGCCTTCCCTATTCTGACCGCCCCCTAGCAAGACCCGTTTCTTGAACAGCCATGGCTGTCGGGAGTTGAAGAGCCCCTCACCAACGGGGGGTCAACTTCCTCAGGAGGCTGAACCCCTTCCAACGGGGAAGGAGGGTCACCAACCTGTGAGGGCCCGTCATCAATCCCCGGGCTTGACCTCACCAGAGAGAGAGAGAGAGAGAGAGAGAGCGCTATTGTTTTTACAATATTTATTAGATGTATCTATAAGCGTCACATAACGTTCTATTTGCTTTTGGGGCATCTCGTTTTCTGTTAACTATTTAATTCAGTTTAGGGGGGACTATTTTACGTGGTAGGGTATTTTTAATTCCTTTCGGACTCTCTTTAGAATGAGGAGGATAAAAGTACTAATATACTCATATATTTCAATACCTCATTTATATATATATATACACACACACACACGGTGAGTCAAGTCTCCATACATAGGCAAAATGGTCACTTTATTATGCAATCACTTGTAAGTCACAAAATATGCTCTCTGTGGGCACCATTACACTGAATGCACATACGGATGGCACATACAAAGGCATCTCAGCACATCACCTGCAAAAAAATAAAAAAAAAACATTTATTTATCATGACCATTTTGCCTATGTATGGAGAATTTTGACTCCCCTATATATATATATATATATATAATTATATATATACACACACGCCAGATTATTAGATTCCAAACACACCGTAACAGGTCACTTGAATATACTGTATTTAGTACAGGGTTTGGTCACGCAAGTGAGTATTTGACAGCAGTCTTAAATGCTAATTTATTTGTATAACAATTTGGCCCTTAATATTTTGGCTTTACTGGGCTCTCCTGCACCGAGAACTCCAAAGTATTTGTTAGAATTTTGGACGAATAAAGTAGTACTGTGTTCCAAATTAACAAACCCAATTTTGTTAAAATTAAATTAATTATGTTAATTTAGAATAAATTTTGTTTGGGTTAAACACGGATTAAGAAAGTATTTTCCTCCGAAATGGTTTTGAAGTCACGGGAAATATCTTGAAATTATAATTTGAAAGAAATGTAATTTTAAATTTTAATTTTAATTTTCATCTTAACCAAATTTATTTTCGGGTTAAATTAGTGTTTATTTAATTCAATTTTAGCAAAAAATGTTAATGATAATTTTAAACACGATACTTTTTGTTAGTCTAAAATCCAAATTTTTTTAAAAAATTAAATAGTGTTTTGAGTGTGGGTTATATTACGCTATTTGAACCTAAATCGTCACAGTCGTCACAAGTTAAATACTGAATTGATAATTTGCACGACAGAAAGAAAATGAAAGAAGAGCGAATTAATTCACGTGATTTCTGAGGCGGTCCATACAAAAAATCAGGTCGGGATTAAAAAAAAGAAAAAAAGACGCGTCATCCCGTGAAAGCCAGTAAAATTGTGGGCGAAAGAGGCCCACAATGGCCGGCTTTAAAGAGGAATAAAAAGCTAGTCACCAATCTGAGATCTCTTCTGAGATTCTGCCTAATCATTCATTTCGTGCGTGATTGTAGCAGGGCACAGGGCATTAGGGGCAGGACAAAGTATTTGACGAGTCCAGGTGGTGGTCAGTCAGGAGAATCGAACGGAGGAATGACCCACACGTTTGAGAAGTACTTTGGGCAGGGCATATTGAGGATAAGTTTTTATTTAATGTTTATAGATTTTTTCTTTCCGTCATCAAAGGACGCTCATTCTCAAGAAAGATGTGAGAGATGCTCGGGAGAAAGCGGTGAAGAAGGGATGAAGCAAACGGTCGGGAAGAACCGACCTTGTAAAGGGAAAAATAAAAAAAAATAATTCCGTTGAGACCGGAAAAAAAAAAGGGTCTGGACAAGGATCCCTAAATGCGAATGGTTAAGAGGATTTACAGCAAACAGATGGATGGTTGTTCCAGCTGGAATGAAACGTGATCCGAGGCCATCTTTGTGAATTGAAATAATCACGTGTAACATTTTTTGTGGTGTTTTTATCCTAATCTTATCGTCGTACCAACGAAATATTGAATCTTCACGGAAAAAAAATTCCTTTTTTAATGCGGCCTTAAAATGCCACAGTTCACTTATACGATCACGCTTATTGTTAATAAAGCAATGGTATTTGGGAAGAAGGGTATTGTGCAGGGGGGGAGGTAAGAATTATTGATGGGGGGGAGGACCCATGTCGAATTTTATATCGCTCAACGCGTGTTCCTGGCCCCATCAGTGGAGATTATAAGAACACGTGAATTTCAGCATTTTAACAGATGCCAGACTCGCATTCTGTAGTTAATGCTGATCTTACCATTTTATTAAACCTATTTTTAAATATATCGTTTTTATCTTTCCATAGTATTTAAGTGCGGTTATTGTACTTTCAACGCAGGGGGTATAAAGGTTATGCACGTTCCTTCTGGGTGTAGTAAACTTTATACTTGGGGTGTGACAGCCCTCCGGTCCCGAGTCGTGGGATTCTAGAGAAATTGGCTGCCAATTCCTTTAGGTTCTCTCTCTTTTGGGAGGGCGGGTGAAGTCTGTTGTACAAACCTGTCCCGTGGGTTACTAGGACCCCTTCCCATCCCACTCTGTCCTTTTAGCTTAGGTTAGGGATGTTCTCCTCTGACTGCAGAAAAAAAGAAAAAACTTTTAGTATTGTCTTTTTCTCTACTGTTACGATTAGGACGCTACTGCTATCTCATGCGTGGGAAGAGAGGCTTGGAACCTCTATAAATAACACCATTTAACTTCAGTTGTAGGTAAATATTTAGAGGGGATAATAGCGAGTAGGATTGTTGACCATTTGGAGTCTTACAAGCTACTTGGGGACTCCAACATGGGTTTAGATGGCATAGGTCGTGTTTCACCATCATGCTCGAGTTTTTCTACGTCATGTTGAGTGAGTATGATAAGAGTAGGGCGATTGATTAGAAGGCCTTTGATAAGGTACCTCACCGCCGGCTAATGGCCGAAGTGCGCGCGCTGGGTATTGGTGGGGAAGTAGGTAGGTGGATTGGAAACTGGCGAAAAATGCCACAAAGTTAATCCCTTTCGTTAGGCATATGGGCTACAATCGACGCTTACGTGACGCGGGTTCAAAGATGTCGATTTTAGAAGCATGTTTAGTTCAAATGAAACCCAACTCGCAACAATGGTTAGAAGTTGGATTTGAAACGATTTAGGACTAGTATATGTGGGAATTACTTTAACACGTTGATAGTTTAAGATTAAAACATAAGAAAACTCTGCAGGAGTTCGCTTGCACGGTGTCTCTGTGAGCAAGGTAAAATATAGAGCTATTTATTACTTTTCTATCCAGTTTTCTACTACTGCTAGCATAGTTGAAAGACAAAATTTTCCCTGGCACCCGTTGCCATTGGTACCTCCTCGGTATGGCCGCAAGGCCTTTTGAGGTACTTCTTTTCCTTGTAACTCCTTGTAACTCTCTCCTCTCTCTCTCTCTCTCTCTCTGTATAGGTGTAAATCCACGGGAGTTGTACATCTCGTTTGCGATACAAGTATGTACCGAAAACCTCGCATTATTAAGAAGATCAATAGTGACTATTGTCGAGCTTGTAAACAAGGTGCTGCTTACATTGTTCAAAGTAATGAAATATTAAACAATTAATTATTAACTATACGGTTATGATAAAAATGATCGTGTACAACATTTAAGTGTGTGGTGTGTACGTGTGTGTGTGTGCGTGCGTGCGCGCTTCAGTTTTAGCGTCTTGGGAAGAATCAAAAGTAAACTTTGATGTAAACAGTTTGGATTCATAATAATGATTACTCGTGTACAAACCTCTTTACGTCATATATATACACTGTTGTTAAAGTCTCGAAATCCATTGCATGTAACTTTCTTCATAACTCTGTTGTAAAAACTTTAGTTGTTGGAAGTGACGTGGGTATTATTATTATTTATTATTATTATTATTATTATTATTATTATTATTTTATATTATTATTATTATTGTTTGTTGACGATATGTTCGAGCCCCGATGAATTGTGTTGCTGATCACACAAATCAAAATTTCTTGATTGAATGGTTTGCTCTGTGGTTCATTACGGGTTTCGGTCTCCATTCTCATCATAAATTACGTTGTTTTTTTTTTTAAGTTGAAATATGAAGAAAAACGGGTATTTTTCCGTTATCTGCCCCCCCCCCCCCATGCAAAATTTAAACGTACCCCCTTGACGACTGATTAGGTTAAGTCGTGATATTTTCGTTAGTTTTAACGAAAATATTACGACTTAACCTAACCAATCGTCAAGGGCGTACAGTTGACCTAACCAGGCATTTTATTAGGGGGCAGATAACGGAAAAGTACCAAAGAACGTTGTGTTGTTGCACGACCTTTGGTAAGATTTCCTTTTTAACAATGGAGAATGAGAGCTTTACCATTTTATTTTTAATCCTTTCATGCCCCAATTATGAGGTTTTTATTTAAAAAAAAATTTTTTACCCTGTTCAAACCAAAATAATCTCTAATATTCAGATCGTAAGGCTCAAAATCGATTGTCAAACTCGTGTTGCCATAAAGCAACAGTCGGCATTAAAGGGTTAAACAATTTTTTTCTCTCTAAATACAATAATTAATCATCATTTATTTGTGTTTATTATTATTATTATTAATTAATTAATTAATTCCATCTAATTCACTCATCTTGCAGAGAACTGAGCCACAATTCGTTGAAAATTATTGGCAAGAAGATGTTCAAAGGCCTTTCACAGCTGCGATACTTGTAAGTATATATACATATATATTGACAAACGCCAAGAATTCATTTCGAATGCATTCTCATGTTATTCTGAAGAGCGAAGTCAAAATTGAAGAATTAATTATAGCTTCGCTGCAGTCGTTCATTTCAGTGGAATGGAAGTGATTTTAGAACGAACTGACTTTATAAAATTAATTTTCCTCATTTTAATGAGATAATAATATGGACTTGTTTACAGTTATCTCAACCCAATATCTTTCAAAGTTTACAATTTGAGACTGACATAAATAGGAGGAACAGATTTAACTTTTCTCACTACGTAATGTAAAACAACAACCAACTACAACATCAACAACAGTGAAATGATTAGTCAGAAATTAGCGGTGAATAGTCAAATAATTAATTCTTCAAATTTGGCGTATTTGAATGAGGGGGGAAAAAATGGTTGTACTTAATGTACTTGTTTGCGAATTAGATTTTAAATATATTGACATACATGTATGTATGCATGAATGTATATGTATGTTGTTGATTACTTAACATACACAAACATTGTGTAAACAATTAAATTTTATATAATGTTCATAAAACACATTATTTCACATTCGTATTTCAAATTAGCAAAAACATATCATAATGGCGTTGATGAAAAATTATTAATAGCGTTTTATGACATTTTTTTTTATATTAGGGGTTTCGTTTTATGAGTTAGTGTGTTTCACATTTGCCAAATTCATTATTTAAGGTTTCCATTCGCCGAGCCACTAACATATTCCAGATTTAAGTGCTTCTAGTCTTTTTTTAAACCTCTTCCCGTAAATTTAATGACAGCCATTTTTATAAAATTTATGTGTATTTGAACGCTTCTTTCAATGAATTTTAATTGAATCGATCGACATCTATTTGCGATTCCCGACGTGTGCAAACTTGCTTACGGTAATTCGTGTAAAAACTTTGGTCCCCATTTTATCGTCCTGCTTCTTATTGCGTATGTTAATTAGACCTCGACGATAATAGTACGCCTATTCGTTAAAACAGCAGTGCCATTGATGTAATCGTTTTATTTTGAAACTTCTTCTCTCGTCAGACTGCTTGACGACAACCAGATCAACTGCGTAGACGAACAAGCTTTCGAGGGACTGGAATATCTGGAAATATTGTAAGTCCTTTTGAAAAATTTATTTAGTTGGTTTTTATCAATTTGTACGATAAAAAGGGATCGATTAAACTGATAACTTATCGCTTGGGGCAAGGGGGCATCATCATCATCATCGTAGACTAAAAAGCAAAGACATATATATTCTCTCTCTCTCTTTTCAAAGAGGTGAAATCGAAGAGGAAAAAGTGACATTTAGTGCCAAATCTTTTTTTATGCTCAGGATTCCCTCTTTTTTCTGATTGTAGAATTACAGCCTCGTTTTTATATTCAGAAAGCTGATGTGGAAGTTCTCAATTAAAGGATTAGATTCCTTGACGAATCCATTAAGGAGGAAGGATTTTATATATATATATATATATATATAATATATATATAATTTTTTTTTTGTTTTTTTTTTTTCAATTAACATTTGGTGTTCGTTCAGGCTAATTTCAGCAGATAATTTGGAGTCATCTTGTTCGTCCGTTTTTTTTTTTTCAGACGTTGAAATTTTGTCGTTATTCAGTAATTAATTTAGGTAAATGTAGGTAATCCGTATGCGATATCTGAAAAATTAAGTCTTATACGACAGCTGAAATAAAAAAATTTAAAAATGGCCGCAAAACATCATAAAAGGAAAAATTTAAATTTTCGTTCCAGAACTTTGACCAACAACAATATAACAACCCTTTGGAGGGGTACCTTCGAAGCTACACCGCGTCTGCGGGCGCTGAGAGTGTCCGGAAACAAGTTGATCTGCGACTGTCATCTTGCGTGGCTCGGACGGTGGCTCGCGGCGGCTCCTCATCTCGCGCCCTACATCAGATGCTTCTCGCCATACAGACTCAAGGATAGACTCGTAACCGACGTCCTTGACCACGAATTCAAATGCACTGGTAAGATTTTCTACTGATACTTTTAATATAATTTAATCTATAACACTGATATCTTTATTTTTAAATAATATTTTGAATTGAATAACTTTTTTTTATCAATTATAAATACATGGGTCTTACAGGTTACTTTTACCAATTATAAATACATGGGTCTTACAGGTTACGATGACATAAATAATTGTGGAGATGGACTATTTATTTTATTTAATTTGACCCTTAAGCGTTAGGCTTTACTGGCTTCTTATTAAAAATAAGAACCCCCTTATTATTATTGATAATACGTAAATCATGAATAAGTGTATTATTAATTAAGGTATGTATTAAGCTTAAATTATCATTATCGATATAACAAATGCAAAGTCATTATTGAAAGTATTATACTATTACCATACAAAGAAATCAATATTATACACGAGAGATAAGAACTGATTAATCACGAGTAATGTGTCTTTAATCCTAGATTACACACTAGAAATGAATAAACAATAGTAATGTATATTAATCCTAGGTTTTTATTAGTATACCATTATTAATCGAGATTTGAACTTGGTTTAAACAAATTTACATTCACAATATTTTTTAGATCAGCATTTAAATCATTCCATAGTTTCAATCCAATGAAAATGGGTAATATTTGAGATGAAGACAATCTAAATTGAAGTATAACATGCTTTGATCTCTTTCTGGTCTGATATGAGTGGGATTTCTTGATGAGTTACGAAGTATCTATTTACTCGTTGTTGTAAGTTAATGATTTTGTTCTTACACGTAAATAAAAATAAAATGGGCCAGTTTGATTAAATTATTGAGCTTTAGCAGTTTTAGCTCTTTAAATAATGCACTACTGTAGAATGATCATGGAAATCAGTATCAGATAATAACCTTATTGCTCTTTTTTTGGATGACAAAGATACCGTTTAAAGCGTTGTTAGCAGAGTTTCTCCAAACAAGGGTGCAGTACGTTATATAAGGAAGAACAAGAGTATGATAGAGAGTTAATAAAACCTGTTTAGGGATACATTTCTAAGTTTGAACATTATAGCAACGCTCCTTGAAATCTTTTTAGCGATATAATTTACATGATCACTCCATTGCAAATTCTTATCTAGCATTACACCAAGAAATTTTGTTACAGTACATCCCTTTATAGCGATTTCATTAACATTAAGTTCATCAAGATACACATTTCTTTTATTAGTAAAAATTATGAAATTTGTTTTACTGGTATTTAGGAAGAGTTTATTGGTGGTCAACCATTTCATTACACTGATGAATTCTGAATGAAATACATTCTTATCTGAATTAACATCTTTGCGAGAAAAAGACAGTTGTATCATCTGCAAACATTATGAAGTTCAGTATATCAGATGAACGTGGAAGGTCATTTAGATATAATAAAAATAACAGTGGACCCAGAACTGAGCCCTGCGGCACATCATGTTTGACAAGAGCTTTAGTTGAGCAAACCTTATTTACTGATACAAAATGATATCTATTGGACAAATAACTTTTAAACCAATCCTTGATTGTGCCTCTAAAGCCGTAACAATATAATTTATTGAGTAGAATATTATGGCCTATTACATCAAACGCCTTACTCAGAGCAATAAATACTGATATCATTTCTTTGTTCTCTTTAGCTATATTTGCATTTCCATAAGATTTAAAATAGCCATTTCCGTTGTTTTATTATTACGGAAGCCATATTGATTTGGAGATAATAAATTGTAAGATTCTAAATATCGCTGCATTCTACTTTTTAAATTTTTTTTCAAAAGCTTTGCTGAACACAGATAATGAACACCCCGGCCTGTAATTAGTTGCTAGTGTAGGATCACTCCCCCTTTAAAAAGGGGTGTTATACATCCAATTTTTAACATTGATGGGAATATTCCTTTGGAAATACTTTGGTTGATAAATTGGATCACTTTAACATATTGCTTCCCAGTGTTAATTACTTTAACATATTGCTTCCCAATATTTAGGATAAGGAGTACGACAAAAAATGTTCGTTTTAATAAAGTAAAGGCATAAAAAGTCAATCATAACATGTTAAAATATTAGATTGAAAGGAAATTTATTAGAATTGTCGCGCTATATGGTCACACAAAGTAAAAAATGGATTTCGGAAGAATCGGTCACGCCACATCATTTGCCACAAGTACGAGTTGAGTAGCTCCTTTTTGCATCCTTTCATTTCCTTATATATTTAATGTAGGTTAACTGAATGCCCGGTTAGGTCAACTGAACGCCCTTGACGATTGGTTAGGTTAAGTTGTGATATTTTCATTAAAACTAACGAAAATATCACGACTTAACCTAACCAATCATCAAGGGCATACAGTTGACCTAACCGGGCATTCAGTTGACCTAACCGGGCATTCAGTTGACCTAACCGGACATTCAGTTGACCTACATTAAATATATAAAGAATGCCCGGTTAGGGCATTTATAGCTTTGTTTACGGTCTGTAGGTTATCTCCAAGATTACCAACCTCTTTCTAACCAACCAACCAACCTTTCTCTTTTTAACATATTGCTTCCCAGTGTTAATCACTTTAACATATTGCTTCCCAGGAGGGATCGCTTTAACATATTGCTTCCCGAATGCTTTGGGAAGCAATATGTTAAAGTGATCCGATAAATTTATACAAAGTTACAGATATCTTATCTTTAACAAGTTTCAATATAATGATAATAATAATTTGGTCATTTATTATCATTATTGTTATTTAATTATTATATAATAATGATGATAATATTTTTCTATATAACATTGCATAGTAGGTCTGTGCACAATTGTTGTTGTCTTTTTCTGTATTGTAGCCGAAAAGGTCAATCAACTCTACCGATAAAATGGGTGAATGGTACTGATAAAGACTAATATTTGGCTGGACACAGGGGGCTAACGAGAAATGAGAGGTTGTGTTTCACTAGCACTATTTTTCATGCTCTTGACGATGGTACTAATAATTTTTTGTGCTAGTGCGCAGTTATAAAATTCATTTAATATATAAGTTTTACGTGGAGACTTCGTGTGTATGTATGTATGTATGTATGTATGTTAACGTTCCGTGTGTTTGTATGTACGGTAATGCGTTTCGTGGACGTATCACTTTTTTTTCAGATTGTTACATGGCTGGATTGGGCCAATTAGACACTTTTTGTGTAGATTTGGCCAATTAGACACTTTTTGCGACGTGGGCCGTAGGAATTTCCTTTGCTTTCACGCAGTTTGAGGACAATGGCTGAAGCTAGTGAAGGTTTTGAATGTGATGGTTGCGAGATTGAGTATTACCGCGCCATTTCTAAATATTTTGAAAATAACGAAGCAGCGGTGGATTGTTTTAAACGCCACAGAGTTCTGGCCGCTTGTGTGCAATGCCCGAAATGTAACAATTCCTATTCTTATCCCGCGGACCAACATATATACTATTGTCACCGGCAAAAAACAAACCCCAAGAATAAGCGTGTAACCCGGTGTAATTTCTCCGTGAGTTAGGTTAGTTAGGTTGGTTAGGTTAGCGAGTTTTTTTATCAGAATTACATTTTCCTGGTGTAGTTTTCTCTGCTTTGTTGGAATTTGATACACATTTCTTGTGCAAATGAGTAGAAACACTCCGTATTTTGGAATGGAAAAAAAAGTTTCTATTCATTTGCACAAGAAATGGGTATCAGATTCGAACAAAGCAGAGAGAAAACTCCACTAGAAAAATGTAATTTTGATAAAAAATGTAGCCCCTGTGTCCAGCCAAATATTTGCCCTGATAAAAAACTTCCTTTTATATATATATTAATATATATATATATAATATATATATATATATATAAGCAAACAACCACAGAGAAAAGGAAAAGGAAACACGAAATTCGAGCGCTTTCGTGATATATTCACATCTTCAGGGACAAGATAAAAATAGACAGAATTTACCAAGTAAATGAGTTAAATACACAAGCGAAAAATTCCCCAATAGGCAACTCAATTTAAAAAACAATAAAACAAAGATTTTTTCCAAATAGATAACTTAATCTAAAGGCTACTAAATTATTGAATACATAAAAACTATATAAAGGAAATTAAACAATTAACATGTACACAGAAAAAAAATTATTATAACAGTTATTAGAAATAGTATTTAATTAAAACAGGCAATTAAGTGGCAAGAATCTAAGGAAACAAAAGACATGGTGCAATCGTCGGCACGTGCTCCTTCCAGAATATTCCGAATATCTAAAAACAATCTAAAAATTTTTTCCAATAGATAACCTGTTCCAAAGTCTACTAAACTATCGAGTACATAAAGACTATATAAAAGAAATAACACGATTAAAATGTACACATAAAAATTATAACAATTATTAAAATAATATTTATTTAATTAAAGCAAACAATTAAATGGCAAGAATGCGGTCAAAATAATTCACCACCTTTCTAACAATGTACGAGTCTAATTTATAAAGTCCAGGGCTAATACTAAGAACAAAATCGGCATTATTCTTGATCACACTCGATTCAAGTCTATTTCTTTAAAAATGGCAACGAAAACCTTCTACGAGGTAAAAGACAAGACTGCTTATACCACAAAAAACGTCTTAGTGTTACCATTTAAAGAAAATTTCCTCGATCTGCCGAAACTGCTGAGGACTTTTAACGTAAATATCACGTTCAGAAATTTAGATGTAATTAACCCGTTAACGCCGAACGTGTTTGTAGGGTTAAGTCTAAATGCGTGTATTTAAAACGGTACGTATTCGACCCAGTCGGCGTTAGAAGGTTAAGAATTCATTGATTAAAAACTCCCCTTTAAGTAAACAGGGTTGTGTATATAAAATTCCACGCACAAATATGTAATAAATTTTACATTGGTCAAACTGGCAAGACGCTTGAGTTACATATTAAGCAGCATAAATACAGTATAAGAACGTGCCAGGAATCTAACGCCATTTTCATTCACGTAAGAGATACTAATCATCCCATTGACTGGAAAAATGCCTCCAAATTAAGTTTTAGTAAATCTGTTGTTAGTAGAAATATACTTGAATCGAGTGTGATCAAGAATAATGCTGATTTTGTTCTTAACCTTTTAATGACGGATGGTACCTTAAGGTCCACCAGAAATAATAATAAGCACACCGGACAAAAAATTAGTCACCCCTCTCAGAATGTACCTAATAACGTGTGACGGCGCCTCTGGCCTTGATAACCGCACGAATCCGGCGAGGCAGAGACTCTACGAGGTTGTGCATGTACTGAACATCGATTTGCTGCCACTCGTTCATCAGCCGGTCCCGAAGTTCCGCCAGAGTCCGTAGGTGTCTATTCCTGCGCTTCACTTTCTGTTTCCAGCCTGAACACCACCTTCGACGCATTCAGGATTAAAGGCTTCATTGGACCTGCGATGTACTCGTCGCCTCCCATCATTGGAGAACAACAAAAACGGGACTCATCGGACCAAATTACACGTTTCCAATCTGCCGCAGTCCAGTTTTTGTGCCTCCGAGCCCATTTATAAACGTGCCAATTTGTGACTTGCTGTTAACAGCGGCCTCTTCCGTGGTACCCTGCTCCAGATGTCCATCGCATGCAGTTCTCGTCGCAATGCCCGTTCGGAAATTGGTCGCTGGAGAACCTCATTGGTTTCTTGGAGCAATTGTTCTCTGGTTTGAAAACGATTTGCAGTTACTAGACGAGAAACATGGCGGCGGCCCTATTGTCGAGAATTGTTTTCCGGCCACAGTTACGCCGTCGATTGTCAGTTGATTGCGAACTACACCACTGTTTGTAAACTCGCTGGACAGTACGCGTTGACACACCAACAAATTGGGCTACTTCAGACATTTTGTGTCCGTGGGCTCTGCCAAACACGATGGCTCCTTTTTGCCACTGAGTAACGTCTGCCTCACGACCCATTTTGCAGACTATATCCAACACACACTTTGTTCTTCACCACCTCACGAAACAGATCTGATCCTGTGTGCTACGTCACCGCTATTTGTCACTTACCAATGCTACATCAGCGCCCTCTGTGTGACCTTGAACTTCCTACTATCGGTGCTATTAGGGGTGACTAATTTTTTGTCCGGTGTGCTTATAAATTGTACTACAATGCCTCGTTTCTATAAATGTTTCTACGTGTTTATATATAGATGTCACTTAGTTGTCGGGAAAGGAACCCAAAATGTGTATCATTTCAGTGACTAGTTACTAAAATATTTAGTTTTGAATAACAATAAAACCTATACGTTCTGGTAACAAGAGTGACCGCATATGCTGCAGACTACTTAAAGGGTTAATATTAGCCCTGGGCTTTATAAATTAGACTCGTACATTGTTAGAAAGGTGGTGTATTATTTTGACGGCATTCTTGCCACTTAATTGTTTGCTTTAATTAAATAAATATTATTTTAATAATTATAATTTTTATGTGTACACTTTAATTGTGTTATTTCTTTTATATAGTCTTTATGTACTTGATAGTTTAGTAGACTGGAACAGGTTATCTATTGGAAAAATGTTTTAGATTGTTTTTAGATATTTGGAATATTCTGGAAGGAGCGCGTGACGACGATTGCACTATGTCTTGTTTCCTTAGATTCTTGCCACTTAATTGCCTGTTTTAATTAAATACTATTTCTAATAACTGTTATAATATTTTTTTTTGGTGTACATGTTAATTGTCTAATTTCCTTTATATAGTTTTTATATATTCAATAATTTAGTAGCCTTTAGATTAAGTTATCTATTGGGAAAAAATCTTGATTGTTTTATTGTTTTTAAATTGAGTTGCCTATTGGGGAATTTTTCGCTTGTGTATTTAACTCATTTACTTGATAAATTCTGTCTATTTCTTTCTTGTCCCTGAAGATGTGAATATATCACGAAAGCGCTCGGATTTCGTGTTTCCTTTTCGTTTTCCCTGTAGTTGTTTGCTTATTAAAAAGATCACGTGTTGTTCTGTGATTTTATTGTATATATATATATATATATATATATATATATACAGGGTGTTTGAAAACTTTCTGTACAAATTGTAATGGGGGATAGGCAACACCAAGACAAACCCTTTTCGTCTATAAGTGTATGTCCGCTGACGTCACCATTCGGCGCGAGAAGGCGCCGCTGCAATTGGCTAAAAGGTGAAGTGGGCTAGACTCGCGCTTGCCGCGGGCATTCTTAAATCGGACGTAGTACGCGTAACATGGAGCGCTTCACGACTGCTGAGATGGCTGACATGCATATGGTGTATGGGGCTGCCAATGGAAACGGAAGAACTGTTGTGAGGTTGTACCGACAGCGCTTCCCAAACAGACGTGTGCCAAACCACCAAACGTTTGCGTAGTTGCATCGGCGACTGCGAGAAACTGGAACATTCTATGCAAACATGCATGACACTGGTCGGGAGAGAAACGTGCGCACTCCTGACATGGAAGAAGAAATCTTACGGCGATTTGAGGACAATCCAAACGCAAGCACGCGAGGTGTTGCACGTATCCTCGGTGTGAACCACGACCTGGTCTGGAGAGTGTTGCACGAGCAGCAGTTACATCCGTTTCATCGTCAGAGAGTCCAGGCATTACAACCTCGGGATTACCCTCTTCGTGTGGAATTCGTACGCTGGTTTCTGCAGCAGACAGCGGTGCAGCCTAATTTTCCCGCTTATGTGCTGTTCTCAGATGAGGCCTGTTTCACACGTGAGGGTGTGTTTAACATGCACAATTCTCACGTGTGGGCGCACGCAATTCCACATGCTACACGGGTGCATGCTCATCAAGAACGGTTCGCCGTCAATGTTTGGGCGGGTATCGTCCATGGCAAGTTGATTGGGCCGTACCTGCTGCCTGCCCGACTCGACGTCAGGAGTGCACACGTTTCTCTCCCGACCAGTGTCATGCATGTTTGCATGGAATGTTCCAGTTTCTCGCAGTCGCCGATGCAAATGCGCAAATGTTTGGTGGTTTGGCACACGTCTGTTTGGGAAGCGCTGTCGGTACAACCTCACAGCAGCTCTTCCGTTTCCATTGGCAGCCCCCATACACCATATGCATGTCAGCCATCTCAGCAGTCGTGAAGCGCTCCATGTTAGGCGTACTACGTCCGATTTAAGAATGCCCGCGGCAAGCGCGAGTCTAGCCCACTTCACCTTTTAGCCAATTGCAGCGGCGCCCTCTCGCGCCGAATGGTGACGTCAGCGGACATACACTTATAGACGAAAAGGGTTTGTCTTGGTGTTGCCTATCCCCCATTACAATTTGTACAGAAAGTTTTCAAACACCCTGTATATATATTAATATATATATAATATATATATATAAACTGCAAACAACACACAGTTGCGTCGTTCTTTACATATATATATATATATATATATATATATATTATATATATATGAAAATTATTTCACGAAAGTAACACGTGAAAAATATTATGATGAATAAAATCACGAAGGAAAGGAAACAGAATGGCGCTCAAGCGCTTTCGTCTAATGACATCAGTGTTCCTGAGGATGTCATTAGACGAAAGCGCTTGAGCACCATTCTGTGTTTCCTTTCCTTCGTGGTTTTATTCATCATTATATGTATATACCTTGAACCTTATGTTGTTTCGTGTGTTGGTCTCTCTTCACACGGAGGTCAAGCTGGTGGCCCCGCCTCTAGGTCTGGCCTGGTGGAGGAGCGAGTTACTTTCTTGCGCTCTCCACCATACATAGCCAGGCACGCCCGGCTCATCTGGTACTGTCCTGAGCCAGGCATCCAGTCTTTTCTTGAAGACTTCAACTTTGACCCCCGTTACGTTTCTGAGGTCCTTAGGAAGCTGGTTGAAAAGTCTTGGCTCCCTGACAACCAAGCTATTTTCCTTCAGGGTTGAGGAGGTCCCTTGTCGTATATATATATATATATATATGAATAGAAACGACATAAGTATTAAGGAACGTTTCTGCACACGAGGAGGAGAGATAACGAAATAATGAAAAATGAGGCGAACCGCCTGGGAATCGAACCCAGGGCCTTCCAATTGCCGGTCGGACGCTCTACCATTATGCTACGGACCTCACTCAATCACAAATCGAAATTCTCCCAAATAGGGCAGAAACCAATGCCCTCAGAGAGCACCCTCGCAAATCGTGAATATGCGCAAATACTGCAATGACCGCGCAGTATATAAAGAATAAAACGACATAAGTATTAAGGAACGTTTCTGCACACGAGGAGGAGAGATAACGAAATAATGAAAAATGAGGCGAACCGCCTGGGAATCGAACCCAGGGCATTCCCAATTGCCGGTCGGACGCTCTACCATTATGCTACGGACCTCACTCAATCACAAATCGAAATTCTCCCAAATAGGGCAGAAACCAATGCCCTCAGAGAGCACCCTCGCAAATCGTGAATATGCGCAAATAACTGCAATGACCGCGCAGTATATAAATGACTAGAAACGACATAAGTATTAAGGAACGTTTCTGCACACGAGGAGGAGATATAACGAAATAATGAAAATGAGGCGAACCGCCTGGGAATCGAACCCAGGGCCTTCCAATTGCCGGTCGGACGCTCTACCATTATGCTACGGACCTCACTCAATCACAAATCGAAATTCTCCCCAAATAGGGCAGAACCAATGCCCTCAAGAGCACCCTCGCAAATCGTGAATATGCGCAATAACTGCAATGACCGCGCAGTATATAAATGAAATAGAAACGACATAAGTATTAAGGAACGTTTCTGCACACGAGGAGGAGAGATAACGAATAATGAAAAATGAGCGAACCGCCTGGGAATCGAACCCAGGGCCTTCCAATTGCCGGTCGGACGCTCTACCATTATGCTACGGACTCACTCAATTGGCAGTGGTTTCTGCCCTATTTGGGAGAATTTCGATTTGTGATTGAGTGAGGTCCGTAGCATAATGGTAGAGCGTCCGACCGGCAATTGGAAGGCCTGGGTTCGATTCCAGGCGGTTCGCCTCATTTTTCATTATTTCGTTATCTCTCCTCCTCGTGGCAGAACGTTCCTTAATACTTATGTCGTTTCTATTCATTTATACTGCGCGTCATTGCAGTTATTTGCGCATATTCACGATTTGCGAGGGTGCTCTCTGAGGGCATTGTGTTTCTGCCCTATTTGGAGAATTTCGATTTGTGATTGAGTGAGGTCCGTAGCATAATGGTAGAGCGTCCGACCGGCAATTGGAAGGCCCTGGGTTCGATTCCCAGGCGGTTCGCTCATTTTTCATTATTTCGTTATCTCTCCGCCTCGTGTGCAGAAACGTTCCTTAATACTTATGTCGTTTCTATTCATTTATATACTGCGCGGTCATTGCAGTTATTTTGCGCATATTCACGATTGCGAGGGTGCTCTCTGAGGGCATTGGTTTTCTGCCCTAGTTTGGAGAATTTCGATTTGTGATTGAGTGAGGT
Organism: Bathynomus jamesi; assembly: GCA_023014485.1. NCBI lineage: Eukaryota > Metazoa > Arthropoda > Malacostraca > Isopoda > Cirolanidae > Bathynomus > Bathynomus jamesi. Next base: position 1,229,051 of record JAJOZX010000396.1, on the reverse strand, counting down.
CCGTAGCATAATGGTAGAGCGTCCGACCGGCAATTGGAAGGCCTGGGTTCGATTCCCAGGCGGTCGCCTCATTTTTCATTATTTTCGTTATCCTCCCTCCTCGTGTGCAGAAACGTTCCTTAATTATGTCGTTTTATTCATTTATATACTGCGCGGTGTCATTGCAGTTATTTGCGCATATTCACGATTTGCGAGGGTGCTCTCTGAGGGCATTGGTTTCTGCCTATTTGGGAGAATTTCGATTTGTGATTGAGTGAGGTCCGTAGCATAATGGTAAGCGTCCGACCGGCAATTGAAGGCCCTGGGTTCGATTCCCAGCGGTTCGCCTCATTTTCATTATTTCGTTATCTCTCCTCCTCGTGTGCAGAACGTTCCTTAATACTTATGTCGTTTTCTATTCATTTATATACTGCGCGTCATTGCAGTTATTGCGCATATTCACGATTTGCGAGGGTGCTCTCTGAGGGCATTGGTTTCTGCCCTATTTGGGAGAATTCGATTTGTGATTGAGTGAGGTCCGTAGCATAATGGTAGAGCTCCGACCGGCAATTGGAAGCCTGGGTTCGATTCCCAGGCGGTTTCGCCTCATTTTTCATTATTTCGTTATCTCTCCTCCTCGTGTGCAGAAACGTTCCTTAATACTTATGTCGTTTCTATTCATTTATATACTGCGCGGTCATTGCAGTTATTTGCTATATATATATATATATATATTGTGACGCAACTAGTTTTTTATTGCACGTATTGCACGCGTGGGTTCGTTTGTTCAGGATGGCTCTGGTTATCTACTCTGATGGCTTTTCAGTTTTATACGCACAATTTTCTCAGCTTGAAGCCCAATTTTAACTTTGCACTTTAAATGTTAATTTACCCTCAGCTGACGAGAGAGGCCTATTGCAAGGTAGTATAGAAACAACACACTCCGTGTAAAGTTTATTTCACAAAATTGAAAATTTTCATTCACAGTGGAACATTAATTACTTACAATAGTTTTTCTGTTCATAAAAATTAATTTAACTTTCAAAAGATGTTTTCAGTTACTTGGATTAAGTCTCAGAGAGTTTATACAGAAGGATTTTATAATTGTGACTCAAGAAATAGCACTAAATTCAAAATTCTTTAAAAAGGAGATTACTGTACTTTAAAAAATATGGAAACTGTCTTAAAAGTTCTGCGCGATTTCCGCAGATTTTGTTTCGGGAAAAAAATCTGCCAAATAAATGTTCACAAACTTCCAAAGTCCTGCGCGAACTCCGCAGATTTCCTCGGGGGTGGAAAAAAAGATCACCGAAATATGTCAACACAAAAATTGTAAAAGTATTCTAGGAGGAAACGCTACTCAGCAAGTTTATAAATAAAATTTGGGCATATGAGAAAGTTAAATTAAAATGTTTTTATTAATTTTTCCAGTTATTTTCTTACCAGCTACCATTAAACTTTTGAAAAGAGTATGAAACAGTGAGATGCAAAGTTTTCGAACAACAGAAACACTTTTATAGTCGGCTTAGAAAATCAAACAACGCCACAGATTTAAAAGTTTTTTCGCATTCTACTTTTTGAGGGCTGAACTGCAGCAACTAACTCTATACCTCTAAGTTTTGCATCTTAATATTACCGAAACTCCTACCTTTCAATATCTAAATGACCTATCAAAAACATTTTCATTACATGACGTTATTCGTACAAACCCTACTAACCTTCTATTGATCATACCTCAACTTCGTTGTAAATAAACCCCGCCTTTCGGAAAAAAATAAATCAAAACTTCCCCTCGGTTAAGAATTTTCATTGGACGATACATTTTCTTCACTTATAGAGATTATGACGTATAAAAATGGAGATTATGACGTATAAAAAAATTGAACGGATCTCGAGTGTTTATATTAAATTTTACAAGCTCATAATTAAAGAAAATCTTAAATCAAGGATTTCTTTCTTCTTGTATCGACAGATTAATTGCGGGCTATAACCTATGAAACCTTTAAAAAGTTGAAAAAGCTTGACCTTCGTGAAATGAGGAATCATCGCGCGGAACCTGTGAAAGGTATAAATCTGTCCTTACGATGTGAAACACCAGTTCGTTTTCTGGTAACGCACTCAGCCTAAATTTAGACCCGATCTTGGGTATCGATTACTTCATTTTTCTTTGTCTTCATTTCAAAGATTTAATTTCACGTGAAATTAAAACCATGTTTAAAGTCACTTCTAATTTTTTTTTACGATTTTTTTCTTTATTTTTTACGATTTTTTTTACGATTTTTTTTTTACGATTTTCTTTATTTTTTTTATACGAGATTTAAACATTCAACTTTTATTTTTGGAAAAATGATCATTGTATACGGTAAAAAAAAAATCGCGTTCTCTAAACTTTCTTATAGAACCCCCCCATCTGGCCCCCAAACTTTCTTATAAACCCCCCCGCCCCTCAAACTTATTTTAACACAAGGGAAAGTGATTGAGAAGATAATAACATAAAATACATAACTTGTTCGACCCACAGGGTAAAAAATGGTCACGGACGAAAATTTACACGAATGTTCGACCAACTTAGGCATTTATGACATATATATATATATATATATATATATATATATATATATATATATATATATATACAGGGCGTCCCAAAAAAATGTATACACACTTTAACAGCTGATAGCTCAATTGATGTTTCTTTCTTTCCAAGTTAAACCCATTAGAATTAATAATGGCAGTCAGACTAAGCTTTGAACAAAGGAAATTCATTCTAAAATGCTACCGGAAGTGTGAAAACGCAGTTGAAGTGCAAAGACAGTTTAGGAGGGAGTTTTCAAACAGATCCACCAACGCGACTTACCATCACTCGAATTAGAGATAAGTTTGAAGCCGATGGAACTGTTCAGAATGTCCACAAGAAGCGTTCCGGAAGACCACGGACATCGACAAGCCCCACAAAGCAAGAAAGAGTACTGGAAACGTATCACCAAAGTCCAAGAAAATCTGTGCGGCAAGCGAGTCGTGAGGTAGGAATTTCAGAATCGTCTGTCCAACGCATTTTGAAGCGCTGTCAATGGAAAAGTTACATTCCAAGATTAGTCCATGCTATTAATGAAGATGATGATGATGATCCGGACCGAAGAGTGGAGTATTGCGAGTGGTACTTGGCACGATGTGGATGTGGATTGGACGAAGGGGTTTCGTAGAATACCCTCCGCGTTCACCAGACCTCACACCACTAGACTTTTTTTTATGGGGATACTTAAAAGACAAAGTCTACGCTATAAAACCTGCAACAGTCGCTGAATTGAGAGCAGCCATTGAACGAGAATGCACACAAATACCAAACGAAATGTTTCGTGATGTTTGCGATTCCATTGCTTCGCGTTATCAGCAGTGCCTGGACCAGAACGGACGTCGGTTTGAAAACAGGCGTTGACAAAACAATTAAATAATGTCTCTAGATTCTATTACATTTTGAAAATGAAATGTATTTTAATAAACACTGCCTTTATAAGTATTTAAAGTGTGTATACATTTTTTTGGGACGCCCTGTATATATTAAGGAAATATGGTATACAAACTATACATATATTTATACATAGAGAAATGCGTATTGTGTGTTACATAAATGGTCGAAATATAAGGTAATATATAACTATATATATATACACATACACATACCCCATATACTGGCAAGACTTCACCTTCATTTAAGTTATGACATGGAGATAAATTTTAAAGAAATAATCGCTCCCACCTTTTTAAAAGCGTTTGTTTACTTGGTACGACGACGGTACGTGTATACCTGTAAACATTCAAAGGAATTACTTTTGTCTGACAAACAATAATTGGGCAATGCTGAGTTCGTTTTGTGGTTCAATGAATGAACTTCCTCTGCGTTCAGATGATGCACTGAAGCGTAGAGGATTCGAATCCCAGGTAAAGTTGTAGGTCCCCTCCGTCACCCATAGTGACTCTTTTGGCGTCCAGGGCAAAACCCTTATTCAGGAGCTTCCATCAAAGATTTTCATTGCTAATTAGTGTCAAAATAAGTCGCATGTCAATACCCAAAACTTAAATAATAATTAAACACAAGTATAAAATTTGAAATTTTGTATATTCACGTAATTATGAAATTAATAAAAGTGCACTAAAAAGCAATCAACTGTATTTAATCCTTTAACACCGACCGTTGCCTTATGACAACACGAGCTTGACAATCGATTTTGAGCCTTACGACCAGAATATTAGATTATTTTGGCTTGAACAGGAAAAATTTAAAATAAAAATCTGATAATTCGGTTAAAAATCAATTAAATACTTCAGATTTTAATTTGATTTTAAATGTCTTATACAGGGTGTCCCATAAATCCGGTCTCATAGGAAAATTTATTTTAAATTTACAACACTTGTTTACGTTCTAATGTATTACTTTTGTAAATTTAATTTAAAATATATTTTCCTGAGACCGGACTTATGGAACACACTGTATATCATACAAGTTAATATGCGCATATGATGATACGGCTCCCTCCTTTCGAGCCCTCATCCTAGTGGTCCACGGGTCGGGAGACGAGGTGTCACATGACCTTTGCCGTTGAGAAGAAGATAACCCCCAAACTTTATATAATAATTAATCATTTACCTTGGTTGTTTAGCTCTCATGGAAACACACTCGTTTGGAAATGAATCTTTGACGAGGAAAAGGTTTTAGTCAGTAGTCAAAAATTCAGAAAATGAAAGGTATTTGACATTTGGATGTGTGACATGGGAGAGCACGAGAAACCAACTCTCTACTTCACCAGGCTAACTCGAGAAGAGGGGGCAACAAACTTGATCTTCGTGAAATGAGGAATCATCGCACGGAACATTTGAAGGGTCTCTCTCTCTCTCTCTCTCTCTCTCTCTCTCTCTCTCTCTCTCTCTCTCTCTCTCTCTCTCGTCGTTATCCGTGTTCTCGTTGTATCAGTTGCTCGGTCGGAGACACTAGATCTTGTAAACATTTTTGAGAGGTTGTAAACATTTCAAAAGGAAAGTGCATTAAATAATTCAACCATTTTTGGATTTTGCGTTTCCACGAAAGATTATGCATTTTATTTTGAAAATCAAAGACGGAAGGAAGAATTTTAGGTCTCCAATTTAAGTAAGTCGGGTTTTCGAAAGGGGCGCTTTTATTTTGGTATTCATGGTCAATAGAGAAATTTTAAAGTACGTAATTTTAATTTTTATATTTAATGAAACCATTATTATTGATTTTGTATAAATAATATATATATATAGGGTGTCCATAAACATTTATGACACCCTGTATATATATATATCCTTGGTTAACCGTGGTTTTACTTCCGCCCGAATTGTTCATTCTGGAAGGCCAAGCTTGTCACTCCTTATATATACATAATGTGTGGGTGGGTGTGTATGTACGTTTTTATTGCAAAGTGGTTCGGGTAATCCGTCTTGACAGTTTTCTTGTGAGGAATGTATTTTGCGCTTTAAAATTCCTAATTCAATAATGACAACATCGTTACGATTATATCATTATTTATTATTGTTTCGCGTAATTTTAACATCAGAGAACTCCATTATGTTTTAATATTAAGAAATTCGTAAAAAAAAATAATACAACGCATCTGCCCCTCTTTGAATCTCCCCCCCCCCCCACGTCAAAACCCAACAAATTGTTTTTACTTCAAGACCCATAAAGAAAATAAAGTCATAAACCATCTTCACCGCATACTAAAACGAGAACAGTAGATACATAATAGGCGCACGTATACGGTAAATAATGTTTACGTATACCGTATACGAGTATTCAATTGAATCTAAAACCAATATTAGGAACTTGCATAAAAAGCGGGACGAAATGAAGTTAAGGTAAAGAAAGTCGCCCAATTGGATTAGAGGGGGCGAGTTTGGCGCAGAAAAGGCGTTGATTGGGCTTCTATCTCGCCCAATTCAATTTCCATAAGAAGAACCCAAAGTGAAGAAGTCCCATTGTGTGTGTGTGTGTGTGTGTGTGTGTGTTGGACACAAATTTCTGTGCATCCATTTTTATTTCTTTGGAGTTCAACAATATATATATATATTTTATGCAGGAAGGAGAGCGACTCCCCATGGAGGAAGAAGACAGCCAAAATCAAGGTCCAAGGTTTTCGAGATGCCTGGATACTCTGCGTTTGAAAGATTGGAGATCATACACAGGGGAAAAGATGGATTAATTCTTTAACGCCGACCGTTGCCTTATGGCAACATGAACTTGACAATCGATTTTAAGCCTTACGATCTGAATATTAGAGGTTATTTTGGCTTGAACGGGAAAAAAGTTTTAAAATAAAAATTTAATTTCATGATTCAGGCATGAAAGGGTTAAGAACATTGTTCTAGAGTTGACCGTTGAGTAGCTGAAAGATTGAAAATACAGATTAACCCTTGCGTTAGAGAGTTGGACAATGAAGGAATGAGAATGTGTTGAAAGTCTGATGCTGCGTGCTCTCCTTAAAGGAGGAGGTATGCAGTTAAAGAGTTCAGAAGAGCAGTGTCCCTGTACGGAGACAGCAACGGTATAGGGGTGAAGAAACTGCGGAGTCGTACAGCACACCTAACCTCTTAGAAGCTGTTTTAGAGAGTATATGTGATCTTTCCAGGAAGGTCACGAGAAGAAGAGGAAGGATTGAGTTGTGTATTTGAAAGTAAGAGGATAGTCGTGTAAAAGATTGTGACGAGTACACAAATGAAGGAACCGAGTTTTTGAGGATTGAAATCACAAGGTTTTCTGTACCTCGAAGATAGTGGAAAGGCCAGAGGTCAGGTGCTCCATAACCGTCCCACGCTGAGCATGGGATGCCTGTTGAGAGGGACGCTTTGTGAAGAGGGTGGAGAATTGAAGAGGGGAATCATCGGCATAGGAGTGGATAGGAGAGGAAGTGCGACTTAGTAGATTATTGATAATTACAAGGAAACGAATCGATAACAGGACAGAGCCCCGAGGACACCACTGTTAATAGTTTTAGGAGAAGAACACTGGCAATCTACAACCGCATTTATAAATCGTCCAGAAAGGAAATTAGAGACGAAGATAGACAAACAAAGATAGAAATCGAAGAGGACAGTTTGGAAATTAAGGATTTGTGCCAAATTCTATTAAAAGCTTTTGATATATCATTAGTTTCACCGAAATCACAAAAGGAGAATAACCAAGAGTCAGAGATATGCAAGAAGATTGCCAGTAGAGCGCCCCTTGCGGAGTCCATACTGACGATTTGAAAGAAGGTTGTAAGTAGAGAGGTGTATATATACATATATATACACAGTAGTGCATATATATCTTATGCTTTTATATGCCTTTTACAGTTTATTTCTATTAAATGTACCGTATATCAAAAGTTATTGAAGTTTAAAGTTACACAAGGACTTTATGACCACCCTGTATATATTATTAATTAATTTTATTTTTCACACGAAATATGTGAGTACTTTGCACGTACACGAAATTTTGCTTCGTTTGAAGGCATGATGATTACGCAGGATCCCAACTCAACTTCCTTCTGTAACAGGGTTTCTTAGCCTTTTCACGCACATTAAACATTTCATTGCTACGTTTGATAAAATAAATTGCTTTTTATGAGGCAGGAGGATGAAGGGCTTCACTATAGTGCTCGCGAGCAAAGTTTTAGGTGATTGTGGAGAGCACTTTACACAAAGAGCACTTTGGTGCTCGCGAGCACCAGGTTAAGAATCCCCGCTCTATAAGATAGACATTACAGACTTTTATTCCAAAACGAAGGGAACTGACTCTAATCCATATTTTAACATAATAAATAACGTATTTCAGTTCATAGACTGAAGTCAAACTCGGTAAAATAATAATTCCAAGTAATTCCAAGTAATTCCAAATAAATTCCATCGTCTAATTTGAGACGAGAAGGAATCACCTCTAGTCCTAAATTGGATTATTGGATTGAGATTATTCTCAATTCGGAAATGAATTCGCTGTCACAAACTGGATTCAATCCTTTAAATAACGAATTATCTTTACAGGTCTTCACAGAACTCCTACACACACACACACACACACACACACACACACCACACACTGGCGTTCAAAAGTATGCGTCCACCTCAGTTTTAGACAATTTCTAGAAAATAATGCAACTTTGAGAAAGTATGTCCGCTATATTAAGGTATTTTCTTTTACAAAAAATGGTATTTCATATATTCTACTACATGGGTAAGTAATTTAGCTTTTATTCCATAAGAAAGGACACATTAATGAAAATGGTCCTTTTTGGTCCTGTTACGTTTTTTTCTTTGCAGTATAACAACACCGATTTTGACCCAGGTATTGGTGACATACCCTAGCCAAATATTATTAATCCTCAAAATAGTGTATTCATACAGTAATTTTAACAATTGGTCTATTATAACTGATAAAACCAATTAGTCAATGACATTGTTGCAATTTGATTAAAAACTAATTAATCATATTCTCTATTTTCTCTCTTTACAGGCCGTAATTGAAATGTCTAAAGAACTAAGTTTATCCCAGAGAGGACAAATAATTGCCCTTTCAAAGAGGGAATGTCCCAACGCCAGATCTCGGCAAAAATTAACGTTTCAAAAGAGGCCGTCCAAAGAACTATAAGCGGATATAAAGAATATGGATCGTGCTCTTCAAAGACAAGGTCTGGCAAACCTAAAGTGACTACTGATTTTGAGGATCATTACATCAAGGTTACATCATTGCGTGACAGAAAAGCCACAGCTACACAAATTCAGGCACAGTTGAATGAACAACGGGACTGTCCAATAAGTACAAGTACTATAAAAAGAAGACTCATAAAAGCTGGTCTCAATGGCAGAGTTGCTGTGTCCAAACCACTACTGAGGAAACAAAATATGGCTAAAAGATTGGAGTGGGCAAGAGAATATAGAAATTTTACTGTAGACGACTGGAAAAAAGTTCTTTTTACTGATGAATCAAAAGTAGAACTTTTTGGGTCTCATAGTAGAGTTTATGGTAGACGTAGAACCAACGAAAAACTGATAGGTCCCCGCATAAAACATTCAATAAAACATGGTGGAGGCAACATTCAAGTTTGTGGTTGTTTCAGTTATTCTGGAGTTGGAGATCTTCACAGAATCACTTGCACTCTCACGAAAGAGAAGTACTACTCCATACTAGTGAGACACGCAATACCATCAGGATTGAGGCTTTGTGGTCAAGGATTCATTTTCCAGCAGGATAACGACCCGAAGCACACTTCTAACCTTTGCATGAACTATCTCAACAAAAAAAAAGATAAAGTTCTACAAATTATGAAGTTTCCTCCACAAAGTCCTGTTCTCAGTCCAATAGGACATCTTTAGGACCAGATGAAGAGTCTGAAAGCTAAAAAGAATATAACTTCTCTCGATTCTCTGTGGGAGAATGTAGAAGAATGCTGGAACGGCATAGCGCAAGATGTTATCCAGAAACTTGTCGAATCTATGCTTCACAGAGTGGAAGCTGTCATTAAAGCAAAAGGAGGTCATATCGATTATTAATAAGATTTTGCCATTAAATTGTTAATTTCTTTATTAATTTATAATAATTACATTTAGAAGCAAATAATGTAACAATAAAAAGTAAAATTTTGTTGTAATTATCATATATATTTGTACAATTTACAATAAATTGGGGGATTATAAGGTGGACGCAGACTTTTGTACGCGCAAAAGTCGCGCATCATAGAAATTTTCAGTGTTCTCTATAATATATTATTTTTTACTTTTAGGTAGGAGATGGCTGCGAAATTACCAATAGACGAGAGGGTGAGCTTGGTTTTAATGTATGGAATACCAGGTAGTACAAATCGATGAATCGGTACAGAATTTAAATTCTGTACTGATTTATCGATTTGTCTATTAATAATTTCGCAGCCATCCCTCCTAAAAGAAAAATATATTATAGTCAACACGGAAAATTCCTATGATGCGCGACTTTTGCGCCACATATATATATATATATATTTTGCACACACACACACACACACACACACACACACACACACACACACACACATTTCAACCTTTCAGGTGTTCCGTGCGATGATTCCTCATTTCACGGAGGTTAGACTTCTTGGTCTGGTAAAATAGAAAGGTGGTTCCTTGCGCTGTCCACTTCACATAGCCAGGTACTCCCGGCTCATCTGGTATTGTTCTGAGCCAGGTGGCTAGTCTTCTTTTGAAGATTTCCGCCACTACACCAGTTAGGTTCCATATTTTCTTGGCAGTTGGCTGAACAGTTTTGACCCTCACAACAAAGTTAATTTACTTCAGGGTTGAGGATGTTCTCTGTCTAGTCTTCAGTTTGGGAACCCGACACATTCTTACTACTTTCCGCTGTTGTTTGAGTGATTATAGGGGTCAAAGTGATGTCAGGGACTTGGTTCTCCATTATTTTTCATGTTTAAATAATGGTCTCTCTCTCTCTCTCTCTCTCTCTCTCTCTCTCTCTCTCTCTCTCTCTCTCTCTCTCTCTCTCTCTCTCTCTTCTCTCTCTCTCTCTCTCTCTCTCTCTCTCTCTCTCTCTCTCTCTCTCTCTCTCTCTCTCTCTCTCTCTCTCCCAGCGAATATAAATTTAATTCGCATAATCTTTCACAATAATTTATTTCTTTACATCCATTGATGTTGGCTGTGAAGCTTCTCTGAATCCCTTCTAGTTGACTAATGTCTTCTTTTTGATATGAGGATGTTAAGACTGAGCAAAACTCCAACTTGGGTATGATCAGTGTTTTTAACAGAGGAATCATTATATGCCTATCCTTTCTTTTAAAGGTTCTCATTATATCCCGTTATCGTTTTTGCTTTGTTTACCGCTATCTTATTTTGTGTTTCAAATTTTGTGCCATTAGTCATTATAACTCCTAAATCTCTTGCTTTAGAGTTTCTCTGAATTTCCCGTCTATTTGAGGAATAATTCTATTAATTTCAGAGCCTCCCTTCTTCCGTACCTTAATAGTTGAAATATCTCCGTGTTAAATTTCATATTACTGACTTCAGACCAATTTTAGAGTCTGTTCATGCCTGTTTGTAAAAATTCTCTATGATTTGGGTTTCTTATTTTTCTACTAACTTTGGTGTCATCAACAATATATATATTGTTGTGTGTGTGTGTGAGTGACATATTTCGAGGTGAATAAATTAAAAGTGACTCATTATACTACATCGTAGTGGTTATAAAGTGTCACTGCATTCCCGGTGATAATTTATTGTATAAAAGTAAAGTGCAACATTGTGTAGCCAAATATATAAATGTATATCAGGATTTGAAAACGTACAGTGAGCTTAAACTCCTTCAGAGCAGTTTTGACACGTTAAACAAGGGCTGGGAACCCAGGAAGACTCATCATAAACCTCACTACGTCTCAGCTTTCTGAAAAGGAGGAAAGTGACCAGTTGCCGAGATCAGTCGAGAATAAGAAAAAGAAAGAAGAAAAAAATGGCAAGAAATAAGAATCTACGGAATAAATGTCAAATATTTTAAAATCAGGAAGTTGAACAAAAGAAAATTTATGCCATAAGGACTGCACCGTTATATACACTCGTAACTGCGAAACAGAAGCTGACACATTCCCGGGCCTGAAATGCATTCTGTGCAACGCACTTAAGCATTACAATTGTATCAAACTGGGAAGAAAGGGGTAGGAAGGTAGTGAACAGAATAAATAATAAACTCCTTGGGCTTACGGCTACGTTTATATCAAGTCAATGAAAATGAACAGAAAAGTCGTACAAGCTGAGCTGGAAAATAATGAGAACGAAAATGAAAGAAATCAAAATTTGGTTGAGTAAGAAAACTGTACTAATACTTCAACTAATATAGCAACGGTACACAGTGATATAACGGGGAAAATGCTGAAAACAACGTAAGTGGGGTACAGAGCACTGACAACAACGAACTTGAGAGAAGAGCTGAAGAACCCCTGGAGGAAGGAATACACACGATACAAAATAGTAATCTCATGAATGAAAACAAAAGTACACAACAAAAAAAAAAAAAAAAACGGAGTAGGGAAACGGACAAATCTCAGAAGGGTAAGTCTGAAAATGTAAAAGAATCCCAAAGAAGAACCATCTGCGAAATAATAAATAAATTCAGAGCTGGGCACTTGCTGTTTTTTTTTGCGGTACTGCGGTACTACCGTGTTGGTCGGTACCGCGGAAAGTACCGCGGGAAATTTGAATGCGGTAGCGGTACTGCTGTACTTTCAGCGATCCTTTGCGGTACTGCGTTATGCGGTACCGGTTTGGTAGTGCGGTAGTAGTACCGCAGTACCGCAGTACCGCCAAAAAACGCGCAAAAAAACGCAAGTGCCCAGCTCTGCAGTGCGAATATTACAAAACAGATTCGTGTATCTATGGCTCCAGATGCATATATAACCACCCTCAAATGTTTCTGTATGATGAGGAATAGTAGTTGCAGATACGGAGCACAACGCTACCATTTCCACTCCTTATATGTGTAGACAATTATGGAGAGAAAATGTCTAAATATGGAGTGCCTGTGTTTTCACAGTAAGGGTACTCAAAGAAGAGAAGGAGAGAGAACAGCTTAAACCGTAAGTAAGAGAGGTAACAACAGTGCCGATGAATAGTACAGTTTTTGGAAGAAATTAGGACAGTTAAAGAATAGCTATCCCTTTTAGTGAAAAAAGATCGAACTTTGCAGATATATGTACCGCTCTCCCGTCCGACATCACCTACCGTTAATTCAACAGCCACAATGGTGCCAAGAGCCGTATCCCCATTATTCTCAAATGCAACGGCCCACCCAATAATACCGAACAGGAACCATCAAAATCGACCAGAAAACGACCATTATCCAAAACAACCGAGCACCAAGATTATTAACCCTGTAAATTTATTATACACAAATATACAAGACCTGTACTCTGACCTTGCAGACTGCAAATCACAATACCTGCAAAATATAGTTCTTGAAACCGACACGTAGATCATATAACCCAACGGAAACCCATTTGCATAAATGTAAAAATTACATCGAAGACAATGAAATAGGAATAAAGGACAACAACATATACAAAGCAGATAGATTTACTAGAAAAGAAAGAGGCTGTTGCAGTGTTGCATTAACATGGAAAAAACACACATGAGAAGTGAAGGTAAGCAATTCAAACAGTACGGTCGAAATTCTTATTTTAAAAGTAAAAAAAACCGAACTTAATCATTATGAAGGTGTATAGGACACCAAACACCATAAAAAGTGACTTCCAATTCTTTACAAATGAAATTAAAAAAAATGCTAAAATTACTCCAAACCCTAGTACATGAATTCAAAGGAAATAGGTTTAGAAAGTGTAAATAAAGATTTAAAAAAAAGTAAATTGGGAATTCCTACTTCATGAGAAGACTCCAGAAGAGATACTATCTACATATAATAGAAAACGAAACTAAACCCTTATTGCTAAAACATTTTTCGAAAAGATAAAAGGGAAGACGTAGCAAGCTCGAGAGAAAAAGCAGGACATTATTTAGATAATGAAAACAAGCCCTAAAATAATCTCCACGGATGTGGAACTGAAGCAAGGAAATTCAAATTAGAGAAAAAGCTATATGAAATAGAAATTAACCTAAAACAAACATTTCGCCTACAAGACAAACGAGGAGGAAAATGAGAAAACATAAAAAATAACCTAAAATATTTATACACGTTTACGAAAGGAAAAATGCAATGTAAAGAGAGTATTGGTCCGTAAGAGATGGTGCGACCTGAATATACAAATGACCCAGTAAAAATGAGCGGACTGTTAAGGAACACTTTAACTCTGTGATTAGTATCTCAAAGTCCGAGAAGAAGGCTACAAATCAGCAAAGAACAAGTTCAAACACGAATCTATTAATCTATTTAATCGAAAATATCGAAGTTCAAATAACTCGGATGATATTGTACCCAGGTTTTTACACAAAGTTATTTATTTTAGGTTAGGTTAACTTGCCTAACCTAGCCTAAACAAAACAAAACTATATTAATTTTCCCCATTGTATAGATAGCACAAAGTTGGAGCAAAATGGAAAATATATGTATATATATATATATATATATATATATATATATATATATATATATGTATATGATGAGCCGGGAGTACCTGGTTATGTGAAGTGAAAAGCGTAAAGAAACCAGCTCTACTTCACCAGCCCAACTCAAGAGGAGGGGCAACAAGCCTGACCTCTGTGAAATGAGGAATCATTGCACGGAACATCTGAAAGGTTGAAAGGAAAGGTATATATAAATATAAAGTCCAGTAATACTTTTTCTTAGTTTTCTTCTTACCCAAAGGTCTGGTGGATCGTGTGGAGCGGGGGTGTTCTCTAGCCCCAGTCTGCCCCAGGGCATGTCGATGCGGAGGGGGCATCGTTGATTGCAGAGACACAGGACAAACACACGTCCCTTCTCAAATTCCTGATGATACAATTGAATTGTAAGGACTCTCTCTCTCTCTTGTTTAATGTGGGTATTACTTAGTGTTAAAAACGTGTCTTTTTTCGTTTTTTTTCGTTTTTTTAAATTACATGTTTTTTTTGTGCATGTTTTGCGCGATTACGTTTTGGTGGAGTTTCTTTATGCTCTCAAAGTTCCAAACTTTGACCGAGAATATTAATTTATTTTAATGTATTTTAAGTCTAAATACGTTAATTAGCTACAGCGGCTAAAAATGTTAATTTACGAAGGTTTTATATATATATAATATGGAGTTTCATGACGAGGTTTTTTTTTAATGAACTGTACACTTTTTTTTGCTGAAGATTTCGTCATTGTTAGCAGAGGCTAAAGGTAAATAATATTCCAAGGTAAATTATTTTGCAAAACTTGCTGAACAGGTGAAAGATACAACTCTCCAGACCGGGAATATAGAATAAGGTCTCAAATGCGCTCATGACCTTGACAATACATTTGCTATATACCTTTATGAGGAATATCGAGTATATGTGACGTCATTATGGTAAAAGATATCTGTGTGTGCCAATTTTGAAAAAAAAAATTAAAATATAGTAAAAAAAACCTTATTAAATAGTGAAAAGTTAATGCATAGCTAATTCAATGGCGTGCATTCAGGGTAGGCTAGATAAGCGCCGCCTACCCTAATACAAATCTTATTAAAGATATTAAAGACAGTACCGTATTTTTCAGAATAGTCTACAGTACATACCCACAAGCCAGTTATGAAGTTATCATTAACTACTATAATTACTATAATTATATAATGTGTGGGTATAGTGCGTGTGCTCGCACGTAATACCGCTTACCCTGTAGACGTGTACCCACCACACGCCACTTGTAGCTATATACTAAAATATATATTTTATATTTCAAAGGAACTCGTACGTAAACTTTGTCACAAAATAATTTAAGATATAAAGAACCTCCCCCACCCCTACCCCCCACCCCCAACCCCCACCTCCCAATTTGTTTTAAATAGATATTTCGAGGCATCATAAAAATTTAAGATATTAACTTACTGTTATTAATTTGAATGTTTTTTTGTTAATCTTTGCTGGGAGTTTCAAAGATAGGAAAAAATGTGGTTTGAATGCAATAAACTCAAGAAGGGCAAAGTCACGGCGGGACTTTTTGATGTAAAGAAAAAAATTTTTATGGAGTCTATTTTCCACCATTTTATATATATATATTTTTTTTATTATTATTTCAAATTACAAAAGATTTGTTGAAAAATTGCAAATTAATTTTTCATCATTTTCGTTAAATTGCATTTCATATTTCGCTGTTCCTCTTCCCGCATCTCCAGTGTGTATATATATATATATATACTTCCACGTCATTGATTAGTTTTTGTACTTCATAATACTTCAAAGGCTTTAATTATTAATTATACACAGTGTTCATACCTTCGTGGGGATAATTAATAAATTAATTACCTGTAATTTTATTTTTTAATTATACCTGATTCCTTCCTTTCAGGCGACTCGAGCATAATGAAATTACTCACGTGCCAGAGAAAGCATTTGCCTCTTACCAGTATCTGAAAAGAATGTGAGTAATGGTTGCGACTTTAGTACAGGGTGTGTATAAAGTAACGCGAGTGAAGAAGCAAATCCGCTTTGAATTATATTAACGCCAGTGAACATGGACGAGTAATATTTATTACGTGTACTTCATAACAACTGTAATGTACAAAATGTACTTTACAACAACTGTAATGTACAACATGTACTTTACAACAACTGTAATGTACAACATGTACTTTACAACAACTGTAATGTACAAAATGTACTTTATAACAACTGTAATGTACAACATGTACTTTATAAGAACTGTAATGTACAACATGTACTTCATAACAACTGTATATTCCATAGAAAGGTTTATAAGAATAAAAAAAAAAAAAAAACGAGTTGAAACTAGTTTAAACCAGTTCAAATCGGATTTGTCCCTTCACTCGCGTTACTTTATACACACCCTGTACTTAGTAATTGCATTAAATAGCAGAAGTGTATTACAAAAATTACTACTGGTTTCAGGTGAGATGCTTCAGAACTGTCCGTCAATTATCCTTCTTATTTTCTGGTTGATTAAAATGAGGACGCGACTTTACTCGTTCCTGTACAGGGTGTTTCAAAAAATATATTTCAATACTGTGTATTTATTTTTATATATTTATCCATGGATTTTTCAACATGGTCGCCATGAAAATGAACACACATTCTCAATCGTCGAAATGCCTGGTTAACTGCTTTGAGACACATTTTCCTCGGAATATTAGCGTCATATAAGTAGTAACATTTTTCTGAAGCACCCTGTATATGTGTTCCTTCTGGAATCCACATATATATATATATATATATAGGATAAAAAAACATGGCCCTACATTTTGTCTTTCCTATGACTATAGAACGTCTGCCATACTCCCTTAATAAATATTATTATTTAAACGCACATAAACATATTATGTCCTAAATGGAATCAACTCGATCAATGTTGAGTAATCAGAGCTACAAAAAGAGAGAAAAACCCCGTCCAAAACTTTTGAATCGTCAAATGTTACGCTTCAGTGACGTTCAAAGCTTCGAAAAACCAACGCTGTAGTAACGACACCATTTACGCCCTCATGCATTAAGCTATAAACTGTTTTATTCCGTTGTTGTATAAGGTATAAAATCGGATTTCACGTTTTACTAACGTATTCCTTCAGCATTTATAATGACTTCTCCCTTTTTTTTAGGCTTTTTTTTATTTTTTAATATTTAGTTTTTATATAAAGACTAAAGATATATATATATATATATATATAAATAAAAGGTAGGCCATAAGTCGCTTTACCGAAGTGAGTTTCGTTATAATACGAAGCTAAAGCGATATATATACGGCCCACCCTGTATGTATATATATATATATATATATTATATATATATATATATATAATATAATATTTATTTATTTTATTTTTTGTATCAAAATAGAAAGGAAAAAGTCTTCATTGCACAGAATCGTGACGGAGACGAATGTAAATAATTTTAGATGAAAAATAAAGCAAGTTTTTAGTTCGATTTTTCAATTTTATAATTTTTTATCATATTTATTTTTTTTGTATTTTTCAATTTTTCAGTGACTTGAGCAATAACGAAATCTCGGAAATAGCCGACAACGCCTTCCTCGGGATAAAAAGTTTAAATTCTTTGTAAGTAAAAACTTTCTTTCTGGCGTAGTTTTTTATTTTATGAAAATCAAGGTAGATTACATTATATGAGGCCCTCCCAGGAAGAAGTGGCTAAGCGACAAAAATAAAAAATGCCAGAAAACGCAGTTGTACAAATTTCGACGAAATATCTTAAAAAGTTATGTCATATTTCAAATTGGGTACAACTTTGCATTTTCTGGCGTTTTTTTTTTCTTTTTTACTTCTGTCGCTTAGCCACTTCTTCCTTCGAGGGCTTCATATGTTTGTCCCTCACGAAGCAGTTATGTTTTCCTGGACATTTTTTCCTGTCTCGTGTTATTAATCTTCTTTCCTCGAAAGGTAAACGGGTAACATCTGAAAACCCAACTTCTCTACAGAAGAAGGCTGAGTAGGCAAAGGTCATCGGACGACAGTTTTTTGCTCGGGATCCGAGCCACGCGTCACTTCATCATCTGAATGTAGTGGCCTAGCACCCATCCAACTGTTCCCCAGACTCAATGTCGCTTAATTTCCCTGATACAACGGGAAACGATGTTGGGGCGTGACTAAGACGTAGCCCTTAAGGGGGCGTGAACTCGGAGAGTTACTTGAGCCCGAGTATTATTAGCAGACTAGGTGGCTGGCCAAACTCAGTCCAAAGAATAGGCAGCGAGAGTCGAATTCGGGACCTTCACGTTCCAAATTTAATCCCTAATCGGCCTTTTCTTTTTGAGTTTCATTATATTAATCCTTTTTCCTGAAGGGAAATGCACGCTTGAAGTTGTACAAGGAACACGTAAGATCATTCTCACAGTCATTTAATGAGCCTAAAGACGAACGCTTCTCTTCTTTGGCGTTTTACACTTGACTTTCTGTATTGCAACGAAGGAATAAATTCACCACCATAACGGATCCTCCTTTGCTTCTTTCTGCAGCTGTTAATAAACACGCACACACGCGTGTGTATATACACACTCGTATAACATTCTCTTTTGTTAAGGTTTGCTTGAACATGTTAAATGTTTAAGAACTTGGGTATGTTTTAGAAAACCCAAGTTTAGGAGTATATTGAGTGATAAAGACTCGCTCATACACACTCTCCATACCTAAAACTTTATTCAAATTCAGGTTTAAAGTTTCGTAATTTCTCGTATGAGATGAAAGATGTTGGTTTTACGAGTGTAAAAAGTCTGTCAATGATTTAGTTGTTTTTGTTTTATCTTTTAGGGTTTTGTATGGCAACAAAATAAGCGCCATTTCTTCCAAAGTATTCCGTGGCCTCTCAAATTTGCAACTTCTGTAAGTATCGTTTTGAAATTATTCTCATAAATTGGATTCTGAAAAGTTTTGGTTTTCAATAAATTTTAGTGATTAGTCATTTAGACAAGCTGACTACGTGAACTTAATAATAGCCCCCCCCATTTATCATTAGTACCCTCTCTAAAACTGTTATAAAAAGCCATAAAGGGGGCCTGCTTAAATATGAGCTCCAGTAAAAATAATATTTGGACATCCACCAGAGATACGATATCATTATATAGTTTTTATACGAAGGGTAATTGGGCAGCAGCTCACATTCGTGAGAAATCTCGACAAAATGAGAATTATTTCGGTGGTTGAGAACGAAAGATTCACTGCAATTCCAGGCAGTGATTCATTTTTTTTTTTTAGATATTCGTTGTACAGGGTGGGCAAAAGTTTGGGCAACCCCCCCCCCCCCCTTTTCAAAATAAGATAGTGTACATGAAAGAAAGAATTTATTGCATTTTAACATTTTGATTTAATTTTTAATTTAACCAAAAACTGCTAAAAATTAGGGATCACCTGAAGATCAGGGGCCCCAGCCTTCGTTAGTTAGCCTTATAAGGCCCTTGACCTAAAGAAAGCTGGGGGCCCTGATCTTCAGGTGATCCAAAATTAGATATGTAAATATGAGATACGTAAAAATTAAATATGTAAATATTTTGAAGGGGTGCCTAGACTTTTTGCTCACCCTGTACAGTAATTAAAATAATTAATATTTATAAAATATTTTGTGAAATATTTTGTGAAAATATTTTGCATTCAAGATGTAAGTTTTGTTTAAGACTTTTGAAAGACGGAGATTGGGATGGCGTACCATCATCGAGAACGTACTTTTTACTGTTTTATTTCCTTTGCAGGTTGTTGAATGCCAATCAAGTACGGTGTGTCCACAGAGATTCTTTTAAGGATCTGAAAAATCTTAATCTTCTGTGAGTGTTGCTGTAACCATGTTTACAATTTTATTCTTTTATTTATAAGTTTCTTAATTAATTTTATATACAGGGTGTCCCATAAGTCCGGTCTCGTAGGAAAGTTTATTTTAAATACGAGAAAAGACCTCCGCCTTCGCCTTTACCTGAGGAGTGTAACTCATTTCCATATTAGCCAATGCGTGTTATTCTACCCGCAACAAAAAAAAAAAGGTCCCAAAACAAGACATCAATTTGAACATTTTTTAGTTCTTATGTATTATTTTTGTACATTTAATTTAAAATAAATCTTCCTACGAGATCGAACTTATGGTGCACCCTATATATATATATATATATATATATATATATATATATATATATATATATATATGCACTAAAATCACAAAATAACACGTGACCTTATTAATAAGCAAACAACCACAAGGAAAAGGAAACACAAAGTCCGAGCGCTTTCGTGATATATTCACATTATCAAGGAGGAACAGAATAATGTGAATATATCACGAAAGCGCTCGGACTTTGTGTTTCCTTTTCATTGTGATTGTTTGCTTATATATATATATATATTCAAATATTCAAATATTCAAATTTTGAAATTAAGAATATTGAAAATACATTTTTGCATGTTTTTGTATTTAAAATAATCCGAGAATTTTATGCTTTGGAAAAACACACACACACACACACACACAAATAATCCTGTCAAAACAGCGTCTGAAATTGAGCTCTTATCGAAAATATCTGGTTTAAGACCGACTTCTCGCATTGTTTTGAATTGTGTGGTGGAATAAAACCTTTGTGACACACCATAACTCCGTTTCAAAACATCATTCAAACATTACACCAATTTCTAATATTAATGTGTATATTACATTAATGTGTTAGCAATTAGTTTTAATTATCGTTACAGTTTTTAATTTGACTTTTTTTTTTATCCACTGATGATGATAAATGTGACTGTGAATAGTCCTGGAATGTCACTAAAAAATGTTTGTTTAATATGAAATGTTTATTCGACGTTTATTACACCTTCATTCCAAAAAAAAATCAATCTCCTTCATTCAGTTATACTTTACAACCTTACAAGGTTCCGCGCGATGATTCCTCGTTTCGCGAAGGTCAAGCTTGTCGCCCCTCCTCTCGAGTTGGCCTGGTAAAGTAGTGAGTTGGTTTCTTGTTCATTCTGACGGTCAAGCTTATTGCTTCACCTTAAACCTACAGTTTAACGTGGACTCCGAACCACGACCCATCACGGGCGGTCAGAAATTACTATGTCCTTGCCCGGACTCGATCTCACGACCTCCCGATTAGCAGCCCAGCGTGTCTTAACCACTAGGCTACCCAATTATCTACCAACCAATTTTTATGTGGAAGGATGAATAGCTGGGTTTGCTGCGCACCGCCTGCCGTCACCAGGAATCGAACCCGAGGTTGATGGATTCGTAGTCAGCGATGCTAACCACTACACCACCGAGACCCCGGAATAATTTTGTTATTTTTTCCTGTAGGTGTATAACACACACACACATTATATCTGACCGGCAATCGGATGATCCCGGGTTCGATTCCCGGGTGGTACCTCATTTTTCATTTGCTCGTTCTCCCTCCTTATCTTGTGCGGAACGCTCTTCTACACAAGCGTCGTTCTTTACATTAATTATACTGTGTGGTGTTTGCAGTTAAAATATATATATATATATCAAGAAAGGGAGAATTGAAAGTCGAAACAAAATTTAATGTAGATATTTCGAAAATGTTTTATTCTTTCGTTAGCAGGTCTACAAACAGCGAAGAAAGGAAGTTTAAAAAATAGATAAAAGTAATATCTTAAGTAAAGTAGAATATTATTTAATCCTTTAACGCCGACCGTTACCTTATGGCAACATGGGCTTGACAATCGATTTTGAGTTTTACGATCCCAATTTTGAGCCTTACGATCTGAATATTAGAGGTTATTTTGGCTTGAACGGGAAAAACTTTTAAAATTAAAGTTTCATAGTTTTGGAATGAGGAGGTTAAAAATTGATAGATTGAAGGAGATTAAAAAAAATTTAAATCCTAAAATATTTTAATATCAGCCACTGCGATTGAAAAGGGAAGAGATGTGATGCTAAGATAAATTTCCAATGATCCCTCGTCTTATTTGTTGTTTACTCTCTGCTCAGTGAGTTGTATTGGCAGCACTTAGTGCCATTTCAAGCTGCGAGCGAATGAGCAGCGAGGAATATTTAGTCGCACTTCATGTACTCGTAATAAACCCTCAGAATCATTCATCAGGGAACATTTCCTCGTATTTGACTCTCCCATTCATCCAACAGCTCTCAGAATAATAAGTACACCAACCAACTAACCTCAAATCCTTAAATCCATATATATATACAGTATATATATGCACTAGAATCACAAAATAACACG
The DNA here is from genome assembly GCA_023014485.1 of Bathynomus jamesi. Lineage (NCBI taxonomy): Eukaryota > Metazoa > Arthropoda > Malacostraca > Isopoda > Cirolanidae > Bathynomus > Bathynomus jamesi. The sequence continues at coordinate 1,206,742 of JAJOZX010000396.1, read as the reverse complement.
TGACCTTATTAATAAGGTTTGCTTATATATATATATATTTATATATATATAAACCAATTCTCAATTTTCATCTGCGTTTGAATCAGTAATTGCAATACAGTTGTGGTAAAAAAGTTGTGAAAGAATAAATGCACGGAGAAATGCTAAAAATTTCAAAACCTTCAAAAAATTAATAATTGGTCGAGAAATAACTTTTTTTTTTTTTTTTTATTGAACACGGTTCTTTAATGAACGAAAAAATCTCCTTTGCTTCATACTCCTTACTCACTCCCGATGTACATGATAAACGAGGAGGGAATAATATGCATATTATAAATTTTATTTACAAAATTGCAGGTAATATGCTTTAGCCTTCAAAATAAATATATAAAGCAGGCAACCTATGTAGTATGTAATTCATTTTCCTACATTGTGTGTGTGTGTGTGTGTGTCCAGAAGGTCGCCTGAACCCAAGCAATAATAGGGTAAGTGGCCGATCCAACCCAACCCAGGGGCCAGCAGCCAGATGCGAACCCAGAGCCGTACACCGAGACCACTAAGCTACCGGGAACCCTAAATAAATATACGCTTGCATATTTCCGTTTAATTAATAAACGATGATGATAATTGACACCTTATAGTCATTCTTACAATGAATACCCTTCCCCCTTTAACGCCGACCGTTGCCTTATGGCAACATGAGCTTGACAATCGATTTTGAGCCTTACGACCTGAATATTAGAGGTTATTTTGGCTTGAACAGGAAAAATATAAATACAAATTTCGTATTTCAGGCATGAAAGGGTTAAAAGAGTTAACTTATTTTTTAAGCTATCCCCAAAAGTACCCCTAATTTTTTCCGGGATTACTACATCTAGTCGACTTGACAGTGTATCGATAAGTATGTAGGTTAGGTTAGCATAGGTTAAGTTAAGCATGGTTAAATTAGGCTAGGTTACGCAAGGTTAAATTAGGCTAGGTTACGCAAGGTTAAATTAGGTTAGGTTACGCAAGGTTAAATTAGGTTAGGTTACGCAAGGTTAAATTAGGTTAGGTTACGCAAGGTTAAATTAGGTTAGGTTACGCAAGGTTAAATTAGGTTAGGTTACGCAAGGTTAAATTAGGTTAGGTTACGCAAGGTTAAATTAGTTTTATAGATTGTCGATTTTCTGGTCTTGTTGACCCGATGTGTGTTGGTCCACTTTTTCATTATTTAACCAATAATAATAATGACTCTTAATATAGTACACCAAAAGTCATGTTAATTCTTTATAATTTAATGTTTATGACCCATTTCTTCCATGACTTTAATTCGGACTAATATGAGAAACCCTAGGAAGAAGTGGCAGTACTACTTACCTTTCCGGGTCCCGACAATGACCCAACCTTACCTTTCCGGGTCCCAAATCAAAACCCGTACATTAACTTCGACAACATATATTTATATAAGGATCTTGTGGGTTATGACCCATCATTTTTGACAATAATTAAAACTAACGAAAATATTACGACTTAACCTAACCAATCGTCAAGGCGTACAGTTGACCTAACCGGGCATTCAATTAACCTCCTCCTCCTACTTCTACTAGTTAGGTTAATTGAATGCCCGGTTAGGTCAACTGGTACGCCTTGACGATTGGTTAGGTTAAGTCGTGTGATATTTTCGTTAGTTTTAATTGTTGTCAAAAATGATGGGTTATAACCCACAAGATCCGAAAGAAGTTAAAATGAATGGCTTCATTGACCGAATACATATTACTCACAATTATAGGTTTGCATTAAATATATGTTGGAACCCTAAAAGGTTATTTTAGTTGGAATATACGTCGGGACCCGGAAAGGTAAGTAGTACCGAAGTGGTTAAGCGACAGAAATAAAGAACGCCAGAAAACATTTAAAAAGTTGTACCAATTTCGACGAAATATCTCCAAAAGTTAAAAAGTTATGGCACATTTTCAAATTTGGTACAATTTTTAACTGCGTTTTGTGGCTTGGTTTTTTTTTTTTTGTCGCATAGCCACTTCTTCCTAAGACGGCCTCATATAGCAATATGCATATTGTAGGTTCTCTCCATCAAATCTCCATTTAGAATATTGTATGCGTATGTGTCATTACATTACAAAACGAGGACTTTATTTACCCAAAGCAAATATAATGACTGGAGTCATTTATCTTTATTGAAAATATTCATGCCACGTAGAATGAAGAGGACAAGAGATGGAGAAAAAATATAACAGAAATGAGTAGCCAACCCAGTATCTGAATTTAAGTTAGTACGGAAAGCAAGATAAATTATATTTTGAGTTAACTACGCAACAAAAATGCTTAAAGAGAGATATGGCAAAAGAGATGGTTATTAATGAAAATAAAATCTTCAATCATACGATATAATTATAAAGCATTTACAATATACTGTACGCATTATTTTCCCCCCATCCCCCTTGTATCATGTATGAATGTGACTGGATAAGGACGGAATACTTTATTCTTTTGTTTTGTGGAAAGGAGGGGCCAATGTATTCGTTACCCAATTATAAGTGATGTGAAGGCGTGGCATCTGCCGTTTCTCAACCAATTATTAATTATTGGAGGGATTTTAAAACCTTAAATTTGTTCATATTTTTTTACTTTAGCGAACTTTTCTCGGTTACTGTTCAGTACCCGTTTAATAGAAGGAAGTTTGTGCTACGTGTAGTCCCCCTTAGTCACCCTCTCTCAGTTCATCCGATACTCAAATACTGTACGTGAATTTTTTAAAGTCTTCACTTTTGTCCTTATTATGATTTAACTTTATTATGACTAAGTTCTCAAGTCTATTTCAACTCGACATTCAGTGTCGAATGTCTTGTATTTTAACTTCTCAAGATTAAAAAAAAAAATTTTTGTTACCCCTATTTTAACTCGACATTTTGCGTTTATTTAGAATCTATTATAAGTTTCATTTCATCTTTTTACCTGTTTGAGTATATATTCGTTGCATTAATATTCAATCTTACCTTAAATGTTACATCTCATCATGCAAAACCTAAATGTTACATTTCATCATGCAAAACCTAAACGTTACATTTCATCATGCAAAACCTAAACGTTACATTTCATCATGCAAAACCTAAACGTTACATTTCATCATGCAAAACCTAAACGTTACATTTCATCATGCAAAACCTAAACGTTACATTTCATCATGCAAAACCTAAACGTTACATTTCATCATGCAAAACCTGAACGTTACATTTCATCATGCAAAACCTAAACGTTACATTTCATCATGCAAAACCTAAACGTTACATTTCATCATGCAAAACCTAAACGTTACATTTCATCATGCAAAACCTAAACGTTACATTTCATCATGCAAAACCTAAACGTTACATTTCATCATGCAAAACCTAAACGTTACATTTCATCATGCAAAACCTGAACGTTACATTTCATCATGCAAAACCTAAACGTTACATTTCATCATGCAAAACCTAAACGTTACATTTCATCATGCAAAACCTAAACGTTACATTTCATCATGCAAAACCTAAACGTTACATTTCATCATGCAAAACCTAAACGTTACATTTCATCATGCAAAACCTAAACGTTACATTTCATCATGCAAAACCTAAACGTTACATTTCATCATGCAAAAACCTGAACGTTACATTTCATCATGCAAAACTTATAACGCCCAATATATGAGTATGTTCTTATCAACTATGTACGATACTTTTCAGTGGTTGAAAATGTACTGGTACTAGTGATGAAAAAAGACTGGTCCTAAACGTCTACATTAAATTTGAAATGTAGAATAATGAAATACCAGGGATAGCGACATTTGGCACCCAATCTTCATACTTCATTGTACAGGGTGTTTTAAAATTACCTAGTAAACTTTTATATGTCTGTCGATCGGTAGTGGAACGTCCCAATCTTCATATTTCATTATACAGGGTGTTCTAAAATTACCTAGTAAACTTTTATATGTCTGTCGATCAGTAGTGGGACGTTGTGAACAATGTGTTAAAATTGAAGGAAGACACTTTGAACATATAAAATAAATATTGTTTTTGTTTTTCTTATTGTTGTTGTATTTGAAATAAAATTGTTAAATATCGCATAATTTTTGTTAAGGTATTGCGTTCATATAAAAGTTTACTCTGTAATTTTAGAACACCCTGTGTATATATATATTACTTATATTATTCAAGGCAAGGTTAATTAGTTTAAAAAAAAATATATCCACGAGTCACGTTTAACCTTAAAGAAGCAGACAAGATGATCACTTGATTAATTTTGTAAAATGGCTTCATGTCGCTTGAATATGTCTTAATATTTAATAGAAAAAGTATGATTGGTTCATTTTAGTGTGTCGTGTTTTCTCTCTTTTGTCCGACTGGAAAATGCTCCCATTTTTTGAAGCCTGGTAGAGCCGTTTAATTTTTCTTCTGACATTTAAACGTTTCGCTACTTTTGCGCAGGTGAAGCCCATAATATGTAGATCGTTAGACATTTCTTTCACCATATGTAGATCGTTAGACATTTCTTTCACTTAACATTGAAGGAAAGTAGTTTTACATTTGAAAATTTATTCACGTGTCAGTCCTTAGAAACTGTACAAGTTTACTGTACTTTCTCCTTTACACCGAATGTATAAACAAACACATTTTACACCCAAGTGTTAAAAAGTTTTCTTTTAAAAAGTCCACGGTTTTTTTTTTTTGGAGTGAGCCTTAATTAAAAGCCTTCAAAAAAATTACGTATAAAAAGAATTAAGTTTCTTTAATTATTTGGGCCCCCCCCCCCTTTAATTTATGTATTTTCTGTTTTCAATTTTTAATTATATCTACAGTTTACGTTCATTATTTTTAAAGTTTCTCCTAAAAAGCAATGTCGTTTTTTCCCATTTTCTTGATAATATCTTTTAATTGTTTATTTCTCTGGAGTCAGTCGTAGAAGCACTTCAGATTGGCGGGGTTTTCTATACCGTTCGATTTGAGATTCAATCGCTGATATCTTTCAAGGGATTAATTACATTTTGAGCTCCATTGAAGGTTTCATCTCTTAGCAGTCAATGAGTGGCGCGTCAGTGGCCGCGTAATCAATCGGACTTTTTTTTTTTAATGGGAAACTAAAGTATTTTTGGAAGTTTCCTCGGAATAAATAATAATTTAAGAATTCACTTCGCTTTAATGATTTGAATAAATGGTCTATGTATAAAAGATAACAAAGATAACAATTTGAATTAAAAAAAATATATATATTTTAATTAAAATTAAACACACTTAATAATAAAACCATTTTTTTTTTTTTTTACAATTTCATTATTTTATTTTTAATATTATTTTAATTAATATGAGATTATACACGAATTTGATTAGCATAAATCATGATTTATTTGAATAAGATAAAGAGCTATAAGAAGCTCGTATCGGTACATCATGTAAAAATAACTAAAACCATTGTAAATTTGATAAAGAATGTAAGAAACTGGTAATCTTCAATCAATTAATTAATTAATTAATTATATTTCAGAGGTTTAAAGATAATATTCAAATAAAAAAGTCTGTCCGGATTAAAAAATAAATAAAAATAACCTTCGGGGGGTTATTTTAAAAATATCTCTTTCAAAAAATTAATTATAAATATACCAAATCTTATCATTTCCTTGTCTTGCTGTCTTGCAATAATTAGATAGTGGATGCCCGGTTTTATATATATATATATATATGTATAGAAACGACGTAAGTATAGAGGAGTGTTCTGCACACGAGGAAGAGAAATAACGAACAAATTAAAAAAATATATATATACACCGTCAAAAGAATCAATCAGAGTAGAACATAAAAAAAAAAAAAGCTTGTCAAAAGACCAAGTCTCCGATATAGTCAATAACAAACAACCAACTTTGATCACGTAAGAATTTATGTCGGAGATAGGAAAAGAGCTCGATGTTTTTTAGTCAATAAAATATATATCTTTTTTCCCCTCTCAGATCTCTCTATGACAACCAGATTATGTCCCTTTCCAACGGCACATTCACCCATTTGACCAAGATCCAAACCATGTAAGTAATTTGAAAATGCTTCTTACGTGATCAAATTGAAAAAGTTCCTGAAAGTAATAAAATCAATTTAACTTTTGATTGGGTGGGTTTTTTTGTTAAGGTTTTAGTTATTTATTATATACAATTTCTGTTATAAATATTTTAACCAATTTAACTAGTTGTTAATTCCTTTTTTGTTTTTTCTATCAAGAAGTATCATATTTATATGGTTACGATTGTACAGGGTGGCCCGTAAGTCCCAATTGGGTATAATTAAAGTGAAAATATTTTTTTAAAAACTCAAAGTAAAAAGTTTATAATGAATTTAGGAATATTTATTGATTATTTTAAAAAGAATTTAATTATATTTTTTTTAATTGTTTAATTTTTTTTTTTTAATCCTCTAGATGGATTTTCGCTTTAATTATAACCGATTGGGACTTATGGGCCACACTGTACGGCAGTAATCCTTTCAAACGTCTGCCGGGAGACTTGTATAGTTTAAGGAAGTTATGTTGTAGAGTTAAGTTATTGAGAGAAATGAGTAATTTGGATTTAGCGATGTTAACAGGTAGAAAATAGCTTAATACAGTATTTAAAATAATTAGAAATAAGTATGCTTTTACCTATCGGGGTTACTTCAATTTCTTTAATTTATTTTTACCGCTTATCATCGTATTCTCTTTTAAAGATAAAATTATCATTTCTGTCAAAATGTCTTTTAAAATGCACGGACGAAACGTTGGGTTTACAAATATGAAAACCATATCACTGTTTCGTACAAGGAGGATTTCTTAATAAATTTTCTTTTGGTAAAAAATGTCGGTTTACTAAACTGAATATTTTTTTAACTTAAAATTTGTTCATATAAACGTGACGAAACGCTTAAAAATTAAGTTTAACTTCACTATGACTTAGGCACTTGGGCTCCAACCCGTTCGTATGTGACTGTCACTTGGGGTGGTTAGCCCGCTATTTGTCTATAAATCCGATCGAGACGTCTGGAGCGAGGTGCAAAGAACCGGTCAAGATGTCACGAAAACCACTTGGAAGGCTGAAAGGCGAAGGCTTCAGATGTGAGTACTAAACAACCTTAAATGAGGCACGTAAAGCGTTTAGTGTGAACGGGTTTGTATTAATCATTTGTTAGTTTCTTAACTAAACTGACCCCAAAATTTCAAATTCAGTCGATCGTTATATTTTAAAAGTTTTATTCAGTAAAGATTCTTTGATCAACATTTTAATCTCTAAAGTTCATTATTTGTTTGACTGAAATTTTTACTCGTCTTCCAGGCACGAATGAACTTCGCTCCAAATACTCGGGTAGATGTGGAGACGAAGTTCCATGCCCAGACCTTTGTCTCTGTGATGGGTCGAGGGTCGACTGCTCTGGCCGGGACCTCACTTTTCCACCGAAGAACATTCCTAACACGGTCACCCACTTGTAAGGACAAATAATTTGAGTTTCTGCTTTGGTTTTTTTCAAGTATTAGGTTGAGGAACCCAGGGGATTAAGATAATTCAGGGGAAAGAAATACTTCGAGTTTTTTCTTAAAAGGAATTATCTCCTTTTGTTTCGTCATTTGATGTTAAGCGGTTCTCGTTAATTCATAAATTAAAGTATGATATTAACCCCTTAGTGCTCATTGGTAGAATTTCCTACCGACAAAATTGTTTGTCATTATTGCATCACTTTTTCTTATATTTACGTGATCTTCGGTATGAGTCATTGATATGACGCAATCTTTTAGATTGCGTCATACTACCATTGGGCATTAATGGGTTAAAACGCGCGGGTTAAAACAGGTGCAGCGACGTCTTCCACCCAATCTCTGGGGCTTCTTGCCTGAGGAAACCTAAGAGATCGAGTGAGAAACATCGTTGCTCCTGTTATTCCTTTTATCTTGCGTGTTTTAATATCAAACTTAGGACATTGTACAACAATGTAGAATTTTTTAAGCTAAAATTAATTATAATTCTTTTAAGTCTGAGGGATGAAAATTTTAAGAAAAGTTTGCTGCCAGCTCAGCTTAAAATTTTAATTAAAATTCGAAGTGACTGAAATTTTTCTATTGTGGTCAAATGAGGCTCTCCCAGGAAGAAGTGGCTAAACGACAAAAGTAAAAAAAAACCGCCAGAAAACGCAGTTAAAGGTGTACCAATTTGAAATATGCCATAATTTTTGAAGATACATCGACGAAATACCATCAAAAGTTCAAAAGTTATGTCGCTTTCAAATTGGTACAACTTTAACTGCATTTTGTAGAGTTTTTTTACTTTTGTCGTTTAGCCACTTCTTCCTAGAAGAACCTCGAATAGAATTGGCGAATTGGAAATATCGCTGCTTCGATGTAGATATTTCATTATGAATTTAAACTTCTCCGAAATGTCTTAAAAGAGCTGTATTAAGAAATGAAGAGAGAGAAAGCTTATTCGTATCACCCTTTCGAAAACAATTGTCGTAATGCCAACGAGACCATTCTACCGTGTAACTATCTTCCTATTACACGATTTTGGATGAAGAGCAAAAATTTGTATGCAACTTTGGAATGTAAACATAAATATAAAATTATTACAAAATGACGTTATAAAGAGTAAAAGTGTGCCCTCTTTACAAATCGGTTCATCTTCTCTTAATGGATTGATTTTTATTCCGTATATGTCTATGTCTCCTGTTTGTTGCTACTTAAAGAACGCTCAAGAGACGATGATTTTCTTAATTTTTAACTTTTCGCATGAACGCAAACTCCAAATTTGCTTGATTTGTTTAAAGCGATTCGTCTTACAGAAAGTATTTCATTATTACTGAGTGTCACTTTGTTTATTTTTGAGCAGAGACTTGAGCTACAACCAGATGACGACTCTTGAGACTGAGAGGGGTCTTCGCGACCTTTCCGCCTTCAAGGATCTACGCTCTTTGGATTTGTCTCACAACCGCCTCGTCACCCTCTCCTCCGCTTTCTTCAGAGGCACCAAGAAGCTCGCCAGTCTGTAAGACATTTCATATGACCACTGTATTTCTTGGATTAGTTTAAATTCTTGGGTAGGAAATGTTAGGCCAGATTATTATTATTATTATCATTATTATTATTATGATGATCATTATTATTATGATGATCATTATGATGATCATTATTATGATCATTTCTTGGATTAGTTTAAATTCTTGGGTAGGAAATGTTAGGCCAGATTATTATTATTATTATCATTATTATTATTATGATCATTATTATGATCATTATTATGATCATTATTAAGTGGGAAAGTGGAAAGGAACCAGAAACTTGCACATTTCTCAGGCCAGACGAATGTTGCCCATTACGCTAACTCCTGGATTACTAACCAGCACCATCGGGAGTCTACAGTAAACCCCGACCTCAGTGTTTTAACTTCGCTCATGAGAAAACGGTGTCAACCACTGAACCACGGGCGCTGGCTGGCTTTAGGAGAAGTTAGGTTCGCTACAAGAAACTTACGTTTGAATCAAGTTAGCGTGATTATAAATTACGTTAAATTTGGGCATTAACGTAAACGTACCGAATGCGCTCCGTTAAAATTTATACTCAACGGACCAACGAGACGGTTACTGATTTGGTACCCCCTCCCCGAGTCAGGCTAAATGAAATTAATGAGTTGACGATCCCTGGGGTAACGCCATACCCTTTTCACACGGTAAGTTGTTGAGAGAGTCTAAGAAAGCAATCAAAGCCAGAAGACTTCCTCTTTTGCTATTCTACTTTAAACATCTTCCTCGAAATTCAACAGAGAAAATTTTTTAAACCTAAAAGGACGACCGCTACATATTGGTAACGTTTCAAATACACTCATTCATAACTTAACCCAACAAATAATTCTGGCGTTAAAGGGTTAAAACTCAGGCAGAGCTGGGCACTTGCGGCATATTGCGGTACTGCGGTACTGCTGCACTACCAAACCGGTACCAAACCGGTACGCGGAAATTTGAATGCGGTAGCGGTACTGCGGTACTTTCAGCGATCCTTTGCGGTACTGCGTTATGGGGGCCCGGGGTGGTAGTGCGGTGGTACCGCAAGTACCGCAGTACCGCAAAATATGCCGCAAATGCCCAGCTCTGGAACTTAAAAGTCATTCTTAACCCTCAACCACAATCTTAATTTCTTGGTCACTCAAAATTAAAACAAGTGGGGTCCTTCCTGACCCCGCGATAGTGGTTGAGGGTTAATAATAACTGAAAGAAATATAATTAACACTAGCCCCAGATCCATTGCTAAGCCTGGTACTTTTGTTTGCATATTGTTGAACCAGATAAACAGGTCATATTCCAAGGGTATATATATATATATATAGGGTGTCCCATAAGTCCGGTCTCAGGAAATTTTTATATATATATATATACTGTATATATATATATATATATATATATATATATACTGTATATATATATATATATATATATATAATCCCCGCAAGGGGGTTCTAAGCTCGTGCTCTTTGTGCTCGTTTGTACGTGCTTGTTCCTGGAGGTTTCACGTGCGCCCTCCCGGCCCTAGCACCCAAGGATGATGGGGCTCGACCCTGCAGTCCTTGTCATCCTTGGTCTTTTTCCACTTCGACTGTCCCCTCCACCCTTTCTTTTTCCTCTGTCTTTCCTCTCACTTTTTCTTTGTTTTTCCGCTGAGATATGCCCTTTTAAATAGAGGCGAATCGGTTCTTCCCGAACTTAAAAAAAAAAAAAATATATATATATTTTTTTAAGTTCGAAAAGAACCGATTCGCCTCTATTTAAAAGGGCATATATCGGCGGAAAAACAAAGAAAAAGTGAGAGGAAAGACAGAGGAAAAAGAAAGGGTGGAGGGGACAGTCGAAGTGGAAAAAGACCAAGGATGACAAGGACTGCAGGGTCGAGCCCCATCATCCTTGGGTACTAGGGCCGGGAGGGCGCACGTGAAACCTCCAGGAACAAGCACGTACAAACGAGCACAAAGAGCATTCAAGAGCACGAGCTTAGAACCCCCTTGCGGGGATATATATATATATATATATATATATATATAAAAGGCCCATCAAAAGTGGGTATAAAAGTTTTCAGAGGACTTTCTTTTATTACTAATGGAAGAAGTGGTGGCATAACTGGGCTCGTGTGAAAAGGTTATATTACGCTTTCGTCGCAATTAATATGGTTCGTCACGTGACTTCTTGTTTAATTTTCTGAAAGGTTTTCAGTGTTCGTACGTATAAAAGTTTTATCAAGCGATTGAATGTACAGTGTGTGTGTGTGTGTGTATATATATATATATATATAATATATACACGAAAAAATACATAATAAAATCGATCTAAATTATCACTCTCAGTAAGTTGAAAATACAGGGTGGGCATAAGTCGCTTTACCGAAGCAAGTTTCGTTATAATACGAAGGTAAAAGCGACTTATGGTCCACCCTGTATAATAAATTTCTGTAAAGTGAGACGTGACTTAATTTACTGTTGAAATGGCGTGTCGTCTTCAAGTTATTAATTTTATAAAGTGACATTAAAGCAGACAAAGAAGCAATTACATTTTTATTATTGAAACCATTAATTAAAACGTTTAATTAAAACGTGACGTTAAAACGTTTAATTAAACGTGACGTTAAAACGTTTAATTAAAACGACGTTAAAACGTTTAATTAACACGTGACGTTAAAACGTTTAATTAACACGTGACGTTAAAACGTTTAATTAACACGTGACGTTAAAACGTTTAATTAACACGTGACGTTAAAACGTTTAATTAACACGTGATGTTAAAACGTTTAATTACGAAGTTCGTTTATTGATTTTACAGTTACAATTCTTTGCCGTAACGTTTTTTGTGCGTTCTCATTTAGGTGTTTGTAGACTTTTTAATTATTTCAGTTTACAGTTCTTATTATATTAATTGAGAGTTCATTGAACTTTTGAGCGCTTGTCTTTTGTTTTTAATTAGTATAGCTTAGGCTTTTTTTAACTTTTGTATGTTAATATTACGGTAGATATTAACAAAAACCATCTATTTATAAATATAATTTGGTTTCGGTTTTTGTTTTTTAGGTGGTTGTGTAGTGCTGGTGTATTTTACTTGGGTTATATCGGTGTTGTTTAACTCGAGTTAGTAGAGTTTGGTGGTATGAGCAATGTTAGAGATACTACAGTCCTTTTCAACGCAATTATATTAGTACACAATGTTTATAGCATGTTGGTGTTTGTATACCAATATAATTGCGTTGAAAAGGACTGTAATGCCTTTTGGTTGTAACACCAACACTCTCTATTAACTTCGGTTAAACAACAAAGATATAACGGAAGTAAAATGCACCAGCAGTACATAACCTAAAAAAGACTCGTAGATGGTTTCAAAATCATCTGTCGTGTCACCAACTTTAAAAAAGTTAAAAATAACTGAAGCCATGTATACTCGTTTAAAAAACCATTAAATTAATTTTATTATTATTATTATATTAATAATTTGGCGTACTTTAATGTGGTTGCTTTCATTTTTCGTGTTTCGGTAGCAATTTATTTCAATCGTTTTGGTTTGTAATTATTATTGTTTTTCGTTTTTTGTTCCGTTTTGATTTGAACTGTCTCGAGAAATAGGATTATACTTAGCCCTTTACCGCCGAAAGGAACGAATTGGTAACGTTTCAAATACACGCGGTCATAACTTAATCATACAAAAAATGGATCACCTGAAGATCAAGGCCCCCAGCCTTCTTTAGTTAGTCTTATAAGGCTAACTAACGAAAATATCACGACTTAAACTAACCAATCGTTAGGTCAACTGTACGCCCTTGACGATTGGTTTGGTTAGGCCGTGATATTTTCGTTAGTTAGCCTTATAAAGCTAACTACAGGGTGATTCAAAAGTTAGGTTACATAGGAAAATACTGTATTATGTAATGATACAGGGGAATAGTCACATCACATGTTCGATACGTCCGCTGCGACGTCTCTGTAGCTCAACGAGCCAGCTAGGAATATCACATCAATGCGCTCCTCCTTCGATAACATCTCATAACTCATTTACCTGCAAAGAAACAGAAAAACCCTATGTAACCTGACTTTTGAATCACCCTGTATAGAAGGCTGGGAGCCCTGATCCCAAAAAATTCCTTCTGTAAAGGGTTAAGTTGTGCTTTTAGAAGTAATTCTTGTTTTTTTCTTACTTGAACCTTAATGTTATGTTTGTATAAAGATACTCGTAGAGAATTTTTAACTAGAAAATTATCAGTTTGACCGCTTTCCTTTGCTGTGAAGTTAATTATACGATCGTTTATGTTCTACTTAGACATTTTCATACTAAACGTCACTGGTAGTGTGTAATATCACAAGGTTAAAATGGGTAGACACGTGTCTAACCCCGATATTCATGTACTGTTTTTTTTTTATTCCTGCTTGGTACTGCGTAAGAAAAAAACTCGCCAATGTTTATTCTTTCATTCCAAAAATATTCTTCCAATCTATTTTTACTAATTTTTTAATTCTGTGATAATTTTATTTTCTCTTTTTTTGTTTTTTTTTGTTTTGTTTTCAGCGGTCTTTCCCATAATTCTTTGGTTTCAATCGGAGGAAACGTTTTGCAAAAGGTTGCTCATTTATTTCATTTGTAAGTCTTCATGAGTTACGAATTATTCGACCTCTTAACAGACTCTTGTAAAAGCATTTTGTCCTACTAACCATTAAAGACATTTCGATTTGCTTTATAAAAAGACACGTTTACAAATCGATAAATAATGAGTTTAACGCTTTCGCAATATTGACACTGCAAAAATATTGCAGTCAGATACACACGAGTGTTATATAAAATCAAGACTAACTCTCCACGTATGTTTCCGGTTGAAGTTTAACAACATAGGCCTAATTTTTTAATTTTTTTTTGGCTATACTAATTTGCTTGCATCTACATCATATTTTAAGACACAGTTAATCCAAGGTTGATTGAAAGGCAAATCACTCTTTTGCAAAGCTATATTAATATTTGATTTTTTTAAACCTTTTTAAAATTAATTTTAAAGGTTGTGCTCTTTATGTAACATTTACTAACCCTGTTTATGGTAAGAAAAAATTATTTATTATATATATATATTACGCTACTGTGCAAAAGCCTTCCACGACCAAATAATTGGGCGAATCAGTGGATATATATATATATATATATTAACAAGGTTTGAAAACACTATTTAATTAGTGGGATTATGTTTATTGTATTACAGATTATTCTTATATATATATATATATACACACACACTACTTTCTCTTTCAAAACAATTGCAATCCATCTTGGAATACTTTCCAGTTTTTTCTGCAAAAATATCATATTCTGCTATTTCAAACCCTCAACAGTACATTACACAGTTTGCCAATTTACCCATGGGTTTTGGTTGCTTTTAGGTTTTGCAAAAGGCATATGAAGCCCTCCTAGGAAGAAGTGGCTAAGCGACAGAAGTAGAAAACGCCAGAAAACAGTTAAAGTTGTATCAATTTGAAAATGTCATAACTTTTTAACTTTTGGAGATCTTTCGACTATATATCTTTAAAAATTCAAAAGTTATGACAACTTTCAAATTGGTACAACTTTAACTGCGTTTTCTGGCGTTTTTTTTACTTTTGTCGTTTAGCCACTTCTTCCTAGGAAGGCCAAGTATAATTCCACACACATTCAATAATAGTATAAGGCTGGGACTCTAGGGTGGCCTTTCTAACAGATCCAGTATTTTTCTATCTTTCTCGCGTTGGACGTAGGTTTACATAAAATGCGCTATCTGCTTAGGATCATGGTCATGTTTATAAACGAAATAACCCCGTCAATCAGTCTTCTCCCAGAGGGAATAGCGTTCCCCCTCTTCTCAGTGTCTATCCTTCCATCAGACAAGTACCCCTAAACCTGAATAGATCGATCACCACATTTGTTTGTTTGGTGTAGAGTCGTATGTTTATATTCTCTAATACAAGCCGTCTTCGAAAGTGGCGTCTTTTGGACCCCCACGTATTTCGAATTCAAATTCATCAGACCATAGGACCAGTTTTTATTGTTCCCTGATCCAGTTTGCACGTTTTTCAACGTATTTCAGTCCGCTAATACTTATTACTTTTACGTATGTCTTTCAATTAAGACTCCATTCAACTCCTTTCTTAACAAGGCTCTCCAGGCTTTTGATGGATGCACTCTTACACCAAAAGAGTTCTGCCAGATCATCAAGTACCTAATTATCGGAGTCTTTTATTTTTTTCAGCCATTCATAACGTGGTTTCAAGGTACTATTAAGTTTTTTCTTTTAAGAAAAATTCTTCTTGGTCGTCCAATTCTAATTCATTCGCAACACTCCCAAAACTTTTGTTTCCTGCGGGAAGTTTCCCAATGTGATTTCGTTGTTCATGAAGGAGGACTATATTTAGCCTTTGGCATCCCGATGTTTATACATTGTGCGCTGCAGACGCAGCGACAGTTAGTAGTTTATCAAGAAAACGTGGAATTAATTAAAATTATGTAACATTAATATGAAAAATTACCTATAGGAACCGGTTGTACAGTATCATCTTTGATGTACAGTCTGTTCATTCGCCTCAAGTTTGACAGCGTGAATATCATAAGACTATATTATCGAAAATGTAATGTGCTTTCGGGTGGTCGAAAATAGTAACACAATAGTGTAATATGTATATATATATATATAATGTATATAATTTTGCTTTTGTATATATATGCTTGTCATTTATTTAGAATATTGTACAGATTTTGTGAACTGTCATACAATTTTAAGTGTTAAAAAGTTTTCCACAGACTCTTAATTGTCAGTTAATTCCAAATTAAAATTATTTTATTAAAAAATTAAAAATTATCTTATTAAAAAATTAAAATTATCCTATTAAAAATTTAAAAATTATCTTATTAAAAAATTATCTTATTAAAAAATTTAAAAATTATCTTATTAAAAATTTAACGTTTTGTTCCAGAGATTTGGCTGAAAATCACATCTCTTGTCTCTCCAAAGAAATCCTGGAATACATCCCCCAAATCAAGACTTTGTAAGTTTAACACCTGAAATTTAGTTAGGATCCCATTTGTGCATAATATTTACATACTCGTAAAAGTATATTTTGTTTTAAAACGTTACCGCCATTATAAGATAGAACTGGCTAACCATATTTAAAGGTTTGGAGAAGAATCGGGCAGTTTTTATGGATAGTTAATGAAAACACTGCTAAAGGCAAGTAAATGAAAGTTCAGAACTGAGGTTTTGCCCAAGTAATGACAGAGAGAGAGAGAATTGGGGGGGAGAAGAAGAGAGAGAGGGGAAAGAAGAGAGAGAGAGTTATTTAACATGCATGTTTTTTTTTAAAGAGACTTAACTGGTAATCCTTTGCGGTGCGACTGTCGCCTCCGGTGGTTGACGACGTGGCTCGATGCCCATCCTTCAGTGCCAGTGCCCAAGTGCCAACTTCCAGAGAATTTCCTTGGTACTCCAATCACAAAAGTTCCCAAGGCACAAATGGAATGCTCGGGTAAGGTTGTTGTTTAGTACTTTTATTTTCCCCTTAATGTTTTCTTTTAACGCAGGAAGGAGGGGCCAAGGTCGAATGCGTATAGGTAAAAGAATATAAGTGAATTGTATAAACAAACCTGATCTCCATGATACTGAATCTTTTGTTAAACACTTGCTTCAATTTTATTTATTTTTTTAATTTAAAATCTAAACTTTACTTAAAATTCTCTGTTCCAATATTCCTCTCTGCATTTCCGGAAGTGTTTCAGTGATCGATAATAACCCGTGTTTCAGTGATCGATAATAACCCAAATAACGAAAATCGCGTTTAATTTATTTTAAATCTTTTCTTTGTTAAAACACAACACACACACACACACACACACACACACACACACACACACACACACAATGAAAACGTAGCAAAAAGGGTAATAAAATTCAATAACAATATAATACAGGGTGGGCCGTAAGTTTCCATACATAGGAAAAATAAACATTTTTTTATGGACAACCATTTTTATTTATATAATATGCTCTACATGGTTGCCATTGTTTTGAAAACATTTCAATACGTGTTCCCCACTGTTGATGAACACGCATTAGCACAGTTGACGTTATGCTTGTAATGGCGTTGGTGATACGTTCCTTTAGATGATTTATGTCTCGTATCTTTTCCTGATACACCATGGCCTTCAAGTGCCCCCAAAGATAGAAATCAAGGGGGTGAGATCTGGGGATCTGGGAGGCCACTCCACAGGACCACGCCGACCAATCCAAGCATCCGGAAACTGCTAATCCAAATACCGACGCACGTGAAGACCATAATGAGGTGGAGCTCCATCTTGCTGGAAGTAAACTGGGAAGTTACCTTCCTCGTTTAGCAGGGATTGGAAAATCTCTTCTTGCAACATGTTAAGATACCTTTCGGCATTAAGATTTCCACTGACAAAAATTGGTCCAATAATTCTGTCACCCCATATCCCGGCCCACACCATCACTTTACCGGCACCTTGCATCTTCGTCGGACTCAGCCAGTTAGGGTTAGCATTACTCCAATAACGTATGTTTTGCCGATTAACCTCTCCATTGACGTAAAAATTTGCTTCATCAGTAAACAAGATCTTACGTCAAACGCATATTCTTAGGGTATCTGAAACATAAAAACAAACGTTTAATTTTTCCTATGTATGGAAACTTACGGCCCACCCTGTAGAAGGCATACATTTAACGAATACTTAAGCATATGATTCTACATGAGCACCATCAGTATCTCTACATAGTTCGAATCTGTCAGCAGCATTGCGAAACACATTTTGGAGCATGACAGGGGTTATTTTTGTAACTGCTGTTACGATACGAGCACGTAAATCTTGCGGATTTGGAACCCTCGTTTGATAGACGTTTGATTTGATAAAGCCCCATGCAAAGAAATCCAAGGGCGTTAGGTCAGGAGATCGAGCCGCCCGGGGCCTGTTGCCTCCACGTCCGATCCACCGATTTGGAAATCGTTCATTTAGCTACTCCCGAACAATGTTTGCGTAATGACAAGGTGCCCCATCTTGTTGAAAGACGACGGTGTTTAAAATGCCATCTGAATGAAGCTGGGACATGTACGTGCTCGTATCGTAACAGCAGTTACAAAAATAGCCCCTGTCATGCTCCAAAATGTGTTTCGCAATGCTGCTGACAGATTCGAACTATGTAGAGATACTGATGGTGCTCACGTAGAATCATATGCTTAAGTATTCATTAAATGTATGCCTTCTATTATATTGTTATTGAATTTTACCCTGTTTGCTACGTTTTCACTGAAATAGATAGGGACTTTATAAACACCCTGTATATACACTTTGTGTTACTTTGTGGGGGTTCGAACGACGGTTCAGGATCGACCTGCGGTCGACTCCTATATATATGTAGGTGTGTGTGTGTGTGTGGTCGAGGCCGAATCCGGATTTGGATTTGAGGTTACTTAGGACGGACATAGAATCGAGGATTACTGATTTAGGTTACGATTGAATACGTAATTGTATTATAATAGTTTCCTATTAAAGTCGAGAATTAAATTTGTTACATTTTGTCGTGTGTGTGTTTATTTTTTATTTTTTTTCTACCGTTTTAATTTTGACATTATCTGAAAACTATTTTAGAAATTTAAAATACCTTGATTAACTTTGGTTTTGCTTCCGCCCGATTTGTTCATTCTGACGAAAGTCAAGCTTGTCACTCCACCTTAGACCTACAGTTTAACGTGGAATCCGAACCACGCCCCGCCAGCAGCCCAGCATCTTAACCACTAGGTTACCCAGGGGTACCCATTTATCTACCAACCAATTTTTGTGTGTGGAAAGATGAGCAGCTGGGTTTTGCTGCGCCGCCTGCCGTCACCGGGTCTCGATTCCGGGACCGGTGGATTCATAATTAGTGACGCTAACCACTACACCACCGAGGCGCATAAAAAAAAATTCAAGTTATTTAAGCTCATATTATAGGACTTTTTTTTTCCCAAGCATTGGTGTTTAAGAGTAAAGTATATGAGTTTTTGAACATACCATTAACTACAGGGTGTCTCAGAACTCGCACACCATATTTATAAGTCACCCGAACCTATAAATATGGTGCGCGACTTTTGAGACACCCTTTAAATTTTACATTTATTGAGAGTTTATAATGTCAGGTTCTGCATTGTGTGATTGGCCTGGGCGATTAAGGACAGGTGGTTGTGCGTCCATACATCTCTTTCTTTTGATTTCAACGAAACGGGTAGCTGTTATAGCTGGTTATCCATAGCCAAGCCCATTCGAATTGTTTGACTACGTATACTTGCTAAGGGTAGTCACTTCCTCTAGACTCTAGAGTCTAGATGACGGGTGTAATGCTTAGTGTGAATGCATTTAATTTGGTGAATTGTGTGGAATAGTTAATACTATATTATTGAATATTTATAGGAATGAATAAATATGGAATTAGCTTACATGAAAATGTTAATTGGGGAAAGGGCTGTAATGGTGAAGCTTAATAAATAAATAAATAAATAAATACATAAATAAATACATAAATAAATAAATACATAAATTATGAATGGACGCGCGGACAAAAGCAATTTTAGCTTAAAGGATGAAGGCCAAATAGAGTAAACGGGATTTTGGTAAATTTGTTGAAAATTCTTATCAGTAAAGCTGTTTATTTTTTGTCCCCCTTAATGATGGACACGCCAGATTTTCAGTTCACACCTCTCAGCAGCGTTTCGTATTCAGTTTAAGGAATTCAAAACGCAAGTGTAACTCAGTGGGTAACGCCATTTCCCTGTTAGGGAAATGCAAACATTGGGGTCGGGGGTTTGAATCTCGATGATGGTGATAATAAGGTAGAACTAATACGGGAGTTAGAGCAATAGACCACATTTATTGGCCTAAGCGCTATGCCCATTTTCTGGCCCTCCTGAATGATAATTAAGACGTTATTCCCAGTTTTGCCAACAATGGTTGCCGCCCTTCGGTGCTAAATCTCGGTTGTTGTTTTTCAATACTGTATTTTAGAAAAAGACGGATTAGTGCATAGTTTTACCTTATAACTTTTGAAGGTATTTCGTTAAAATATTTTCAAAAGTTCAAAAGTTTTTCGTCAATTTCAAATTTGGTACAACTTTAGCTGCGTCTTCTGGCACTTTTTTTCCACTTTTGTCTCGTAGCTACTCGTCGGAGAGCCTCATATACTGTATATATAAGCGAATCAAATCCTAACTGGGATGCGAATTGGGTTACGAACTTTTTTGTGGGTTCTGATTCGGATTGGAACTCGTTAAGTTCGAATTCTGGCTATTTATTGTTATTATTATTATTATTATTATTATTATTTATTATTATATATATACACGAGTGAAATAGCTGCTGTTTCTCTTACTGGTTTCTCCCATTTGTAGAGTCAACCCTTTCGGAGGGGTGTGCTGGTGCTCAGTTCTGCCCACCTGACTGCCAGTGCCTGAAGGGGGTGGTAAGGTGTTCAAGAGGCCGTCTCTCAGATATTCCGAAGGGCATTCCTCCGGACACAACAGAACTGTAAGAAGATAATTATTTTGTTTTATTTAATATTATTATTAATTTCCGTTTTATCCTCTCCTTTTATCTCTATTTCTGACCTGACCTGACCTGACCTTACCTTTTGTGGAACTTGTTATTTAACCCTTTCTTGCCCAGATTTCTTTTCCGAGACTGAATAAAATCGTCTGTCGTTAGCCAGAACAAAATCAGTAAAGTGACACTTGGGGGGGGGGGGGCTAAAAGGTTAAAGCAAAGCCTACTACAGAGTCTTAACATGTCATTCATGAGCTGTCATACGAAAGTAAGTAAAAGATATCCAACAACTTACTACAACTGTTTACAACTACCATTTTCTACACAACTTTTTCTCTCTCGGAAAGTAATGAAAAGTTATATTGTTCTTTTTTACTCTAATTTGTGTTAGGCCCTAATCTGAAATTACCAGCCATTCCAAACGTGCATCCATCCATCCCAATCTCATAGTTCATACTGGTGAATGAAGTTTGTAGTTTGTATGGTTCAATTCAGAGAGCGCTGCGTGTCAATTTTTGTATCAATGAAATGAAACGTTATGATAAGACTCCCTAGTAGACTTTGGTTAAAGGGTTCTTCATTCTCATTTGTTTTCGGAAGTTGTCATAGAATAACCGACAATAGATAGCCATATTTTGCATCAGTTTTTCAAATGTGACACTATTATGTTTAAAGACGAGTTTTTATCTTACTTTAAAGTAAAAGAATCGAAATTTCTTTACCAGGAACTTCTGACTTGATAATTTCTTAAATGTTACATCTAACAGAAACTGACGAATTGAGTATCTTATAAGTAAATGTTTTGATTTGACTGTCCATAATATTATTTATGATTATTCCCGAAATGTTTTTACCTTTACTGAGATGATTATCTGACCCTGTTAATCTTTTACTCGAGGTACTTGGACGTGAATGAAATCAAAAGCATTAATCCATCGAGAATTAAGCATCTGAAGGCTTTGAAGAGGCTGTGAGTGTTCATTAGAAAATACATTCTAAATAAGTATCAAATTAGGAGAGAAATGTGTTGAAAGAATATTTTACCCAATATCTTTACTGAATATAACTTATTAAGCCTTTATCTTTGTAATTTGTAATCTGTCTTATTAATTACGTGTTGTTGCATGATACGAAGGCGGAATATTTACAAAGTTTGATTTTATTTCAGTGATTTTAGCAACAACCAGGTTTCAATCTTGCCAAATAACACTTTCAAAGAATTGGGGAATCTGGCAACACTGTAAGTAATCCTGTCTATTTTAATGTCGAAACGCTTTGCAAAGTTAAAAAGCTCCGAATTGTAAACGGTATTATACGTCTTCGAACCAATTTCGTCATCAGTTTTTAGTTTTATAATTAACGAATGACTTTGATTTTCAAATAAATATACGAGGCGTCCGGAGTAGGAGTGACGAAGCGGCCATATGTTCGAAAATTCGTTTTCTGTATCACCACTTTTTTCTGGCCTTTGTCTATGCAGTGAATAATACGCACCGATACTTCATCACTAATGCCTCTGAAAATTAATTTTCAGAGGCATTAGTAACAAAGGCCAGAAGAAAATGGTGATACAGAAAACGGGTTTTCGAACATACGGCAGCTTCGTCACTCCTACTCCGGACGCCTCGTATGTTGTTGGTGTTATGATACTGATCATATTTTAATTACTTAAATTTAAATGAACCAATGAGGCCCGAACTGTAAGATGGTTTTAGCGTTTTACAAATTTTTAGTTTTCGCTTTTTCGTAGCTAAACTACTCATTTCTTATCCTAAGTTCGTGAAAAGATATTTGCTTTCATTAAATTTCCTGTCGATTGATACCAGTTACGAATTTCTACGTTAATTCCTTCTAATTGTAGAGCTTGTCAAACTTGCGCCTGTGATAGGTTAGACCTTCTCCAAAGTTAATATCTCGCAAGAAAATTAGGCCTGCGATTTGAAGATATTTTTCTAGACATACGAGTTTTTAACGTATGACACTGACAGCTAGTCTGTAGAAGAGTTAACATATAAAGGTTACTGAAATTCTTAAAGTAGAGCTGTGTAATTAAGCGTTGTTTTTTCAGATTTGCATGATGCCTTTCCTTAGGTAACATCCAGGAAGTTTATTTACCCACGACGTGGAGGTGAGTGTGCCACAAGGGACACCTTTAGCCCGAGCATTAGCAGAGTAAGCGGCCAACTCAATCAAACCCAGGAGCGAACTAAAGCCTCACTACTCAGAGTCTACCACCTTAACCGGGTGCCCAGCGCTTGGTTAGATGATGTGTATTTAGTAACAGCTTTGGTTCCTTTTGACACAACGTACCGTCTTTCTTTCCGGGGAGAAATTAACTTCGGAGAGGGCGTAACCTATCGTAGTCCCAGATTTGACAAGCTCTATAATTGAAAGAAATTCACCAAGAAAGTCGTAATGAGTATCAATCAACAGGAAATTTAATAAAAAAAAAATAACTTATTTTCAGGGACTTACGATAAGAAATGAGTAGTTTAGGCTAGGAAACGGAGAAAACTAAGAAATTTTTAAAACCGCAAAACTATCCTGCAGTTCGGGTCTCCTTAGTACATTTAAAGTTAATATCTAAAATGACATGAGGCCCTCCCAGGAAGAAGTGACTAAGCGACAAAATTAAAAAACGTCTGAAAACGTAGTTTAAAAGTTGTACGAATTTGAAAGTGGAATAACTTGTGAACTTTCGAAGATATTTCTTCAAAAGGTGTGTTCAAATTTGGTACAACTTTTAACTGCATTTTCTGGCATTTTTTTTACATTTGGTCGCTTAGTCACTTCTTCCTGGGAGGGCTCCATATGATCAGTAGGGACCATAAGACCTTTAATATACATAAATTTGAAAACAATGATCACTCGTTAATTACGAAACTAAAAACCGAATTTTAAAAAGACAGTGCACAAAATTCACTATTTCGTTCAATTGGTTCGTTGGTACGTAGTTGACGTTTTGGTCCGGAGTTGTAAATTAATTACGGTTACTGCACTGTTTGTATTTATTTTGCAGCATATTAATTTTCATATCATAAATGGAAGAAGTAATTCAATTTCAATTAATTTGTTAGAAAATTTTGTTTACGCTAAAAACCAGTGAAGTTTCCACGTTGTTGTTGTTGGTTTGCAGCGTTATCTCATACAATAAACTCGGCTGCATCGAAAGGGACGCACTGATGGGTCTCAAATCGCTGCGAATTCTTTCCCTCCACGGGAACGACGTTTCCTACATTCCTGAGGGCGCTTTCAGAGACCTTCAGAGCCTTTCTCACATGTGAGTTTCATATCGACTGTCTTGATTCCTCGCAACCGGAGCTTTTCCTTGTTTACCAGCACCAAAACAGATCCTTCAGCTTGCATTCTTTCCACGAAAACAAGCCAGAAAAATGCCACTTGAAAAAGTGGCGTTTTTCTGGCTTGTTTTCGTGAAAAGAATCTGGGTATTGTTCGGTTTTGGTAGCCCAATTTACGCCTTCGTGAAGAGTATCTGTTCATATTATGTATACAGAATCTGTTATTATAAACCTTATAGAGCTATTAGTATTATAACGTAAACTTATTAAATTAAGAACATATGTTCTGTACGAGGTATATTTATTTTAAAATGACTTTACTAAATGGACTTCAACCTTTTTTGCAACTTCGAAACTAGAAACTAATTTAAATCAGTGTAAGTAACCAATAGAATGCGTACCACCAGTGGTACGTGAACTTGATTCGGGCAGTACGTGAGGTAAAATGAAAAACTGAAATTACGCCACAAAAATAATTTCTTATTGATAAAACCTACAGTTAGACCCGAATTTCTGATTCATTTTAAAGTATAAATTGTATAAAAATTGTTTGAGACCAAAAAAAGGTAATTGGCATGTTATCTACTTTGGGTAGATCCTGCCCCTCCTACCCAGCTTACGCGTCGTATTTTTAATATTTTTTTGGACGATAGTTTGCCCCCAACAAGATTAGGAACAACTGTCAATTAGGTTTTTGCTTAGATCAATTTCGCCCTGGAAAAACGCAATGAAGGACAAATTTTTAAGTTTCCATAAAAGCATTTTGTAATTCGCTCTTTCGAATTAAGTTAACTTGCATTTGTTTTGCGAATCTTGTTTTAAGTGAAATGTCCCTTGAGCATTTTCCTTTTTTCATAAATTAGCGCCTTGGGGGCGAACCCCCTTTACTGCGACTGTTCACTAGCTTGGCTGGCAAAATGGGTGAAAAATGACTACGTCGAACCTGGTATCGCCAAGTGTGCTGACCCGAGGCCAATGAGGGACAAGTTAATTCTGACAACGCCACCTGCAATGTTTCACTGCAAAGGTGAGGAATCATTTTATTTCTCCCATGTAGTATTTACGATTCCGACGAGTAAAAAAAAATGCTAAATTCATTTTATATTTCATAAAATGCAAAAAGCCTTTTTTAAATCACTGTTATAACAGGAAAAAGGTACAGTAACACTGGGATAATGGTACAGTAATACTGGGAAAAACAGAGCAGTATATATTAACTTAATCACTGGAGGAAAATTAAATGAATGATGTAACAGTGTTTAGATGTAATTGCTTTATTCTCTGCAGCAGCGTATACAGAATCTGAAGTTCATGATAATCATGTTTGCTTCAGCACAGAAACTTCGATAGTTTCCTTGTGTCTCAAGGAATTGGTGGTAATTTGACGTAAATACTTAAAAATTATTGTACTCGCTCAATTGGTTCACCTCTCATTTGGAAACCAACCATACATACATACATAATTTTTTCTTACAGAGAAAGTACCTGACGAGGTTTTCGCTAAATGTGATTTGTGTTATACTCACCCTTGCCGAAATGGCGGAAGTTGCGTATCGATGCCAGGGCGTCAGTACGAGTGTCTTTGCCCTCCTGGATTCCATGGATCTGAGTGCCAGTATAAGATAGATGCTTGTTACGGAAATCCGTGCGTGAATGGAGGCACTTGCAAAGTCTTCGAGACTGGGAGATTCGCGTAAGGCACTTTTAATACTTTCACTCTTACTGTTCGAGCTTAACCCTGAACCCCAATCGTGGGGTTAAGGAGGACCCCGATCAAGTTAACCGCTATCACAACGCTATCACAATTTGTATTTGAACGTTGAAAGTTCGTTTGCTTCAGGACATCAAAATGAGCAGTTAGTCGTTCTTGGATAGACGTTAATAAAGGATAAGACAGTATCTTTTATGAATGGAATTTGTAACCGAATTTAATTTTAAGGTTATCAAACTGAATGAATGAATGAAAACTTTTGTAACGCTCTCACTGCCGGGAACATAGTATGTATGTTCATCGTATATAAATGCCTGCGATGAAAAGATAAAAATAAAAATTACAATTTCAATACGAAGCCTACAAATATTAATCGGGCTATTTATATTTTATTTAAGGTTTTCAACTTTGTCCTGAATTTTTATTCCGGTTATAAAACTTTTAGAAGTAAACCCCAGATGTTAATGCTTTACACCAAGAACGTGGTTGTGTTCTTCATTTTCCGATATAAAATCCATTCTGTAAAAACTGCAGCGAACCAGACATTCGAATATACAAAGTAACGATAACTAAATATTTCCAAATAAGGCATAATTTGAATATTCATTATTAAGCTTCCCTAATTTCATTCACCTATCCAATTCAAAACTTGGTTTACAAGATCTTTCGAGAGGACCGATTCGTTTATGTTCAAAGGAAGTCACTACGCCAAGCGTGACTAAAAATTCGTTTAAGATATTTCCAGATAGATTTTAACATTAATATATGGCAATTTTTTCAAAAAAATTATTATTCAACGTTACTTTGGACCTGCTGCCATCTTTACTTATATATATATATATATATATATATATTATATATAATATATATATATACAGGGTGGGCGGAAAGTAGCTCCCTATTTGGATTGGTAAAAAAATACGTATATTATCCATTTATTTCAGAAGAAATAATATGAAAAGGTAGGCAAACATGGTAGGTTTTCTATAAAATTCAATGTGGGCTCCAACTCTTTCCACCAGCTTCTGGAGCCGCCCAGGAATGGCGTCCACTGACTTTAGCAGGAACTCCGGCGGGA
This sequence comes from Bathynomus jamesi, assembly GCA_023014485.1. Taxonomy (NCBI): domain Eukaryota; kingdom Metazoa; phylum Arthropoda; class Malacostraca; order Isopoda; family Cirolanidae; genus Bathynomus; species Bathynomus jamesi. The sequence continues at coordinate 1,180,081 of JAJOZX010000396.1, read as the reverse complement.
TGGAGGACATGACTTCCCGAATTCGGTCCTCCAGTTCTTCCAATGTCCTCGGTTTGGTGCGGTAGACTTCTTCCTTTACCCACCCCCAAAGAGAGAAGTCGCACGGTGTCAAGTCGGGGCTCCTGGCTGGCCATTGATGTGGACCACGACGACCCATCCAACGCCCAGGGAAGTGGGCATCCAGCCACTCACGGACAACAAGAGCGAAGTGCGGAGGGGCGCCATCTTGCATAAATATCAGATCTTTGGGGGTGGGTAAAGGAAGAAGTCTACCGCACCAAACCGAGGACATTGGAAGAACTGGAAGACCGAATTCGGGAAGTCATGTCCTCCATCCCGCCGGAGTTCCTGCTAAAGTCAGTGGACGCCATTCCTGGGCGGCTCCAGAAGCTGGTGGAAAGAGTTGGAGCCCACATTGAATTTTAGAGAAAACCTACCATGTATGCCTACCTTTTCATATTATTTCTTCTGAAATAAATGGATAATATACATGTTTTTTTACCAATCCAAAATAGGGAGCTACTTTCCGCCCACCCTGTATATATATATATATAATTTTCTTGATAAAAAATGCTAAACTGAATTGCCGATTTATCACTTAAAAAGGTGCCACTGTTCCCCCGGCTTCGAAGGGGAGCGGTGCGAAATCAACATCAACGATTGTGCCAACCACAAATGTGGCAACGGAGGCACTTGCGTGGACGGCATCAATTCTTACTCTTGCTCGTGCCCGCAAGGATTCACTGGGGAATACTGCGAAAAGGTAATCGCTTTCTGTTCGAAGGAATTCAACCCGTGTCAAAACGGAGCTGTGTGCAAGGATGAAGGGAAGAGATATTCGTGCGTGTGTAGCAGAGGATGGAGCGGTGTCAACTGCACGCACAATATTGACGATTGCGCCACTCACATTTGCCAGGTAAGTTTATTTCATTTCATTAAAAGATTAATTCGTATAGGGCTATTACAGTTAGTTGGTTGGGTTTTTTTTTTGTGCGCAAATTTTGAGAAAAGGTGAAAGTGTGTGATATATATATATATATATATATAATATATATATATATATATATATATATATATCAGCGCATTTTCTTGTGTATGCAAAATTCGTCTCCCACTAGGATTCGAACCCTGCCCTCCAAGTGAGAGGGTCCGAGTTCGAAATATATTTTTAAGAATTTGCCGTGGATTCTCTTTGGTCGACCTCATCATTCCTCTAAATGCTCGTATGTATAGCGAGATATTGTACCATGTTGCTATCTATGTCAAAAGTTGTAATGAGATACACTAGAATTAGTTTTGAAAGAACTCCATAATGCTGTTGATAGTCTCGATGTTTCGGCAGCTTCTCAGCTGATCTTATTCCATTCTTGATAATGGCTGTGCTGTTGATCAGACGTTTTGACGTTGAATTAAGAATAGTGTTGACTTTACTCTAAATCAGTGGTTCCCAACTCTTTGCATGGTTACCCAAAAACCCAATTTCTAATCCAGCTCCATTAACACCCCTAGGTTGGGAACCGCTTCTCGAGATATTGATTTAGTTTGAGGGTATCATTTAGAGACTTTTAGACCATCCTTTCCGGTATTACTTAGTTGGTTAGTTTATTTTCTGAACGAAATATTCCATTATCATTGTTTCTGTTCAAAAGTGGGGAGATAAAACAATGATTATGTTAAAAAATTTAACGTCCCCTTTTTGAATCTGATAAAGCAAAATATTTGAATTGGAATATTCAATGGCATGAATTTATAATGTTTTCCATTATCGTCTGTGTTTTTAGCTTCTCTTGTATGACAGGAAATTTACCACCACCCCGTTTCGTAACTTTTTTTTATTCAACGTTATTTCAATTCCTGTATAATATTTAAAATAACTTTTATTTTTTAATATTATCGTTTAATTTTAGTGTATTTTAAGATATTTGTCGCTCAAAATTAAGTTACCAAAACGCTCTTCGGAACGTAAGATAGATGCCATCGTTTTTCAGATATTTTCCTTCGTAATTTTTTTGATCCAAGTTAGGTCTCATTTAAACTTCTCACGAACAGTTTTGCATTTATTAAAATAATAATGAAGAAAAATCGTATTTTGACTACGGTTGAACCACTTTCAACAATTGAAGTTGTACAGAAAACAGTGTCCTAAGGCTGCGTTTCCTTTTCATCAATTGAGAATGGAGGACAATGCGTGGATGGCATCGGAACGTACGAATGTAAGTGCATTGGTGACTGGAGTGGCAGATTCTGCGAATTAGGTCCTTCCGTCCTGCAACAAACGGAACCCTGTTTACAGCACGATTGTCACCACGGGGTCTGCGTAGTCCCGAGAGGAAAGTCGGAATACGTTTGCAAATGCCTCCCAGGGTACTCGGGTAAGGTCTAACTAGAATTTTTCGGTGCCTTTTCACGTTCATAGATTTCATTTATACACATACCTACGTGTGTATTAGTTGTAAAGTAAATTTTGCATGAAAATCTCGTGTATAACTTCATATTGTAATATCTTATCGTAGAAGAATCAGTGATTTTTATTCGTTTTACTTTAAAGTAATATTAATAATAGAGGAAAATGTGTAGTGTACAGGGTGTACATAAAGTCAGGATCTATTTTTGTGAAGCACTTGGAAATTATATGGAATTCAATCATAAAATGATAAAGTGGTAACATTTATTAAATAATTAAGAGTAGGATTCGACGTGACGCCCATCAGTATCCCTGCACAGCTCAAATCGTTCCTTTGCATGGGGCTTTATCAAATCGCACGTCTATCAGACGAAGATTACGAGTCTTGAAAACTTACGTACACGTATACGAACTGCTGCAGATAACATAACCCCGCAAATGCTCCAGAATGTGTTTAGAAATGCTGCGGAACGATTTGAGCTGTGCAGGGATACTGATGGGCGTCACGTCGAATCCTACTCTTAATTATTTAATAAATGTTACCACTATCATTTTATGATTGAATTCCATATAATTTCCAAGTGCTTCACAAAAATAGATCCTGACTTTATGTACACCCGGTATATGCTGTAAGATGAGAACAGTTCTGCTTTTAAGTTTTGTGGTAGTTTTGCGTCCGCAGTTGTCTTCGCTGTTGGTTAACTTACACATTTTTTTTAATGCTTACAATTTGTAACGCTTTCATGTACAGTATATTAATTTCGTAACCCCCCTCCCTCCCCCCAGGCAAATACTGCGAATACCAAACTACCGTAAGTTTCGTGGACAAGAAAAGCTTCCTACAGATGAATGCCCCGTCAATGAAAAATCCCGTGAATCTTACGATGAGCTTCACCACGGGGCAATCTAACGGAGTTCTCCTTTATTTGGGAGAAGCCAGGGAGCACTTGGCTGTGGAGCTTTTCCAGAAAAGAATTCGCATCAGCTTTGATTGCGGAAACAGGCCGACATCGGTCATGTTCAGGTATAAATCTTTTTTTCAATTATGTTCTTGAAACAAACGCAAGAAACTTATTCAAAATTTGATTACAAACATATTCATCGTTTCGACTTCTCTTCTCCAATAGTCACCTTCACCATACTTCCCCGATACTGTAATTGAGACATTCGGAACCAAAGAGGCGAAGACGCCATTCGCACCCATGGCGGCTTCGCTTTGGTTCCGAACGCCTCAATTGTAGTCGAAGCGTTTGTACATCGATTTTCATACAGTATAGTGGACTTCTTATTTATACTATATTTTAACATAGTTATAATTTTGTATACTCGTCTACAGAAACTGGGGATTAGATCAAAATTTACAAAACACGGTTACTTAACTGGTGACGCTTTCATTCATAAATATTAAATATTTATACTTATACTTAATTCTTTATATTTTATTACAGTGACGCCAAAGTTTGAATTATATATATATATATTTAAAAAAAAAAAAAAAAAAAAAAAAAAAAAAAAACTCAAAATGGCCGTTAATGAGTGCAAAAATAATGGTTGTTGAGAAAAGAATTTGTGAATTTGATGCATAATTTTCGTTTTAAAACCAATTATATCTCTAATGAATTTTAGATACGACGTTATAAAAGTAAAATTTGTAGGGTAAAACTAACATCTATGTCCCGTATGAGGCCCTCCTAGGCAGAAGTGGCTAAACGACAAAAGTGAAAGAACGCCAGAAAACGGTTAAAAGTTGTACCCAATTTGAAAGGTGCCATAAATTTTGAAGATATTTTGTCGAAATTGGTACAACTTTAACGGCTTTTTTGGCGTTTTTTACTTTTGTCGCTTAGCCACTTCTTCCTAGGAGGGCTTCATATCTCTTAAGGAAGTGAAGGGTAGGGGCCCCGACCCTGGGCTACCATAACTTGAGCCAATTAAATTAGGGTAGCCGGCCCGCCGCTTTACCGTGATGCGAGATACAAAAAGACAACCGCCCAGCTTTAGGCAGCACTGGCGTTCGAATCAGCGAAGTCACAGCAAACACTGCCGGGTGGCGCCCTAACCAACCGAGCGACGCTCGTAAAATTTGTAATAACAGTATTTGCTAACAGCTGGCAGAATGCTGTTAATGTAAGCAGTTAAATTTTTTAATTAAAATTTTAATATTGATGAGAATTGACGAATGCGTACTCAGGTGGTTTGGACATGTGGAGGGAATGGAAGATGACAGTTGTAAAAAAGAGTGTACGAGTGTGTTGCGAAGATAGGAGGAAGAGAAGGAGAGGAAAGCGGAGATGATGATGATGATGGATATACAAGGTGAATGAATTAGCGTGGATTTGATCTGGGTGATGCACGAGATGAGATGTGGCTTCAAGCAGATTGGAACGGAAGAGGTTTGTTAAAGTATGGAAGTAGACTTTTATTTTGACAAATTTCGAAGCACCACCACGCTTGGCGTATGAAGAGCCGCTTTGGTGTTGGGGCACTGGCCCACCAGGATGCATTTGTGAATGGATGCGTGCGCTTTAGTCTATCTTTTATCTTCTTCACTGCCTTCGGTCTTTTACATCCGAACTATTTCTGCGTTCTCACCCAAATCCATTGGGAAACGTGTGTGTGTGTGTGACAATCTATTAGTGTGTTACGGCTGATAATCACGTGACCATAAGCTTCACCTACTATCGCTATGAGAGCTTATGAAAGACGTTAAATGACTTTTTGTAGATTTATCATCTTGATAAACATCTCTTTGAAGAGCGTATAAATTCAGTGCGAGGAAAAACGAAGGGCACCTTAATTTATTTGGGAAACTAACCACCACTTCAATATCACAAGAACATTGATTATTAACAGTTTGGTATCGAGTCACATATCCTATTGTCCTCTCATTTGTAGCAGTTACTTTTTCAACTTTACTTGAGAGGTTAAAAAAGTAAAAATTTTGCAACCAAATTGGCATGTGGATAATGCCCCCCAAACACTTTACATTTAGTTAGCTAACTTTCCTCTAAAACTTGAAACCGCAATTGGATATCTGCGCATTTGCATACAAAATTTTGGCCAACTACATTCTTCACTTGGCGTTACAGTTTCCTTTAAACCATCAGCGTCATCCTGACATGGCTCTCAAAAATAAGGACGACCCGCACTCAAGCATGGGACGATTTCATACTGGCAGAATGAAATTATCCTGTCCACCCCATCTTGCTTTTGACACAGACTAGCACCCATTCCCACACCACTTGCATCGACATATAATTCCATTCGTTCCGCACCTTCAGAAAAATCGGGGAAAGCTAACGATACAGCATCTCTCATACGTACCTTTAACTCCTCAAATGCACTTAATCGTTCCTCCGTCCATTCAATCACTTCTTTCCCCTTTCTACCAGTAATTTCACACAACGGTGCTGAGATACCAGAGCAATTTTGAATGAATTTTCTTTGAAAATTAATCAATCCCAAAAACCGACGCAAGTCACTCACCGTTTTTGGTCGTTCAAAATTAGTGACTTTATCCACATACTCAGGCAATTTAGATAAACCGTTCCGTCCTACCATGTGACCCAAAAATTTAATTTCTTCCTTCACCCATTGGCATTTACTTGGTTTGACCTTCATTCCCGCTTCTTCCAAGCGCGTTAATACTTTGTCCAACAACTCAATATGCTCACTCAAGGACTCGGACATAACCAAAATATCATCAATATACACTACCACCCGCGACCACGGCAAACCATTCAAAACTCTCTGCATTTCTCTTTGAAACCCACTTGGTGCCGTTTTTAGACCAAAACTCAAACTTTTAAATCTATATTGACCACTTACAGTTGAAAACGCAGTGAAATCGCGACTTTCCTCTTCTACAGGCATCTGGTAATAACCGCGAAGCAAATCCATGGAAGTGAAATACTTCATACCATGCAACCCAAACACCGCTTCACTCAAATTAGGCATAGGAAATCTATCTGCTTTAGTAACCACGTTCAGTTTTCTATAATCTACACATAATCGTATAGACCCATCCTTTTTACGAACTGGCACGATAGGAGAACTCCATTCAGAAGCACAGGGCTCCACAATGTCACGCATACATAACTCTCTAACCTGCTTTTCAACCTCCTCATTCATTTCTCTATTAAATCTACGTGGTCGCTGGTATATCGGAGTGTAATCATTCAATACAATCTTATATGGAGTCATACGTGCGCGCCCAATATCCGAGTCACTTTTACTAAAAACATTCCTGTGTTTCCATAACACACCCCAAACGACCTGTCGCTCTTGCTCATTAATTACATCAGACAAAGACACTTTACTCTGAAGGGATTCTTCATTCCATTCCTTACAATCTTCATTCCACCTGCTTCATGTACTAACGTGTTCACCGCGTAAGTAAATTCTTTATCGAGCTCTTCCAACTTTGCATTATCAACCATTGAATACGCAGTCGTAATCCTTGCATTTTCTTTTAATCCTAATTTACCAGGTATCAACTTTCTCACTAAAATAAAACTCTTCACTTTCCCAGTTAATCAAGCCAGGCCAAACTCTCAATAACTTATCAAACTTCGATTCACAGAGTCACCATCGACAAATAACACATCATCGTCGTCCCTTTCACATTCCCACAACATTCCCGTGGTTTAAAACTATTATGAGGCCTCCTAACTTTAACTCTAATCCATTTATCCTCTTCCAGTATCACGTTCTCAGCCATACAAATTGGAACATAAGAGACCATTCTCAAACATTTATTCACATTCACACCCACATACAGCTCCTCTTGCTCATCATTTTCATTAGCCCTTTTAAAGCATCTTCTACCCACATTAAGTTTAATTTTATTTTTAACCAGGAAATCAATCCCAAGAATTACTGGTTGACCAGAATTGTTAACTACCAAAAATTCACTCTCTCCATAATTCACACCATGTATCATCACATTCACTCGAACCTTCTTTGTCACTAATATACCCTCACTTTCCACCCCAACTCCATGCAGCCTTATCTTGCATTCTTCCATACACAACTCAGGTAAACTCGTGGCAAGGTTAGTATCCATCACACCCATTTGTGCTCCCGAATCAATCATTGCCACCACCCCAACTCCATTCAAATGAACTACCAATTCCATCAAGTCTTGTGCCTCAAGCTCTTGATTATTGCTTTTAGTCATCCCCATAGCAAACACCACCGTACTGTCAACTTTACTTCTACTTTACACTTCCGACGTACTACCTGCGGCAAAGATATTTGCTCCCTTACCTGCCCCCTTTCACCCATCTGCTCACTTGAAACAAATTCAGCAGCCTCGGGATTCAAATTTAAAATCTTATTGCCTGCATCCTCACTTTCCAGCGCCTCTATCAACAGCCCCGACTCGTAATTACCAGAGCCGGGGCTAATTAGTTTCCCTTATTACCGTCGATCGACTTTTTCCCTTTCACATTCTCACGTGCATTCTCGAGCATAGGACATCTAGATATGACATGCCCTTCCTCCTCACACAAATAACATTTAGGTTTCTTTCCCTGGCCTTGTGGTCTTTTCCCATAAAAATCACCCCTAACATTACAGTCACTCACCATGTGCTGGTCACTCCCACACGCGAAACACCAACCATTCAGCCTCCAACAATTTTTCTTCACATGCCCAGATCTACGACAGAAATGACACACTACCACCCTCTTCTCACCTTGTGCGCCTGTTCCTGACACGTCATTCATCCAAGGCCTATTTTGTCCATGCATCCATTGTTGACCTTGCTCATGCATCCATGGTTTACCCTGCCTAACCGCACCAGCATACGGCATTCGAGAATCCTCATTCATGTTCATAGCACTCTCAGGAAAGGCAGTCCAGACCGGAATAGCATCATCCTTACGTACCACCTTCTCTTCTTCCTCAAGCTCGTCTTCATCTAGAGCCCACCTTACCATATCCTTCCATTTGACGTTGGCACTCTCTCTCTCAGTTCCAAGCCTAATTTTAATTCTTCGTGCTACCTTAGAAGGAACAGACTTCAAAAACTGACCTTTCAGAGTCTCCACGTCGCGTTTACCTTCAGGAACTGCTGCCTCGTAAGTTGTTTGCAATCTTAGGGCAAAATCACTGTAGCGTTCTCCTTTCTTGATTTCCATACGCCAAAACTCTCTCTGTAACTCAGTCTGCTCGTTATCTTTTTCTTCCTTACACCAGTTCTTAAGGCGGGCTATGATGGTCGTATAAGAGACTTTCGGGCGATACACACTGTAATAGGTTTTTAAAATTGGTCCCTCTAGAAAATTCCTAAGCTCTACTATCCACCTGTTTTTATCCTTACCAAGTTGTTCACCCGCGTACCGTTCGAAATCTTCCATAAATGCATCAAATATCTGAATACGTTCAACACCAAATTTTAATGGTTTAACTGCCTTAACACTCCTAACCTCTATCATACCTAAGAATCTCGAGAAGCTCACCAGCTATTACTATTAAAATTCTATTAGTCGCCTCCTGGTGAGAAATTCCAGCCTTTTCTAACTCTAATAACCTTTTCAACCAAAACCTACCACCTTGACCCTGTTGGGACTCTTCAACCTCAGTATCTGTACTACCATCCGTCGTGTACTTACGAGTCTTTGCCGTAGACCCATGCGATACTTTTTTCTTTTGCCTCGTTCGTCGTTCATCAGGCTCCGTGTCACTCTCTTCATACGTATCCTCTCTGACCTGGTACTGCACTTTTTTCCCCGACGTACCTTTTGGCATAGCTCCCTTTTGCTTATACTTCAATGCTTCTGTAACAGACTCTAAGGTAACCACCACACTATCTATATTAACCGATTCGTGACTTAAAGCCTCCTGAAACTTCATTAAATGCATCATTGCCCCACTATCACTCGATTTTTCTCGTTGAAACACTGCCTCTAACGCGCAGGCCTGTTTATTTTCATCACCAGACATAGTTACGAAAATCAGAAAAGGACAATAGAATCAAAAACCTGAACCCTGTAAAAGACCCCCCCTAAAATATATAGGCCAAAAGCGTGTAAAAATAACCTTATACAAGAAAAAAAAAAATATATAAAATAAACCCAATGTACGAGTAGATACGCAATATATATCCCTAAAACAAAAAAAACGTAAACAAAATGATTAAATATACACAATTTCACGCAAAAAACAATGAACTTACAGAAAAAAAATACAAAACAGGCAAATATAAAACAAGCAAATATAAAAACATAAAAAAAAGCAAATATAAAACGTTGGGCGCCAAATATGTTACCGTGCCGGGTGACTAAGGCTGTCATACAATATTTCTGACCAAATTATACCAAAAACCCGGCAACAGTATCTCGGGATGGGTTACCTTAATAACAGAAGACAACAGGTGCAAAACTAAGGAACAATAAACAGGCTGCTTTCAAAATAAACCTTATAATTATAATTAGTGAAATATATACACGTATTTACAACAATTCATAAATTCAATGAGCATAATAGTACAGAAACACTGGCTAAATAAATGTTTTCTTTTCCTTTTTAACGCACGCCAGACAACTCCCAGCAGGTCTGCCAAGGTCTAGACCAAATAGTCTTTATCCGGCTAAACACCTCGCCGGCCAGTCCTTCGCTGCCGAACGTGCCTAAGAACGTGCACACCTCGTTGGTAGCCCACTACGACTCCTCTGCCGTCGGCCAGTCCTTCGTTGCCGAACGTGCACCAGGTAATCCGTTGCAGCGGGAAAATGGCCTGAGGATGACAAACGGCCGATCCGTAATGTCGAACGCTGGGTGTGGGGTAGGCCTCCACACACTTGACCATATATAGTCAACGAAACCAGACCCTGACCTTTGACTCAATCAGAAGGAGAGCACCGATACCTGCGAAGTAGCAAACTTGAGCAAACCCCATCCCCATGATAAAAGTACAATACACAAATATTTACAACACGTCCAGCTCATATCCTAATCTAACAAAATTTATTAAATACCCAACACAAACCCATTCAATATAATAACCACATTTAATTTTAACAAACCTAATTTAAATTAAACAAGTCATAGTTTAAATCTTACCCACAACTTGGGCCGAGACGCCTCACTCCTCCGCTCTGGTGGTAACCTTGGCAATCAACCCTAACAAAGGAAACATTTAACTTAAACTTATATCTAACCAAATAAAACCACCACTTTCTATAAATAAACCGATATTATATACCAATATTTTCAATATTACCACAAATAAATAACACCACTTATTATAACAGCACTATTTACCTTAAATTATGCTCCACTTTCCTTAAAGATTTACAGAAATCCAAAAACTCTCAATTCTGACCATAAATGCTTTCTATGCCAGCAGACCAAACAATACCAAGATTCCACCAGAGCAGAGTAAAGCTCTGCACGAAACTTCTAGAAGGTTTTTACCAACCACCTACACATTGACCCCAATAATTAATTTTTACCCATTACGCAATACATGAAAACAAAAATACGTTATAAAATCTCTAACACTTGCGTTTCCACTTAGTATACATACTACATAGCAACTCTCAAAAATTTCCCTAAATAGTTACTGTACATAATTAATAAAGCCGAACCAAAAAATACAGAATACTTAAATTAAAAAATAATCTTTACAAAACATGGAAAAATTACCAACACTGTTACAATATCTCTAATGAATTTTAGATACGACGTTATAAAAGTAAAATTTGTAGGGTAAAACTAACATCTATGTCCCGTATGAGGCCCTCCTAGGCAGAAGTGGCTAAACGACAAAAGTGAAAGAACGCCAGAAAACGGTTAAAAGTTGTACCCAATTTGAAAGGTGCCATAAATTTTGAAGATATTTTGTCGAAATTGGTACAACTTTAACGGCTTTTTTTGGCGTTTTTTTACTTTTGTCGCTTAGCCACTTCTTCCTAGGAGGGCTTCATATCTCTTAAGGAAGTGAAGGGTAGGGGGCCCCGACCCTGGGCTACCATAACTTGAGCCAATTAAATTAGGGTAGCCGGCCCGCCGCTTTACCGTGATGCGAGATACAGAAAAGACAACCGCCCAGCTTTAGGCAGCACTGGCGTTCGAATCAGCGAAGTCACAGCAAACACTGCCGGGTGGCGCCCTAACCAACCGAGCGACGCTCGTAAAATTTGTAATAACAGTATTTGCTAACAGCTGGCAGAATGCTGTTAAATGTAAGCAGTTAAATTTTTTAATTAAAATTTTAATATTGATGAGAATTGACGAATGCGTACTCAGGTGGTTTGGACATGTGGAGGGAATGGAAGATGACAGTTGTAAAAAAGAGTGTACGAGTGTGTTTGCGAAGATAGGAGGAAGAGAAGGAGAGGAAAGCGGAGATGATGATGATGATGGATATACAAGGTGAATGAATTAGCGTGGATTTGATCTGGGTGATGCACGAGATGAGATGTGGCTTCAAGCAGATTGGAACGGAAGAGGTTTGTTAAAAGTATGGAAGTAGACTTTTATTTTTGACAAATATTCGAAGCACCACCACGCTTGGCGTATGAAGAGCCGCTTTGGTGTTGGGGCACTGGCCCACCAGGATGCATTTGTGAATGGATGCGTGCGCTTTAGTCTATCTTTTATCTTCTTCACTGCCTTCGGTCTTTTACATCCGAACTATTTCTGCGTTCTCACCCAAATCCATTGGGAAACGTGTGTGTGTGTGTGACAATCTATTAGTGTGCTTACGGCTGATAATCACGTGACCATAAGCTTCACCTACTATCGCTATGAGAGCTTATGAAAGACGTTAAATGACTTTTTTGTAGATTTTATCATCTTGATAAACATCTCTTTTGAAGAGCGTATAAATTCAGTGCGAGGAAAAACGAAGGGCACCTTAATTTATTTGGGAAACTAACCACCACTTCAATATCACAAGAACATTGATTATTAACAGTTTGGTATCGAGTCACATATCCTATTGTCCTCTCATTTGTAGCAGTTACTTTTTCAACTTTACTTGAGAGGTTAAAAAAGTACAAAATTTTGCAACCAAATTGGCATGTGGATAATGCCCCCCCAAACACTTTACATTTAGTTAGCTAACTTTCCTCTAAAACTTGAAACCGCAATTGGATATCTGCGCATTTGCATACAAAATTTTGGCCAACTACATTCTTCACTTGGCGTTACAGTTTCCTTTAAACCATCAGCGTCATCCTGACATGGCTCTCAAAAATAAGGACGACCCGCACTCAAGCATGGGACGATTTCATACTGGCAGAATGGCAGTGTCACGAGTCCGTTTTCTCATTGTATGTTTCTCAGAGACACGAGCACCTTCACTCTGGAATAACCTTACTCTGATCAGATAAACACGATCCCACTCCAGTTTCAAATCTTGCCTCAATAGACATCTTGGGAATCTTAGCTCTGCATCATGTACAGACATTCCTGAATTCTAAAACAGCAATGATGATATCTTCAGTACTCTAACGCCGGCCGCACACGGGATTGTCTTCCGACTCGAGTCGCGTCTCATTTTACATTGACAGAATAGGAACCCGCACACTGTAGCGACCGCGACGCAATTCTAGGAATCGCGTCGAAAACGCGAAAAGGTCCAACGAAAAACGTTGAACCTTGATTTTGGCCCTCTTCCTCTATGGTGGTGGAAGAATTTGCGGGCATTCGCCCTTGGCCCCCCCCTCCCTGCATAATTTTTTTTATATATTTTTTTTTTTTATATATATATACAGAGACATGTAAGAAGTAATTAGACAGCCCAGATTTTGCTGTAACAATTTGGCGTAAAAGATTCAACAATTCTGATCGTGTTGCTGGTTTTTTGGGCTTTTTACGTAAAGTTTTGTCTAGTATTGCCCCCACGTGTTCTATGGGGTTCATGTCAGGGGACTGACTCGGCCAAGGAAGTCGTTTGATACCATTTCGCTCCTCCCATTCTTTCGTCTTTTTTGCAGTGTGGCATGGGGCTTTGGGGCTCCATCTTCCATGAACAGGCAGCTGTCTTTTTCAATTTGACCACTTGATATTGGCATAAGTCCTTCTTCAAGGATAGAAATGTAGGAAACGAATATTAGTCATAATAATGGCAAAAAAATTGGATGCATACATTTTACCATAAAATTAAGGGTGTCTATTTACTTCTTGCATGTCTCTGTATATACAAGTTGACTGTGTACAGTTCTTGACAACTATTTCTTGTAACGAATTGATTGCGTGTGAGTAGTGTCGGGGATTGAAAACGGGTCTTTCAATTGATTAATTAGTCCATTCCTTTGGCTACAGTTACCTAAATATTTTATTGTTGGAACGTGTCTCTTACAATTAAGTTTTAACCCTTAGTTTCTTTGAACTAAAACGTGCAAGTTTTATTGTTATTCAAAATTAGACACGTTAGCAACTTATAGGCCACGTAAATGACCCATTTTGGTTCCTTTTCCAACAACTAAAAGATACCTATATAAACATTTAGAAGTATTTGCAGACACATTGCGTCATTCTAGAATTTATATTATTATTTCTGTTGGGACAAATATGTCCCTTGGTCGTCAAAGGGTTAATAGAATACCCGTCACAGATTACTTCCTATCTAGTATTTTATGCTAAGGTGTTCGTACGTCGTTTTATTTACATTTTAGGGTAGTAGATAGGGGAAGTACCTCCGAAATTTGAAACACTAGCGGGTTTAGTGGCTACAATGCGTAATGAGCCAGAAGAAACAAGGTGGTTATAATTTAAAGTCAAGAGCTGTGACAGGCAGCCAACCCAAAATGATGACGACGACGAAAGACTAGGTAAAAAAATTAACCAATATTGTACTTCAAATTCTTTTAAAGTTACGAGGTTGTGAGCAACGAGAAAGAACACACAGTGGAGCTCCAAATCGAATCTCACAACATCACTCTCCGTATTGATCGAGGGAAGGCTCGAAGGATGACCAACAGGGGGGAATCACCACATCTGGATGCCAAGACTCCGCTATTTGTGGGTGGAGTGCCACAAGACATCGCGGTTCACGCTCTTCGATATTGGCACCTGAGAAATTCAACAAGTTTTATAGGTAAAATTTACCTGCCAGAGTAACCGAGTTGTACTACCACTGAGCTGTTAATCCGAAGGTTCTGGGTTCAATAATTATTGGCTCGGACTTTAGCGATTAAAGTGCTTCCTTGGGTCTTTCTGTGGTGTCGTGGTTCGAACCCCATAAAACTATAGATTCCAACTGTCATATAACCTTATATAGATGTTACTAAGGAAATTCTACAAGGCAAATATTTTTCAAATTGAACATAGATCAAAATACTGTACAAATATGCACGAATTTGTATATTTAGCGAAAATTAGAAGTGACCAATGAAATATTTTCTACAGTAAAACTTGCTACTCTTGTCCTGTAACTCATCATATTTTCCAAGACACTGTACAGGGTGTCCTAGAAGTCTGGACTCGTAGGGAAAATAGCCATTATATTTTTATTAAAGTGAAACAAACATTTATAATGTCAGTTTTACATATTTCAGGAAAGAAAATACCCTGATGACTCCGTATACCAATCAAGAGAAGGTGGAACTGGTATTGCTACACGTTTCCGAAAAAAGTCAGAGGGAGGTATGTTAGTTATTTCACAAACATGCCTCCTCCTGGCTTTTTCCAGAAACATGTAGCAATACCAGTTCCACCTTATCTTGATTGGTATACGGAGTCATCAGGGTATTTTCTTTCCTGAAATATGTAAACTTGACATTAAAAACGCGTTCGTTTCACTTTAAAAATATAATGTCTGTTTTTCCTCTTAGTCCAGACTTCTGGGACACCCTATAGAGGAGCATGATTACAAACGGAGCTTATTTTCATAATGAAATAGAGTCGAAGGAACTTTGTAAAGCTTTGAATTGCCATCTTATTTTTACCGGATTTTTTTTCAGGTTGTCTTAATCAAATTATAATTAATGGAAAAGTTCAAGACTTGGCAAAAAGCGAGAAACAGAACAAAGTTGTACCTGGTTGCGGAGATGCAGAACAACATGATCAGGGGCAACCCAACGAAATAACCAAGGAAGCTGCTGTTGGAGTAGTTAAAAATGGCAAGGAATCTTTAACTATTACAGTACCAGTGCTCTGAGATAGGAAAAATTTTCTACTTTTAGAATGCTTTTGGCTATTTGAATTTAAAAGAGTCTGAATGTCGGGTAACAACTTTAGGAAAGGAAGAACGTGTTGATTGATTAGATATTTTTTACAGAGAAGCTGAAGAACGTTTGCGACGGCCACAAATGCGAGAATGGAAAATGTCGTCCGCGAAGGGACAAGAAAGGCTACAGATGTCGATGCAACAAAGGCTTCGGAGGGAGATTCTGCAACAAACGTAAGTGTGTGTGTGTGTGTGTGTGTGTGTGTGTGTGTGTGTGTGTGTGTGTGTGTGTGTGTGTGTGTGTGTGTCCTTTTCTAAATTCCTTTTCTTAACAGCGCCCACTTGCCAAAAAGAATCCGAGAAAGCCTTCGTGTACGACTACGGATGTCGATCAAGGCGTCCCGTTCGACAATTTAGGTGCGAAGGTTCTTGCGGCCAGCAATGTTGTCGACCGAAGAGGTATCGCACCAAAAAAGTTGCGATGATATGCAACGACGGCACAAAGTTTATCAAAAAGGTGGACATTATACGGAAGTGTCGATGTTTGAGGAAATGTGGGGAAAATTAAACGAGTCGAACACTGACATTATTAACTGTCGTAACCGAGTGTTCCGAAACGTTAAGTGACATCAGTTATAATAGTTCGTGTGTGGAAAAGAACTTAGAAAAGTTTCGAAATGAGGATCGTAACTTAAAAGGAGGAAATAATTTTTTTTTTTTTTTTTTGACGTAGTGCCAACTGTATCAAAAGGAGACGTAGAAGAAACGTAAGCTTTAATCATTAGCTGCATGGTAATGTTTCCATTTTAGTCTTAATTACAGTTAAATTTAAGTCACTTTAATACTTTATTGAAACCGTAAATAAATATATGTAAATATTTATGACATAATCATGTTAGCAGCTTTGAAAAATTCTCATGTACTGTATTTATATATATAGATATATATCGTAGAGCGTCCAAAGTGTTTTTTTTTTATTCCAATTTGTCAAAATAATAAAAAAAGGTTTAAATTTTTCTAAATTTTTAGCAATTTTTTGTAGATAATTCCAGTCCATTTTTGACAATTTTTCTCATATAGACAAAGATGTAATTATATATTATTGTACATAGTTCAAATTAATCTAATAGAGAAAAATATCGTCCTAAATTAGATTTAATTCTCTATAATTATTACAAATAATTACTTATTTACTACCTCTTCTCGTCTATTATTAGGTTTTTAAAAAATAATTGTACAGTTTAAGTTGTAGATAAATATTATTATTATTTTTTACTTAACTATTTTACAAATTATCTGAAGCGCAGTCATGACCTAGGTCCTATAGAAAGAAAAAAAAAATCTTGAATAAACACTGCCATCAAAAATTTTTCTTACAAATTGTATTTATATTTTTGTTTTATATTTCATGTACATTCACGAAAGTAGAATTACAGTTAAAATGTTCTTCCCAAATATACTTTCCAAATAATAATATTTTTATTTTTTTTTTTAATAAAAAGGTTATATTTATTTTTTGTGTGTGTGCCATACGTTTTTGTCTGTCTGAATGTGTTTCGTTGTAGATGTAATAAAACTGTAACACGTTTGGTTCATTGTTGACCCTTTTTGTGAGAAAGATAATGGGTAATGTTTTAATGCCCGTCATTGTTATTGAAAATTAATTTTAGTGATATTTTCCTGAGAAATGGAAAAGGGGAATAAGAGTTTTGTCTACAAGTACAAAATTAGGTTATTGCGCAGGGTGAGCGAAAAGTCCCTGTGCACCTGTCCAAATCTAATTATGTATTAGGCTTTGCTGAAGAAAATCAAATTCAAACCCGGAACTATTTCTGAATTAGAATACGTCCTACAGTTGACAGAAAACGAAAAATACCTTAAGCTTGACCTCATTGGGAACTAGTAAGCAAAAATGTAATTTTCAACACTGACTTAAGACACTCAAATTTTTTTTTTTTTTTTTTTTTGTATGCAGGAAGGAAGGAAGGGCCAAGGGTAAATGCCGCACCATAGAAGGAAAAGGAGAGAGCTGAAATCAAGATCTCCGTGGCTGTTAAAAACTATTCCAAATAAAAAGAAATTGGCAAAGAATGTGTAGTGTGTAAAGATGCATGCATAATGTATATGTAGCGAGGAACAGAAGAAGTGTTTATGAGAGTATGCTGGACTGCTCTTCATTGAACTCATTTGAGTACTTTCAAACTAGAAATTTGTTTAGAAGGGTGAGCGAACCAAATTTTGGACTAAACTCAGTGTTTTCTTTCTTTAAATTTTTATTTTGACTATGACCTTTATTTTTAAATTTGACTTATACTTCTGACTCGAGAATTTTGCCTTTGACTTCTTATTTGAACTCTAGTTCCATCTTTGACTCAAATTTTAGTTATTTTCAAAACCGTCTTTAACGAATTCAAAATTGAATTCGACTTTAAAAATCACAGTAAAGGTAAATTACAAAAAGTTCACTATTTTAAAATTAATTCAAAGTGAAAATGCAGAGTCAGAAGTCAAATTCAATGGCAAAACTCATTCAAACACAAAACTTACTTAGGAAAATGGGTTTGTAAATTACTGTATATACCTTTCTCAATCGGGTGAGCATGACGCTCAAACTTAGGACCGAAAACGCTTAAATCAGTTACACAAGGATTCACAGGGATGGCCAACGCCAGTGTGTAATAATGTTTCCTTATATCGCATTGAAGAAACTGTGGTCAAAGGTTTTGACTCCCGATGGTGCTGGTCATAATAATCCAGGAGTTAACACAATGGGCCGCATTATTTGGCCTCAGCCCTGTGCCAGTTTCTGGCCCTCGTCACTAATTATATTACAGAGAATCACTACCAGAAATGATATACCACCGCAACATGAAGAATCTAGCATTACCTTTCAGAACAAGGTTGAGGATATGTATACCTCTAGTGTACATCAGGCAGGGCCGGACTTTCACCTGCTGAGGCCCTAAGCTATATGAAATTTGAGGCCCTTCTCTAAAAAAATTCGGGTAAAAAAATTTAAAATAATTATACATGATTATTATTTATTAATGATTACAAAATTAAATTAGTTACAAATGTTCCTTTTAACTAATTAATTGATTTATTCCATTTGCCGCATAGAAAATAATTACTGCCCTTAACAATTAGCAAGTATTCAGTACAAATATTTAAACAAAACTAAATTTAATAATAATCCCCTTTTTATTTAAAACATTCTTTTCCGTGATTTTTCTCTAGCAAAATCAGCAATTATTTCATCGAACGGTGTGCAGCGTAACTTGTCACTTTCTATACATAGAAGACTAAGTGCAGCCAGTCTATCTTGCGACATGTTTGTTCGAAGTTCATTTTTTATTCTTTTTAGCTGCTCTGTCACCTTGTCACGACCTCGTGCATTATGAGCTTGAGTGTATCACTTAAACATTGTGTAAGTCTTTAAAACTTAATGTACCATACAGTTGTCGAAGTATTTTACAATTGTTGTCATTATTACTATAATTATATTTTTTATATTAATGTTAATGATAAAGAAAAAATAATATATATATAAATTTTTGATGAATTAGTGTTAAAGAATAAAAACTAATGATAAAATAAAAATATATTTAAAAAAATGAGGCCCCCGAGGGTGTGTGGCCCTAAGCTATAGCTTATTTAGCTTATAGGTAAGTCCAGCACTGACATCAGGTGAGAACTGGCCCGTTATACTTTTTATTCTAATATAGTTTTTGGATCACCTGAAAATCAGGGCCCCCAGCCATCTTTAGTTAGCTTTGTAAGGCTAACTAACGAAAATATCACGACCTAACCTAACCAATCGTCAATGGCGTACAGTTAACCTAACGATTGGTTAGGTTAGGTCGTGATATTTTCGTTAGTTAGCCTTATAAAGCTAACTAAAGAAGGCTGTGGGCCCTGATATTCAGGTGATCCAAAAGGGGTACTATTTATAGTCTTTCTAAACCTTGCAACAACACAATCTGCATCATTGCACGGTGCAACAATTTTTATCTAAACTACCAAACTAAATTGCGAGAGACCTCTCTATAGACCACGCCCTACGAGTGCTACATTCAACAAAAGAGTAGAAGGGACACTGTCTGTGCCCGAAAATGATGCCACAAGAGCCCCAAAGTTCGCTCTGAAATAAATGACAATTTTCCAAAAGCCTTACAATTATGTGATTTTACATATATATATATATATATATCCCCGCAAGGGGGTTCTAAGCTCGTGCTCTTGAGTGCTTTGTGCTCGTTTGTACGTGCTTGTTCCTGGAGGTTTCACGTGCGCCCTCCCGGCCCTAGCACCCAAGGATGATGGGGCTCGACCCTGCAGTCCTTGGTCTTTTTCCACTTCGACTGTCCCCTCCACCCTTTCTTTTTCCTCTGTCTTTCCTCTCACTTTTTCTTTGTTTTTCCGCTGAGATATGCCCTTTTAAATAGAGGCGAATCGGTTCTTCCCGAACTTAAAAATATATATATATATATATATATATATTTTTTTTTTCTTTCTCTAATTTACCGCCGATTCGTACCTATAGAAAGCGGTACATATCTCGGCGAGGCAGTGGGTGGGTTGTGTTACTGTGTTGGGGGTGGTAGACTAGGGGGGGAAGTAAGGGTCAGTTGCTGGATAGTGGGTAGGAGGGTATAGTGATGCGATGGAGCAGATGGGAGTGAGTGAGGAAGAAAATCGCTTCTATTGAAAAGTGGGGACCTTCGGCGAGTATGAATCGTAGACGGTCGGGTATGGGATTTTCGGTCGAGAAAGGGAAACACCTGCGACGAAGAGCGGACAACTTTGGGCATTCCACCAGGAGGTGTATGACAGTGATAGGGGGATGGCAGGTCGGGCAAAGCGGGGCTGGCGATTTCGCCATAAGGTGTCCGTGGGTGATGCGGGTGTGGCCTAGGCGGAGGCGGGCTAGAGTTACTTCTTTATGGCAGGACCGGTGGAATGAGGGGGCCCAGTATCCTATTTGTGGCTTGATCATGTGGAGTTTATTTTGTGTGGCCTGGTCCCATTCTTGCTGCCATATGGAGCGGAAGTGGGAGCGGAGAATCGGGAAGAAGTCGGAGAAGGGGAGGGGTCAGGAGGAGGAGGCAGTGAGCAGGCCGTCTTTGCCGTGCGGTCCGCCTCCTCGTTACCCTGGATGCCGACATGAGCCGGGACCCAGCAGAAGGCGACTGTCTTGTATTGGAAGGCCATTAAAAAGTGGAAGGTGGTTTGCTGGATGGTACGGACGAGCTGGTGAGGAGGGTTAAATCTTTCTAGGAAGAGAAGTGCGCTTTGGGAATCTGAATAAATGACGAAGGAGCTGGCAGAGTGGGTGCGCACAATGTCGAGGGCCTCCGTAATCGCGAAAAGTTCCGCCGAGGTCGATGTGACCAAGAAAGAAGATAGTGACGAAGAGAAACTGGAACAGACGAAGAAATGGGAAAGAAATAGGGAAAGAGTGGAACAGAAACGAGAGCGTGAGTAGAAGAAGACAGGCGCCCGGGCTCAACCAGGCACGCGCAGGCGTTAAGAGCAGGCTCTTTTGTAGATTTGGGGATCCGAACCCCGAGGCCTACTAACCTCACAAGAGGGAAGCAGACCCCCTAAAAAAGTGACAACAGATGCCGATAGCAGAACCACCGACACCTTCTCGGAGGATGGAAGAGAAAAGATCTCTACCTCCAGCGAGGCCACACGACAATCGACCAGTACTCAGTTCCGCCGAGAAAACGGAGGCCTCGCGGGGCAGGCTGACGCCTCGGGAAAGCGGCTGGGACAGAATTACCGCTGAGGCGGCCACACCAGCTTCCGAGCGGGAACCATCTGTATAAATGGCGACTGCGTCCAGGTGTTGGGTTGCGTGTTCGCAGAAGAGTGACCTGTATACCGTGGCGTTCGTGGTATTCTTCGGTAGGGCACACAGATCCCTGCAAAACTTGATAGGGGTGAGGAGCCAGGGGGGGGGGGGTAGATACTGTATGAAATGGTGATAACTGAGGGGTGGGCATGTTGAAAAGATCAAGGAAAGAGCGGACCACTTCAGTGAAATGCCAGCTCCGTCCCTGAGGTGGTAGTTCAGAAACCGCCGCGCCCAGAAGTGAATAAGGTAGCCTCTGTGCACGGAGGTATGTCCTCATGAGGAGTAGACCCCGTCGGATGGCGAGAGGGAGATAATCGCAATCCACGTGGAGGCTGGGGAGGAGCGGAAAGCACCGGTGGCGGGGCAGAGGCTTCTATTACCGGATCCAAGATATGGAGGCGGGCGTTGGAGGCTGAACCGTAAACTGCACTACCATAGTCCAGCTTCGACTGTACCATGGAAGTGTAAAGGCGAAGAGGGAGAGAGGATCCAGGAGAGCGAGGGGGCGTCGAAGGGATTGCTTTAGGTGCTTGAGATGGGGAACCCAATTGAGCCGTTGGTCTAGGGTCATGCCCAGAAAACGCGTGGAGGGTACCACCTCAAGAGGACTGCCGTATAATGTGACAGAGGGAAGAGGAAGGGTTGTGGGTCTTCTACTGAAGAGCATACACTTGGACTTAGGGATGGAGAGGCGGAAACCCACCGACGTCGCCCACCTTTCCACCCGGTAGATGGCGAGCTGCATTTGCCGTTGAACGACGGACGGTTCTCGCCCTGCGAAGTAGATCGCAAGGTCATCCGCGTAGATGGAAGAGCGGATGGTGGGTGGAAGGCATTTCGAGACCGTGTTCATCACGACGGAGAAGCAGAGAACACTGAGGATGCTTCCCTGTGGGACCCCGTCCTCCTACACGAAGGTGTCAGAGAGGACTGAGCCCACCCGGACTTTAAAGGTTCGGGAGAAAAGGAAGCCCCTGATGAAGGTCGGTATGGCTCCGACAAGGCCTAGATGTCGGAGCTGACTGAGGATCATTGCTCGACGGGTGGTGTCATAGGCCTTCTGAATGTCGAAAAAAATTGACAGTACGAACTGTCCATTGTCGAAGGCATCCTGTATGTCTCGGCTGAGGAGCAGGAGGGGATCATTGGTGGAGCGGAATTGTCTGAAGCCGGACTGGGTAGCCGGGAAGGAATTGCTATTTTCGAGGACGAACGATAATCGCGTAGCGACCATTTTTTCGAGGATTTGCAGGCACAACACGTCAGGGCGATTGGTCTGTAGTTTGTGGCGTCCAGGGAATCTTTGCCGGGTTTGGGGATAGGGATGACGTGGGCCTCCTTCCACCTGGAGGGGAAAGCGCCCTCTATTCATATGCGATTGTATAGGTCTAGCATGAAAATCTGTAAGGTAGTGTGGATGTGCTGGATCATGCCGTACGGAATACCGTCCGGACCGGGACAAGGGGATCGTCGAGAGGCCAGTGCCGCCTGTAGTTCACATGGTAAACAATCGGTTGTAGGTGCTGTCTATGGACGGTGGAGAGGGGCTATCGTCAGGGGCGGGTACGGAATCGGCTGCAGAGGAAGAAACGGCGGTGAAGGTAGAAGCGAGGTGGTTTGCCACCGACTTGGGCTCGCATAGGAGTCCGTCGTTAGTCCGGAGGGGACATGTCGCCTCTCGACACCCCGTACCTTCTTCCAGATGGTAGCCGAAGGTGTGGTGGCGGTGATGCCGGACACAAAGGCACGCCAAGAGGCTCGGCGCGCTGTCTTCATTGTGCGGCGGGCGATGGCCCTGGCCCGCTGCATCTCCGTGCGATGGATGGGGAGTTGCGTCCGGTAGAAGCGCCGAGTAGCCTTCTTCTTGGCGCGCACGGCCTCCGCGCACTCCGGGGTCCACCAAGGCACCCGTCGGGCGCGGGGTAGGCGGAGGATCGTGGGACGCTAGTGCTTGCAGCCGCTATAACGACGGACTCGAAATATGTGATGCACTCGTCGACGGATGGGAAGTGGGCAGTTGTAAGGGTTGTATATGTGTTGTCGCGGAAGCGAGCCCAATTCGCGTTGGTAGTGATCCACCTTACCGGTACCCGAACACTCCGGTCGGGTCGATTAAGCGTGAGTTGAATGGGGAAATGGTCACTTCCATTGTCCTCTTGGAGGACTTGCCACGTGAAATCTAGGAGGGCATCAGTTGAAACGAGGGACAGGTCTATACAGGATGGAGTGCAGGTGGTGGCATGGTAGAATGTAGGAGAGCCATCATTGAGGCACTCGAAGGAGAGCTCGGTCATGACATAAATCAGGGTTGGGGCCATATAGGTGGTGTGTGTGTGTGTCGCCCCACAAGGGGTGGCGACTATTGAAATCGCCCAGTAGTAGAAAGGGCCTGGGGAGTTGTACGACTTCCACCAGGTCATCGCGGGAGACTTGAGCGTGGGGAGGGAGGTAGATTGAGCAGACGATGTACTGTCTATCCAGGGAGAGCCGGGCGGCAATCACGTGTAGCGGGGACCGGATGGAGAGATTGTGGAAGGGGACTGCGTGGTGTATGAGAATGGCAGCTCCTCTTCGAGTGCAGGTAGGAGGCGGGGTGGCGATGCAGGAATAACCAGTAGGGCAGGGTATGGGCCTGGTCTCCAGGATTAGCTCCTGGAGACAGACACACACCGGACGGGAAGTGGCAATCAAGGAGTTAAGGCCTTCATAGTTCGCGAATATTCCTCTGCAGTTCCAGTGTACTATTGTGGTTTTCGGGGGATCCATTAGTTGATGAAGGAGGATGGGTAAAGGTGTAGGTGCTAGGAGGTTGGAGTGTGAAGGGAGATCTGGAGTTCGCGAAGTTGAAGGATGGGTCAGGAGCATGGCTGGCTATCTACCGTTCACCAGGGAAGGAATCGGTCGGCCTGTCGATCCCCGCGGAGGTTGCGGGGTCGAGTCGGCCGAGCGAGACCGGAGGCGTGGATCACGGCAGACAGGAACGTCGTAGGCTGAGAGGGTCAGAAGTGTTTTAGCGGGCTTCTATGGTCGGGCCAAGAGGGGGCACTTTACTTCCCAAAGTGGCGCCTCCCCGCCTGTCCGAGGTCTCACGGCGGACCCTAGGTGGCGATAGGGGGTACCAGAAGGACCGGGAGGGAGGGAGGGCGTACTCAGGGTGGCTGACAAGGAGGGGGCCGGGGATGTTGGGGGGGTAGGTACTGTGGGGGTGGAAGGAGGTGAACCAGAGTGGTCTCGTGGAGGGGTGGAGAAAATGGCACCAGGAGGCAAGGCAGATCCATGAGACTCGTGGGCGCGGCCGAGCTCCCCTCGGTCACACCGTGTAGCTGCGCCAGGGCCGCATCCACTGGATCCTCGGGGAAGAGGATATTGTTCAAATTGGGTCTCGTCGTAGGGGGCGGGTCATGGATTTCAGCAACTATTGTCAGAGTCTGTCGGGGTAGAGTGGTGGGAATTCTGCGGTGGGGAGAGATGGACATTGCAGACGTAGTGGGCGGTGTGAGGGTCCGAGCCTCGACGGCTTGCTCCGGGCGGTAGGTTCGGGCGTGTGCAGAGAATACTGGGAAGGCAGGGTTTGAGGTGGATGGGGTCTGGGTGTCCTGGTCCCAGACTCCTGGGGGGTTCGTGGCAGGTGAGGTGCGGGAAGAGGAGGGATGGTGGGGGACAGGACACCGCCGGGTCTGCGAGGACTTCCTTTGGGGGGTTACAGGGAGCAGTGGCCGAGGGGGGTTTCGGCGCAGGCCAGGGCGGCGTGCCGAGATGATAGAGCCTAGTGCAGCGGCGTAAGACACCCCCGGCCTCACCTCCCGACTCCGCACCCTGTCTCGTGCCTCACGGGGGCTAAGTCCGTTACTTGCAGGCCTCGGACCTCCTCCTCGAACTTGAAGAAAAGGCATTCGCGGGATGAAGAGGGGTGTGCGCCTTCACATTTGGAGCATTTGGGTGTGTTGGAGCATTTGGGTGTGTTGGAGCACCTGTCAGGGTGAGCGAGTTGTCCACAGTGAATACACAGTTGATGCGGCTGCCGACAAACGGAACTAACGTGTCCAAACTTGTTGCATTTAAAGCAACGGGTTGGGTCTGGGATGTATGGGCGGACAGAAAACTCGCACGACGCGCGGTCTCCCATACCCCATACAATGCGGTCGGGGGGATTAAGGTATTGAAAGTAAGGAGCAGACGTGGGGTGGGGGAGGGGGTGCCTCCCTGTCGGGATGTGAAGCGATAAATCTTAGTGACTCCTTGGGGTGCGAGGTCCTCCAGGAGCTCGTTCACTGCGATCGACAATAGGCGGGTGGCGTAAATAGTGCCCTGACTCTGGTTCAGGCGAAGGTATGGGGAAACGGACACCGAGCATCCAAGGACCTCAGCGACGGAGAGTAGGGCTTTTTCTCTGCGGCTGAGCGTGATTTTACGAGGAGGGAGCCATCCCTCTGTGGGCGTACGTCATAGCGGCTGGAGTTGCTGTGGGTTCGGATCGCCTGGAACGTCCGTTCAGAGTTGGGCGGAAGGGACCCAGATGTAGGCCGGATTACCAGGAATTTGTGGATACTTGGAAGGGAGAGGGAGGCTGTAGAGTCGAAGTGGACTGGGATATTCAACGGTCGATAGGATGGCCGTGAATACCGACTCCCCCGTCCGCCGCGGGGCTCTCTCCGTGGGGAGGTGGGCTGACGGCGGGTGAGGGGGGGCATATGGGGAGAGCAAGAAGCCGGGTTTTGGGGGCAAGTCCTGGGTGGAACTTGATTTGCCCAAAGGCGGCTGAGGTGGGCTGGGGCGAGACCCCTGCTCCAGTGTGTAGGTCCAAGGGCATATTCGAGGGAGGGACTGGGGTCGGCAACGGAAAAGGAGTGCGCAAGCGTTCCGCTTCCACAGGGGGGTCAACCCCATCAGGTTGCGGTCTTCCAGTGGTAGAGGACTCGAGTGCCTGGTTGCCCACGACCCGTGTGTTGAGAGTAGTAGTAGTCCGAGAATGAGAAGCAGTAGTCGTAAGCCGAGGGGAAGTATCCATAGCGAACAAAGAGAGAACTTCATCCCCCGCGCGCATCCAGCCACCACCGACTCCAACAAGGGAAAGGCGAATCGTGGGCACACTCGGTCCCACCGCCAGTAGATGTCACGCAGGGGAGATACACCCGTACCCAGTCCCTGTGCCTGAAAGGCGGCCACTCTCATCCAACGCGCGGTGAAAGGTGGCAGGGACAGGGCTTGGGTTTGGTTGAAAAGCGACAAGGGTGCAGGGCAACCACCTCCCACACCCAAGGGCCTAGGAAGGGGTAAAAATCAAGGTCCAAAAAACAACGCCGAAAAGAAGAGAGAAGCCAGAAAGAATGGGTGAAAAGAGAAAGAAATAGAAGCAGGAGATCAGCCGGGTCCCCAAACGGGTCCAATGGTCCACGAGGGCAGAAAAGCCCTTACACCGAAGAAAGGTGCATTCCCACATTCGCCACGGAGGGACGCGCCCTATCGCTCCGGACAAAGCAAAGGGATATATATATATATATATATGCCTACCTTAACTTAATGTGTGTATATGTATATAATCTTTGGTTAGCTTCCGCCCGAATTGTTTATTCTGACGAAGGTCACGCTTTTCACTCCACCTTAGACCTACAGTTTAACGTGGAATTCGAACCACGCCCCACCAATAGCCCAGCGTCTTAACCACTAGGCACCCAGGGTACCCATTTATCTATCAACCACTTTCTTTATTGTGTGGAAGGATGAACAGGTGGGTTTTGCTGCGTGCCGGCTGCCGTCAGCGGGTCTGGATCCCGGGCCGATGGATTCGTAGTCAGGGACGCTAACCACTACACCACCGAGGCGCATATATATATATATATATATATTAATATATATATATATATATATAGAGAGAGAGAGAGAGAGAGAGAGAGAGAGAGAGAGAGAGAGAGAGAAGAGAGAGAGAGAGAGACGTACCTTAACTTAATGTATACATATATATAGGCCTACCTTAACTTAATGTATACAAGCAGTACTGCATTTAATCAGCTTAGTCATTATATCACTTTGGAATAACAATGGCTCTTCCTCTTCTAGATTTTCTAACAATGAATGTAGATTGATTTTATACGAAGACTGAAGTACAACGGGCACCACAAAGGAGGGTTCGACCTCCTTTCGCAAGGCAACATATTGATCACGTCTTACCATTACACTATCCTGGAAACTAAAACATATTTTAATTTACATACTGTACTGTAGATCACTATTTTCATTATTACAACACACATACTGTATACAACTGTAAACTCTTTTAACAAGAATACACGCTTTACAGGTTGAAATCTGCTCCTTTAGATATTATTAAAATATTTATAAATTTTTATAAAAAGACTTAAAAACTAGAAGTAACTTATAGACTAGGACATAAAACGGTTATATTTTTAAACATTTACATTTCAAAACAAAGAAAATTAACTTAAATGTTTGTTTATGAATGAAATAAGCAAGAGTTCAGATGCCTTGGAATTTTATATTAGAATATACTTTTATTCTGAAATCAGCGTGTTTATTTGAGGTTTTCAAATATCAGAATGTACACTAACATTTTATTTTGGTCACTATTTATTATTGTTGTTAGAGAGATTTACACAAAACTCCCAACGCACTGTTTAGTTAGTTGTAAATATGAATGTTTAAGTTTTGAATAAAATGCGTTCGTTTTCTTTAAAGCTAAAATAGAAAATGGGAGTAAGAAGGGATACTAACACAAGTTCTACAACTCATTTAAATTAATTATATTATTAATTAATTAATATAAAATCAAGCGATCAGCGAATTTAAAACGCCAATAATCTAATTTTTAATTATACGGTATTAATGACAAGTTCATTGCATCTTCAATTTCATCGTAAATATTTATTTTACGTAGCTGTTCATTTTGTCAAATAATTCAATAAATGATATATGATGCAAATTCACAAGGAACAAAAAAAAATTTCTTTTTCCTTGTAGGTTTGCATCATTCATTCATTTCAAGTGTTTAATTGTGAAATTTATCCCAAATGATTTTATTTATATACATACATATATATATATATGATATATAACACACACACGAGACTCATTAAACGCGTGAATTTCTTTGCTATGAAATCACCCACAGAAATCCCTACTCCGAGTAGTTTCGAGTTTATTTCAACACCTCTTCAGGAAGAACTGATAACGATTGGGTTGTTTAACCTGCTTCGCAACATTAAAGTCATATGATGGAGGAGACCTACAGCATTACGTGGGATCAACCACGGGTCGCTACATAATCTGGACGCGAAGTACGGTCTCCCATCCAACAACTACCCAGACCTAATGCCGCTTAACTTCGCTGATCAACGGGAAGCGGTGTTACAACATTGGCTACGACGTCGTCGTAACTAATATTAAAATTATTAATATGCTTAATACACGTTACGTCAATTACACTTCTTTCAACAGTGTTATTATTTCTGAACAAGACACTCGACTTATTCCGATCAATTACGTGATTATAATTACTTACAATTTCAGTGGTTCTTAACCCCCGAGTCAATACCCAAAATTGGGACGCCAAGCCAATTTGACTGGATCATTAAATTGTTATCATCATCATTTAGGTTATCCCTAATCATTTTACCATATTTTATTGTCTATTACGAGTGAACTGTTTGGAGGCATGGGTCGTCGAGCTAGCCACGCGACCAGAATTTGGGTTAAGAACCAGTGACGTTTATGAAATAAATATGGCGCTAGATTCATTGGATGTGCGAATACAATATTTATTCTGTTTGATTTTAGTGACCAAAGTTTTGCATGTTTGACCAATATATATACTAAATTACAATCTTTACAATTAATAGAATAAATACATCCAGGAGCCATTCACATGGGTATTACGAATTAAAACGCTTGACCGAGTTATTGTACGTAAACCCATTAATTCCCATGACTCTAAAACGTGCGAGTGAAATTAATAAAATGTTCATGATATGGTAAACACAATATGTTTTTAAATTCTTTCTTCTGTTTTTAGCTTATTTAGACAATTCTCCAAGAAATAATTATTAGGATGACATGATTCATTTCCAATGTAGAACAACTTGTTAAATTCACTATTCAAAAATTCTGGACTAGCTAGCCCATATTCAGCGTTTCCCAAACTATGGGTAAATTACCCAATTGGAGTAATTTGGTACTCTGCAAATACTTCTAAAGTACAGAAAGTGCATAAATAAACGACATGGCAACACTGGGACTGGCTTTATATGGGGTACAAATAGAGTGGGGGTCATTATGAAAGTATCCATGTGAAAATGGGGTAAGGACTCCAAACGTTTGGGAACCACTGCCATATATGAAAAGGCATGTGCATAAGCTTGGCGGACTCATCTGTATTTTCATTTTCCCTGAAGAACAGTGTATGTATACAGTATATAATGTTAATTTTTCTATCAAGTTGAAACTCGTCAAAAAATTATTATAATCAGTGGATCACTCCAGCCCTCATTGTAAGCATAAACCGACCGTAAACATTCTCTCTATAAATTCTGGAAGAATGATATCAATAAACAAACATATAAAAATTATTTTAAACTAAATTGGCTCATAAAAACCGCAAAACGGACCATTATTATTCTAAAATTACCGAACAAAAAACTAATATCCTAAAAGGAGTGTGGGATACTTGTAAGGTTTTAGTTAACCCCAAAAAAGAAGAGACAAATCCCGTATCTTCGTTATCACAGGACGAAATTTCCTACAGAGTAATCTCAAGAATTTGGCTAATTTATTAAATAATTTCTTTTAAAAAATAGGAAGCAACACGCAACACGGCAGCAGCCATTCCAAAATCAGAGTCGCTACCAACCAATATATCCTGCCACAACTCACACCAAATACATTCTCTTTGAACCAATTTTGCCAGACGAAACCTCAGCCACATTGAAAAACTTAAAAATGAAAGTGCAGCTATCAATTCAATTCCAGTAAAAATATACAAACTAATATCAGATGATATAGCAACCCCACTCACAAGACTCATGAATGAGTCAATAGTACAAGGTGTATTCCCCGATTACCTGAATATAGCCAGGGTTTGTGTCCAGTATTCAAATCAGGCATCTCTTTTTCTCCATCCAGTTACCAGCCAATCTCCATATTACTAACTTTAAGTAAGGTATTTGAAAGAATCATATACAATAGACCAGTGGTTCTCAGCCTGTTTTGTAAGGTTACCCCAAACTAATTCAAACTCAGCCCCATTACCCCAATCATTAGATACTTCGGATTATCGCAATATTTTTTTATAATTTCTGGATCGTGTGTCATTACCCTAGTTAGGTAATTTAGCCACCGGTTGAGAACCAATGCAAAAGACTAATCAAATTCTTAGCTAAATACGACATCCTAGCAAAAACGCAATTTGGGTTTACAGAAGGCCACGCCACAGAAGACGCTAACAACATACTATTAGAAAATATCTATACAAACCAAAACTATAAAAAACACCATCTTAGTTTTCATCGAAATGTTGAAATCCTTTCATGCGCTCACATAATATTTCACAAGATAAATTGAACACGTATGGCATGAGGGGTCAGGGGAAATATGCTAAATTGGTTTAACCCTTTCATGCCGTATGGGCGCAAATGAGACCATCAAATTTTATGAGATTTTAGTCATTCGAGATATAATAAGTGTTTTTTTGTGGCATGAAAATAAACGAAAATCAGGTATGAAAGGGTTAAGTCATATCTCTCTAATCGTTATCAGTATGTTAAAGTAAATGACAATTCGTCTAAATATGCTGTATTGGAAAATGGGGTTCCACAAGGATCTCCTCTTGGAACCTTACTTTTTTTAATACGTAGATTATTTTTATCGATCAATAACATTAAAATTGTATTCAGTATGCAGACGATACAACACTAACTTCTACACACGACGATATCAACACTCTCATAAGTGAAACGGATAGGCAATTAGAATATGTATATAAAGGGACGTGTGCAAATAAGCTTTTACTAAATTTGACAAAATCATCATATATGATTGTAACTAAAGAAAAAAAAACGGAGCTATTGAAGAATAGGGACCCCAGCATTCTTTAGTTAGCTTTATAAGGCTAACTAACGAAAATATCATGACCTAACCTAACCAATCGTCAAGGGCGTACAGTTAACCTAACGATTGGTTAGGTTAGGTCGTGAGATTTTCGTTAGTTAGCCTTATAAGCCTAACTAAAGAAGGCTGGGGTCCCTATCCTTCAATAGCTCCAAAAAAACGAATCGCGCACACTCCATTAATAATTGTAAACGCTTCTCTTGCACAAGTAAATGAAGTTAAAGTTCTTGGCATCAAGTTAGATGACAAATTAAATTTCAAAAGCCACACACAACATATAAAATCGGAAATATCTACATTTCTCTAAATAATATTCAAACCCAAGAAAACAATTCCCCAAAATGCTCTCCTCACATTGTATTTATTACTCATTCATCCACACTTACTCGTACTGTATTGTGAGTCCATATTGTAAGTACAAAGAATTATACACGATATCCGATAGAAGTAACCCACAAAAAATGCTTATGAACTCTCTCAAACAATGACAACAGGCAATCTCATACCTCTCCAATGTTCAGAGATTTAAATATTTGGATCACCTGAAGATCAGGGCCCCCAGCCTTCGTTAGTTAGCCTTATAAGGCTAACTAACGAAAATATCACGACTTAACCAATCGTCAAGGGCGTACAGTTGACCGAACGATTGGTTAGGTTAAGTCCCTGATCTTCAGGTGATCCAAATATTCTAAAAGTAAATGACTTTGATAAACTCGCTATCGATATTTGTGTGTACAAAGTTTAAAATAATTGAAACTATACTTCGTCCATTCACAGGGCGAATGACCCGCATTAGACCAACCATAATCATAATACCAGGCTTCCCAATAATTCCATACATAAACCAAATCATTTATTGCAAATTGCAGGAAATGCTCTCTCCTACAAAGGGCAAAGGGGCAAATATCTGGAACGGTATACCTATAAATATCAGACAAGCCCCATTAATTTAGTTTCCCAAATCACTAAAGAAGCACTTTATTAACTCGTATTAATGTATATATATATTATATTGCAACCTGTAAATATTACTTAAAAAAATATCACCCATTATATATAATATATATATAATATATATATATATATATTATATATGCAAAATTCATAATCTTAAATCGGGTACAACCGCAAGTTATATAAATCATATGTTAAAAATTTCCATTATATTACGTCATATTTATAATGGGTCTCATTCATTTGTCTTCTTATGGCAAAAATATCATATCATTATTTCTAATTTGTAATAATAGAAATTAACGAGCAAAAGGTCGGCGCTACGCGCCGATTTTGCTAGATCTGCAGTGCTTCGGCTGAATTGTGGGCCTACGGCGTATTTTATTTTGAACATCAGTAGCCCTTTATCTGGATATCATTCCTATTCCTCTCACCTTGGGCCTCAGTAATTGGGGTGCCTGCGGCCTTCCAGTTACTGGCAAACCAATTATTCATTCAATAAAACTACAGAAAAGAACGCAGCCATGAAAAACTAAAGCTTCACAAATCTTAATACAATGAACTCGGATTTTAAGCCTAAGATTTTCATGACTGCGTTCATTTCTATAGTTTTATTGACCAAATAACTGAATCGACAGTAATTGGGTGCCCTGCGGCCCGCCAAATCATAGTTTTCATTGTTTCGAGTGCATCAATAATATTGTTATAGTGTTCCATTAGTTGTGATAAGCATGATCTTCCTGACCGGAATCGATGTTGGTTATTTTTTTTCTGAGTTTCCCCATTAACCCCACCCCCTCCCCCATTACTCTACCCCTCTCCCCCATTTACCCCCACCCTTCCCCCATTACCCCCAAGGGGGGAAGGGGGCTGGCACCTTGGAAAGGATTTACTTTAATTTTTTTTTGGTTACATATATATATCGCATCTATTTTTCTGAGTTTCCCCATTAACCCCACCCCCTCCCCCATTACCCCACCCCCCCCATTTTGTGCCAAAATTATGATTAAAAATTAAGAAATGGGAAGAACTGTACCCCTAAAAGGGGGGGGGGCAGGATTTGTTAGGGAATCTTTTTTTAGCATGGGCACTGCACAATAAAAAGACGCATCGAATGGTGAAAACCGCATTGTTCTACACCAATTGTAGCGACCTGTAGGTGTGCGCAAAAAAACTTACACACATATAATATATATATATATATATATATATATATATATATATATATATATATATATATAAGGCTTCATTTCTGAAATAGTATATTAGATTATTATTAGCATTTCAACATATTCAGTTTCCTGTATTGCTCCTTTTTTTTTCTATTTATTGCTATTATTATATCATTGTTTACCATTTATTTCTCTATTATTTCGAAGATTATTTCAATTTCCATTTGTAATGACAGAATTAACTAAATGGACCTTTATTTTATTTTTCACTAATTCTATTTATATTTCTCGTTTTCCATTTGTAAAAATAGAAATTAATCTCAAAAGATTTTTTGCCTGAAAAGCTATCATGCTTTTCAACGGCATATTCAGATAAAAATATTGTAATTAAACTACAGGGTGAGCGAAAAGTCCCTGTGCACCTGCAAGAAGTGTAGTGACCTTGTACCGTGTTGGAAGTGGAACAGGTTCACAGGGACTTTTCGCTCAACCTATACTTGCCACTAAAAATACAAAATTAAATGTTAATGCCAACATTATGTAAACCTGATGGATGTGGTGTGTATAATATCTTGTGTAATGCGTGGATCACCTGAAGATCAGGGCCCCCAGCCTTCGTTAGTTAGCCTTATAAGGCTAACTAACGAAAAAAATCACGACTTAACCAATCGTCAAGGGTGTACAGTCGACTTAACTGGGCATTCAATAATTTTCCCGTAGGTTTAACGAAAATATCACAACATAACCTTACATGAAATCCCTGAACATTTTAGGGATTTCATGAAATTCCTAGTTACACAGATTCCCTGTAGCACACATTATATAGATATATTTCTCTCTCTCTCTCTCTCGTATATACCAGTTAACCTCGTTGCGGTTTCGTGCGTCGATCTCTCTTCACACGAATGTAAAGCTGGTGGCCCCGCCTCTTATTTTATATATATATATATATATATATATATATATATATATATATATGAAAATTATTTCACGAAAGTAACGTGAAAAATATTTATGATGAATAAACCACGAAGGAAAGGAAACGCAGATGGTGCTCAAGCGCTTTCGTCTAATGACATCCTCAGGAACACTCAGTGTTCCTGAGGATGTCATTAGACGAAAGCGCTTGAGCACCATCTGTGTTTCCTTTCCTTCGTGGTTTTATTCATTATATATATATATATATATATATATGCACACACAAGCTAGACGCATTTTCACTCCTTTACAAACTGAATTTTCAAAATAATTTTTCTGTTCAGATCTAAGAATTATTTGAGGGGTTGAGATGACCGACCCCCCCCATTTGTATAAATCAGTATATATACAGAAAGTGTAGCATACAATACCGATATATTACAATCAAACAAAACGAGTGTAATGGACGTAAAACAGCCCATGCTATAATAAAATAAAATAGGAGAAATATCAAATAAATAAGAATTCACAGCTCAGAAAATGACCATACACCTCGAATGTAGTGTCGAGTGTACCAGCCCTGAGGAAGGGGGGGGGGGGGTGGAATCGACCTCCGAAAACCCCCTATATATATATTTCGTTTGGCACCTACAAAGGATTTATGACAAGTGCGTACGTGACCTAGGGCAGCTTCGTTATTCAAGAAGCCCTTGTGGTGCAAGAAAAGGAGATTTTCTTTGTACTTTAATCTCATTTTGCTTTCTCGGGTTACGTCAGATTGATGGGTGATCGTCTTCTGCGTTCGGATTCCACGTAAAGCTGTAGGTCCCCTCCGTATAATGATCTTTGCCGTTACAGAGGTTAACCAACCGCGAAAATAGCCATTTTGCTTCCTGTTCAGATATTATCAAAGATTTAAAACGTCCCTCATTTATTTTCAGTAATTTATTTTCATCCATAGCGCTATGTAACACTGACTTTTATGAATTAAATTTAGGCTTAGGCTTATTTCAGTATTTGAAGAGCTAGGCCGAATAATG
Source organism: Bathynomus jamesi (assembly GCA_023014485.1). Lineage (NCBI taxonomy): Eukaryota > Metazoa > Arthropoda > Malacostraca > Isopoda > Cirolanidae > Bathynomus > Bathynomus jamesi. The sequence goes on along the minus strand of JAJOZX010000396.1, from coordinate 1,144,494 downwards.
ATAAAGGAATTCATTGACTTGTAACGTGATATCTAAAATGGAATTTGAAGTAGTTACAGAAAATGGAAAATTTAATATCCTTCCATTTTGTTTGAATACTCAAATATATATGTACACTTATATATGCTTATTATTCAGATGTTATTTATTTTCTTAAGAACTGTAACTTAGTGTCGCAACCTTGTAGCAATGATGTAATTATCAATGAATAATTGAGTATTCATTGATAATTACATCATTGCTGCACTTTAATGAGACCCAGAAAACGGAACTGGTCAAGAAATTCACAAAAGAATGCAGCAAACAAGATTTTGAGCTTCACATCCAAAACACTGATCAAAATTTTTGAAGCTGTTTCATAATTATTAATGGCAGTGTGGAATTATTATTACTAGCTAAAGTGGGTCCTATGAGCCAATTTATCTAGATCTGCAATGCTGGAACCGAAGGCCCCCCCCCAAATTACTGGGAGGGGTCAATTGTTCGGTCAATAAAACTATAGGAAAGAACGCAGCTATGAAAATATTAAGCTTCACAAATCTTGACACAATGGGTTCGGATGTGAAGCTTAATATTTTCATGGCTGCGTTCTTTTCTATAGTTTTATTGACCCCCGAGTAATTGGGGGCCCTGGGGACCCACCAGTAATTGGGGGGATCAATTATTTGATCAATAAAACTATAGAAACGAAGGTAAATTCCTAGTTTAGTGGCGCCCTTCAAATGTTTATTACACATGCATAAAAGTTACAATTTTCATAAATAATAATTTCCAATCCAATGGTGTGAGGTGGAAAAAGAAAAGAACCTAACCTAACCCAACTCGGCCATCAGTCGGCCTAACCTAGGCATTATTCGACCTAAATCCTAACAATAATAAATCATAATAGAAGCCCTTACCTGCTATTTTCCTACAATTACACCAAAATTACAACCTTGGCATAAATTAATGTTGTCAAACGCCATATTTTAAACTTTTTAAAACAAACACACACACACACACACCTTTCCCAGTGCTACTATAGTGTGCAGTCTACCTACGATTGGTTAGGCTTAGTTATGATATTTTCGTTAAAACTAGCGAAAAGATCATGACTAAACCTAACCAATCGTCAAGGGCGATTGACATTGCGATGTAAACAAGATAAGAAACTATAGTTAAAAGGTAGACCGCCGAATCGTAGGTAGACCGCATACTATAGTAGCACCCCTTTTCCTTACAATGTCAAAAATGTGACTAATTTTAGCACGAAGAATGAAATGTTACATTACTGATAAGTTGGAAATGGAACCCTAAAAAGTTTAGATTTGCTCCTGATACGGACGATGGGTGTCAAAATTATATAAAATATGGGATCACCTGAAGATCAGGGCCCCTAGCCTTCTCTAGTTAGCCTTATAAAGCTAACTAACGAAAATATCACGACCTAACCTAACCAGTCGTTTGGTCAACTATACGCCCTTGACGAGTGGTTTGGTTAGGTCGTGACATTTTCGTTAGTTAGCCTTATAAAGCTAACTAAAGAAGGCTGGGGGCCCTGATCTTCAGGTGATCCCTTTTTTATTTATTGCCTATCCAGTGATATATATACATACGCGTTACGTATTAAGAGGACGCCTCCAAACTAGAAATTAACCGAAAAGAATGCAGCCGTGAAAATCTTAAGCTTCACATCGGAACCCATTGTCAAGATTTGTGAAGCTGCATTTAAAATTTAAGTTCCTCGTGAACTTAAAGTAAATATTAAGCTTTCATTGTCTTAATAATTTCTTTTCAAAATTTTCGGTATCCGAGATAGATAGGTAGATAGATTAGATAGATATATATATTTTTTTTTCCGTAGGTTTCGATTAATTTTAAGCAACTTTTACCTAATAATTTTTTCTATACTTAATAGTATAGATTATAACATGGTGTCTACGGACGGACAGACAGACAGAACTGGCTTTTTATAATATAGAAGACTAGCTAAAGTGGGCCCTACGGGCCCATTTAGCTACGCCGTGGTGCTGGGGCCTTTGGCCTCAGTAATTGGGGAGCCGCAGGCCCCCCCAGTTACCGGGGAGTCAATTATTCAGTCAATAAAACTATAGAAAAGAATGCAGCCATAAAAATCTTAAGCTTCACAAATCTTGATACAATGTTTAGTCTGTAATGGTTGCAACACCAGTATGAAAATGCATAAAAAGAACTCATTTGGTAAATTGTTGAACTTAACCGCAGAATAAATTTCGGCTCAAAGCTGAACGCAAAAGCAAATATTTTTTACACTTTAAAATTATAATTAAAAGTAGAATTCATTACGCCTTTTTCTAATGCATTAAAATACAAATATCGCCCATATATATAAAGAATATATATCAAGAATCTTCGTCTCTTTTCGAGCATGACAGACTGACAGACATTCCTGGGTGTTTATAGTATTAATTATTACAGAGGTATGAGGTAGGCTTTGATACCTATATATGACAGTAGCTTATCTTCTCACAGACATGATATAGAATTTTTAGTAATTTAGAGTGTGTGTGTGTGTGTGTGTGTGTGCGCGCGCGCGCGCGTGTGTAAGGATAAACGGGAAGACCTAGGTATAAAACATTCTTATTTAGAAAATGTACAAGCAGACGTTTCAGAAATGCCTTTCCATCTTCAGTTCTATTAAAAATTGATTTTTACGGTTAAAAAATCTTATTTATTTTTAATTTTTTAAAATAAATTATTTTTAAAAAATTAAAAATCTTACAATAGGCAGATTAAAATGGAATAAGACGATAAAATTTGGTTAAAATGCTATCGTTGTGCGCATCAATATATTGATATTGTTATTTTAATTAAAATATTAATTCTTATAGCTTTTGAATTAGTAACATCAGCATTTAAAAAGTTAAAAATTATCATGTAACAGTGAGATTAAATGTTGAAACATAATCGCTCGGAATGCGTTTGCTTTTCCAAATAATATAAAGACCATATATAAACTGTGGAGGGTCGGCAAGTTCGTTACTATTAACGGTGTTTATAATCTGAAAAGGAGGAAGGGTCACTGGGAATGGTCTGTGGCAAGACAGTGCTCTCTCTTACTGAAGATTTTGAAGGATCTATTTAGAGGACGTAATGACCGACTGGAAATTTCTCGATACTCGTCTATCCTAAATTTGTATTGGCGCCGGGATCTTTCTGATCGGAATTGATGTTGGTTCTCAGTGAACTTCTTCCGTGCCTCCAAAACGCCGTAGAATTTTTCCTCTAACTTTTCTTTGGAGATGGGATATCAGTGACTCTGGTTTATAGCTTTTCGCTCGAGATTTATCCCTTCCTTTATAGAAACAATGTTCTCTCTCTTCAGAATGTCCGGTGTTTCTCGGGTGTCCAGAGATCTCTATATTCAGCATAGGGTCAAAGCTATTTAATTTTTAGTCTTAAAACCGTGTCTGTTCCATTTTGTCCGCACCTGCTACCGAATGTGATTTCAATTGTCCTTATAACTCGTGTTATATCGTCTGGCGGAAAATTAAAATAACTTTGTCATTTCCTTTTAATTCTTTATCTATCATATCATATCATTATCTATCATATCATTATCTATCATATCATTATCTATCATATCATTATCTATCATACGTCAGCATTTCCATTTTACTAAGCACTTAATATTGTCAATATCTCCTTTAGTGGTGCAAATAGTAACTTTCAAATTAATTTCCCCTATCCAAACGTCCTCTATTTTAATATGTAAAATTTATAAATTATATAACAGTTGTTTGTATGAAAAGCAGTCTATTATTCTTGCTTCAATATAATTATTCCTAAAAAATTATGTTCCATCAATATATATATATATGTATGTAGAATGTAGGTGTGGTGTGGGGAGTAAAGAACGCTCTCCTTTAACGAGATTTAAGATGGTAAATATATTAATAAATTGCTCGTCCTGAAAGCTCTACATGCTAAAACTCAAAACGAGTCATTATTACGCTCGAACCAGGCAGTAGTCAAGGTTCGATTCTCACTAAGGGGGACACTTCATACTCATCCCTATCGAAACGTCAAACAAAGAAAAATACAGAGAGAGAGAGAGAGAGGTTTCATGAAAGCGCTGTTTGGAAAAAAATATTCTTGAGAGTTGATAGCGCATGCGCGTTGTCACGTTCGATTCTCGGACAAAATTCACCAAATTCTTAGCATAGCACAGGAACGGTGACAAAAATAAATAGACATCTTTGTTATTTTCAAACGTTTATTGATTCTATTCTAAAAATCAATAAAAAATATTAAATCAATAAATGGATCGGGGTGGGGGAAGAACACGATTTTAAATACATTAATTTATTATTATTTACTGACTTTCATAATCAGATGATTTTTGTCAACCCTGTATATACATATATACATATGTTACAGGGAATGTATAACTAGGGATTTCACGAAATTCCTAAAATTTCCAGGTATTTTCATGTAAAGTTAAGTCGTGATATTTTCGCTAGTTTTAACGAAAATATCACTACTTAACCAATCGTCAAGGGTGTAACACAGTTGACCTAACCGGGCATTCAATAATTTTCCCATAGGTTTATAACGAAAATATCACGACTTAACCTTACATGAAATCCCTGAACACTTTAGGGATTTCATGAAATCCCTAGTTACACAGATTCCCTGTAACTATATATATATACAGTTTTAATGAAAATAATTGGGGACGGGAAGAAGGAAATAAAGAAATTGTGTGGAAAGAAGTTTGCCGAAAAGTATCGTATCAATTGCTAATTAATTGTAATTCAGAAAAAAGTTAAACTAAAGTTATCCGAATGCTTTCAGATCAAATAAGGGAAGACATAGGGGGATCCAGGAAAGGGGGGAACAGGTGCTTAATTGAAGCAATGCGGACATTAACATTCAAACTTTAACCTAATTTTGTTTAGCCAAGATGTATGGGGCTTCCAAATTAAGCCCCATTACTTCAATTAAGCCTCCTGGACCCCAACCTCTGGATCCGCCTATGGGGAGGAATTATTGTAGTTCGTATTTGCAGAAATTATTTAATTATAAAATAAAAATGTCGACGTCTGTCAAAAAGGACACTTCAAATTTTCGGAACTACCCCATTGCAAAATATTAAAGCTGTTAGCGTCTGTAAATATCATGCGTGTGTGTGTGTGTGCAAAGTGGGTGTAGTTTCATACGTCATACCATTCAATAACTTCCCAAATATTAGTACTCTGTGCATATATAGGTATAGCAATTCTCCGAAAAGCGGAAAACAAAGGAAGTATTTAAGGCGTGTTTTTTTTTTTGCAGTAACAGCTACACAAGAAAAGTGAACATTCATAACATTAATGCCATATGACAAAAAACAAAAACAAACAAACAAGCAACTCGTTAAACACATTTTAATGTTATTTGTGATTAAAAAACTTTAATTGGTCCACTTTGAGACGTATGAAAAAAAAAAATTTTAATTATGCCTTTCAAACACCCACACAGTAAACAGCCTAAACTACTCTTACAATACCCTATTTAGTAAATTTTATATAGAATATCGTGTCGTCTTGGAATTTCCTGCAAAACGTTGCAAATCACATTCTCTCTTATTGATTGCTGTTGAACCCAACGACGGGAATATATGAAAAATATTGCTCACAGACTGCTTCATTCAGAAAGTATGTATTGATCAGCGAATATATATTGATTTCAAAGGAATTTCACCTCTATTAGAAGTTTGCTTTATTTATTTATATTATATCTATTTATCTATCTATGCGTTTAATAAATGTCTAAAAAATTTAGGTACAGAAACACTGTATATTCAATGTGGATATAATTTAAAAAGCAAATTAAGTCTACATTAAAGTCATTATGGCGTTGTTACTGAGCAGGTATGAACATTGAAGCGTGTGGGTGGTCTTATTTATAATTCTTTCGGAAAACAATTGTTTTATTGTTCATATATTGTCAACAGCTATGGATAAACTGTCCCCAAAAGCAAATTTGCTATTTTTAAGTTCGCAAACTCGCGGACGAACAATCATAAGTTTGCAATGGCGATTCCATAGAGTTTGTGCGTACTGTATTGTGACCATCATGTGTTGGGACAGTTACTTTTGTGTGTAACTAATTACAGTTATTAGTTATTGCCTCAAATAAGTAACTATTTAGTTACTAGTTAATTCCTCAAAATAGTTAACTAGTTACTCCAAAAGTTACTTTCTACTTTCCCTAGTTTTAGCGAGCATCTGATCCTGATAAAAGTACTTTCCCTGACAAGTAATACTCACAAAGATTTTCATTTGTTTCAGACTGACTGTGATTTAATGAAAAAACATGATTTTATTATATCAATAGATACATGTCAATAAACTTGCACCGTGCAATACATTAACCCTTTAAGGTGGGAATTTTTTTGTAGGGTTGTTATAAATGCATTTGAAACGCTACCAATTTGTATGGGCGTCATGAATGAGTTAAGCAAGGCTTGTGGAAAAATGGTAGCTACTAACTCTGTCTTCACAGAAAAGCGTAATTGGTACAAGTTATAAATATTTATGATTTTTGTAACTAGTTACAATTACTAGTCCGGAAAACTTAACTAGTTACAATTACAGTTACTCAAAAAAGTAACAACTACCGAGTAACTAATTACGTCACAGCACTGTTTGCTTAATACTGGCGTCAGGTTGCTAGTCTAGAGTCTAGACACAAGCCTCGGCGTGGTGGTGATATTTTTCCATTCCTTTTAAGGTTATTTTATGCTTTAATGTTTATTATTATTATTATTAAAAGACATGAAAATAAATCATATTAATGTTTAATTCTTTAACAGTGTTTCTAGCATATGTATACTGTACAGAGTGGCCCAATTCTGGCCCCACTGGCGCTTAGCAGGTTGTGGTCCGGAGCGCCTCAAATGTCAAACTGGATTAAAAATTGGGTAAAATCTTATTTTAATATGATAAAATAAAGATGGCTGGAAGACCACGTGCACGTTCAACAATTGAACGCCCGGTTTGGTCAATTGAACGCACGGTTTGGTCAATTTAACGCCCTTGATTGGTCATGTTAAGTAGTGATATTTTCGTTAGTTTAAACAAAAATATCACGATTTAACCTAACCGATCGTCAAGGGCGTACAGTTGACCTAACCGGGCAGTCAATAAATTAAATCCTAAACCTAGATTAATACGGTAAATTAAAAAATTATCCCAAGAACGTTTATTTTCATTAATTAAACCGGATATACTATTTTGATAGTATACATAATAGTATTAAACAACATCGTTTTTGGAATTTAATTTACCAAAAAATCTTGTTGAAAATATATAATGATCCAAAGGTGAACCGATAGATAGTCAGTGAATGAAAGTAGAAGCCATGATGTAGTACAATAAACAAACAAGACACGTGGGACTTGCGTCGTGACAAAGACAAGCCGACTAGGGACAAATCTGAGTGAACACAGTGAAAATAGTCAACAGTATCTCAGATCAGAATTGTCGAATCAAATTATCGAGTGTCACTAGATCCATCGTAAACAAGCTGAAAATCGCTAGATTCACGAGAAATGTTTAAAATATTGGAACAAAGACATCCACGCAAACACAAGTGACCAATGTACGAATTTCAGGTAAATAGAGAAAAGCAGGTAGATATATAATAGAGCACTTTTGTAAGTGACACGGGGGAAAAGGTAAGAAAAAGTACTTTACGTGGCCTTTAGGGGGAAGCCAAAAGTAGCTTTAAGGGGGTGGGGGCATGGTCCCTTCAACCCCTCTTGGATCCGCTAATGGACTGCTGAAAGTAATATAAAATCTCAGTGCATCTTAAAGCGAAGTTCGGCGCTCAAGCAGTCCTTTAGTTCAAGTATTTGTTCAGCCTTGTATTTTCATTAAAGTAGTGTACTCTTATTTTTTTGTGTTTATGTGAATGCAAATTGGGATCTTTTCCGTTTGACTGCCGCCATTGAAACATAAGAGGTGAGTGCCTTATAAGGCTAACTAACGAAAATATCACGACCTAACCTAACCAATCATTAGGTCAACTGTACGACCTTGACGATTGGTTAGGTTAGGTCGTGATATTTTTGTTAGTTAGCCTTATAAAGCTAACTAAAGAAGGCTGGAGGCCCTGATCTTCGGGTGATCCCCTTATTTTTCTGAGTACACGATTTAAACTTAAAAATTAAGCATGGATCTTGAAAGTAAGTAAAATTGTTTATAAGAAACAAAATTTGAAGGGGAAATTAAGAAAAGCTTTTTTATAAAGTAACTTATTTTGTATCATCAAGACATTTCAGTTAAAATACAAAATGTTTAATTATGTTTCAATGGCGGCAGTCAAACGGTAAAGATCCGCAAATTGTACTACGTGACTGTGTAAGATAAGATTATAACAGATAATGGTTAACTTATATATATGGTGCTGTGACGTAACTAGTTACTCAGTAATCGTTACCTTTTTTAATAACTGTAACTAGTTACATTTTCCTGCTGACTAATTGTAATTAACTAGTTACAAAAATCATGAATATATGTAACTTCTATTAGTTACTATTTTCTGCGAGACTAAAAAACCTTCCTTAATGTACATGTTGTGCATAGTGCAAGTTTATTAACATATATCTAATGTTAATATGATAAAATCTTGTTTATTCGTTAAATCAAAATCAATTTGTAACGAATGAACAATGTTGGCAAATATTACTTGTCAGGGAAAGTACTTTTATTAGGATCAGATGCTCGCTAAAACCAGATAAAATGTTACTAGTTATTTCAAAAGATACTTTCGACTACGTTATTTTTTTTTTAAACAGCAACTAGTAATTAGGGTCTTTCTTAAGACGGTAGCTGGTAACTAAGTAATTACTTATTTGAGGCAGCAATTAGTAGTTGTAATTAGTTACAAACAAAAAAAGTATGCCACAACAGTATGCCACAACAGTATTATATATAGTATACAAAGCAGAGCCACAAGGAAAAATGGAAAGCGATTCAAAGACCTTTCGTGTTTTCAACAGTACACATCGGCAATGAAGGACGAAAGCAAGAAGCGTAAACAAAATACTCGTAGGTGGTATTAGCAAAATATTAACAAGATTGATCCATTTTATACGTTCCTAAACTGTTACTGAAACCATGATGTATATGAACAAGCATTTCAGAAGGTTCCTTTCAGTCATGCGTATTTTTAACAAGAACTAGCTGGTGTACTTGTCCATGACAGGCATATTCTACCAGTAGCCTATTGATAAAAAGTTCCATGGAGGTTTTTTTTTTTTTTTTATTTAAAGAAAAAGACGCTCGTCATTTGGGTATACAAAATCACAACAAACAACTATGTGCAAAACAAATAAGTAACACGTGAATCAACAAAAGAAAACAGATTGGCAAAAGTCTTACTTGGAAAAGAGACTGAAAACGAAGCCTGCGTATGTAACCTATAAGAGGGGAACCAGGACATGGCTCAATAGGAGTGACTACAAATGAAACGCCATACCCCTATATAAAGAAGCTTCAGATTTAATCCACTTCACAACTCTAAAGGCGTGTGTGTGTGTGTGTGTGTATGTGTATGTGTGTGTAAAATTGTAGGTATAACTAAAAAAAATAATAATGACTGGAAAAGGATGTAAACAACAATAAGAGCTATGAAAATTCACCAAAACAAATATTAATAGTTAAAATGCTAAAATTTGACAAAACGAAAAAATAAAATTAAAGAATTATTCAGAAATAAGCCATTTAAATGTGAAGGACACTTAAATTGGACACCACTTCTATAGTCTATACGGCACTTGTAGGTTATTTCCTCCCCACCAATTTTGACAGAATATTTTCATTAAAACTGACGAAAATATCACGACTTAACCTAACCAATTATCAAGGGCGTACAGTTGATCTATTAGTAAATAGTAAATACTATTTCAGAAACAATGTTATAATTAATAATAGATCAACTGTACGCCCTTGATAATTAGTTAGGTTAAGTCGTGATATTTTCGTTAGTTTTAATGAAAATATTCTGTCAAAATTGGTGGGGGGGAAGATCACCAACAAGTACCGTCTATACTATAAAAAGGCAGGGATCACCTGAAGATCAGGGCCCCCATGTATTCTTGTTTTTTGCTTTACAGTACCAAATATAATAATACATTAAATTGAATGCCCGGTTAGGTCAACAGTACGCCTTTGACGATTGGTTACGCTAAGTCGTAATATTTTTGTTAACTAAGATATCATTTGGTAATTGAGGCTTGGGGCCCTGATCTTCAGGTGATCCAAAGCCAGTCCTGTCCGTGTGTTTGTAGATATCATGCATTTACTACTAAGCGATTCTGAATATTGAAATAAATGAGTCTTGCTTTGTTTCAACTTTTGGAGCTATTGAAGAATAGGGACCCCAGCCTTCTTTAGTTAGCTTTATAAGGCTAACTAGCGAAAATATCATGACCTAACCTAACCAATCGTTAGGTTAACTGTACGCACTTGACGATTGGTTAGGTTAGGTCATGATATTTTCGTTAGTTAGCCTTATAAAGCTAACTAAAGAAGGCTGGGGTCCCTATTCTTCAATAGCTCCCAACTTTTTACTCTAGCGCCCAATTACAGAGGGTTAAATTATTCAGTTAATAAAATTATAGAAAAGAACGCAGCAATGAAAATCTTAAGCTTCACATCCGAACCCATTGTGTCAAGATTTGTGAAGCTTAATATTTTCATGGCTGCGTTCTCTTGACCGAAAACAATTGACGGATCACCTGAAGATCAGGGCTCCCAGCCTTCTTTAGTTAACCTTATAAGGCTAACTAAAGAAAATATCACGATCTAACCTAACCCATCGTTAGGTCAACTGTACGCCCTTGACGACTGGTTAGGTTAGGTTGTGATATTTTCGTTAGTTAGCCTTATAAGGCTAACTAACGAAGGCTGGGGTCCCTGATCCTCAGGTGACCCCAATTGACTCCCCAGTAACTTGGGGGGCCGGAGGACCCCTAATTACTGATGCCGAAGGCCCCAGCACCGCAGTTCTAGCGAAATGGGCCCATAGGACCCACTTTGAATCACCTGAAGATCAGGGCCCCCAGCCTTCTTTAGTTAGCCTTATAAGACTAACTAAAATATCACGACTTAACCTAACCAAACGTCAAGGACGTACAGTTGACCTAACAATTGGTTAAGTCGTAATATTTTCGTTAGTTAGCCTTATAAGGCTAACTAACAAAGGCTGGGGGCCCTAATCTTCAGGTGATCCCCCACTTTTGATAGGATACCTAAAATAAGCACCTCCATGTATGTAAACAACCTTGACGTTATCATGGATCTTTTTACCAATAGTCTACTGATAGAACAAGCTCATTATGGACGGGCACGTCAGCTAGTTATTAATTCAAGTTACTTAAAAACAAACCAAATGAATTAAAAGTGTTATTTTCAAGATTCGCATAATAAAATACAAAATTCATACCTCAAACAGTCTTTAAGAAAACGGATCACCTGAAGATCAGGGCCCCTAGCCTTCGTTAGTTAGCCTTATAAGGCTAACTAACAAAACTATCACGACTTAACCTAACCAATCGTTAGGTCAACTGTACGCCCTTGACGACTGGTTAGGTTAAGTCGTGATATTTTCGTTAGTTAGCCTTATAAGGCTAACTAAAGAAGGCTGGGGGCCCTGATCTTCAGGTGATCCAAGAAAACTAACATAAATATATCAAATATTTGAAGCAAGTCTTATAACAAAATTAAATAGAATATAAATATAACTTCATAGTTAAATTCAAACATACCTTGGATTTACACAATTAACGCTTACAGACTTCAACAGCTACACCACTCTATCTAGTAACAAAAAATATGTTTCATACAATAGTTTACACTCATACTGTGACACGTTTGCCATTCAACACAATCATACAACCATCCAACCAGCACGTCTTCGGATAAATAAATATAATGTGTATAATCCTTTTACACTATTAATATTTGTTTTTGTGAATTTTCATAGTTTGTATTGTTGTTTATATTCCTTTCCAGTCATTTATTTTTTAGTGGTTATAAATAAATTTTTGCATTACACACACACACACACACGCCTTTGCAGTTTTAAGAGTATAGAGGAGTTCAGAACTCTCCCACCTAATATATATATATATACAGGGCTATTCAAAATGATTCATCCGATTTCAACTGAGAATACTTCCGTACCTATCAACCGTGCATCAACTGGGCATACACCACATGAAAGAGGAAATCTCCGAGTTTTATAAAATCACCGCGAGAGGGCTCCAAAGTCACGCCGTGGCCTAGCCTAGCAACAAACAGTCAGTGTGAAAATGGTGTCCGCACAGCAGAAGGTGTTTTGTGTGTTGCAGTTTTCGAGCTGTAAATCGGTAGTCACAGTGCAGCGTGAGTTTCGTCGACGTTACACAACAGATCCACCGGGTGCTCAGAGCATCCGTCGGTGGTATCGGCAGTTCGAGGAAACAGGATGGTGTTACTGCCGTAGAGTCAGTGACAACGGACATGCTGGAGCGAGTATGGGAGGAATTCGACTATCGTGTCGACGTTGCTCGTGTAACTAGGGGAAGTCACATAGAGCATTTATGAGGTGAGAGACAAAATTTGGACAGTTTTTCTTTTGGTTGATGTATCACAAATCACACTGTATCGCGTCTGACCGGCAATCGGAAGATCCCGGGTTCGATTCCCAGTTGGTTACCTCATTTTTTCATTTGTTCCGTTCTCTCTCTCTCGTCTTGCGCGGAATATCTCCTATACAAGCGTCGTTCTTTACGTTATTTATACTGCGTGTTCTTTGCAGTTGAATGTATATAATGTACGGCATGCGGGAGGTGCCCCCTTGGGGCATTGGTTTCTGCGAGTATGTAGAAGAATTACGGCATTTGGAAGGGTGAGGTCCATGGTGTAATGGTATCGCGTCTGACCGGCAATCGGAAGATCCCGGGTTCGATTCCCAGTTGGTTACCTCATTTTTTCATTTGTTCCGTTCTCTCTCTCTCGTCTTGCGCGGAATATCTCCTATACAAGCGTCGTTCTTTACGTTATTTATACTGCGTGTTCTTTGCAGTTGAATGTATATAATGTTACGGCATGCGGGAGGTGCCCCCTTGGGGCATTGGTTTCTGCGAGTATGTAGAAGAATTACGGCATTTGGAAGGGTGAGGTCCATGGTGTAATGGTATCGCGTCTGACCGGCAATCGGAAGATCCCGGGTTCGATTCCCAGGTGGTTACCTCATTTTTTCATTTGTTCCGTTCTCTCTCTCTCGTCTTGCGCGGAATATCTCCTATACAAGCGTCGTTCTTTACGTTATTTATACTGCGTGTTCTTTGCAGTTGAATGTATACATATATATATATATATATAGGGTGGTGCAAAATTTGGGCTAAAATTTCAAAATAGTTGGAAATGCTCTCTACATGGCTGCTCTTATTCCTTTAGATGTGAAGTGATTTTGTGCAAAATATCTGTTGATTCAGTACATAACACTGGTATGCATATGAAATTTTTTTGTCTGCTGTGAGGGTTTTTTCAACTCATATTATATAATTCGACCATGCTGAATTCGAAAATGACATTGGTTTTCCTCAATCAGGTCAGGTTTTTTCTCTATTGGCCATTTATTATAAGTCCAATTTTATCCCCAAATTTATTGATTTTTTTAGCTTAAACACTGTAGATACGAGTAATATTATAAGAACACTCGTGAAAAATGAAAACATTGTGTGAATAAATACTTTTATTCATACAATGAATATGGAAAAAAGTTTATCGAGGAAGGAATGAAGTTTTTTGGCTTTCCGTCTGTGTTTTTCTTCGGGCACGTCTCGCTTCAAACACCAGCAATAGTCCGCCAGCATATTGATATCCCAGTTTCCCTGGTACCTCTCTTCCATTATTTTGATATCTTGGTGAAATCGTTCACCCTGTTCCTCACTATAATCCCCGCAATTTTCAGGAAAATAGTCCAAGTGGGACCACAAAAAGTGCATTTTTATGGACATGCGCGACCCATGAGCTTTGAAAGCTTCCATCAAGTTTTCGACAACGGACTCGTATTCTGGACTTCTACGCTTGCCAAGAAAATCAGTGACAACTGATTTGAATGCCTGCCAGGCATTCTTCTCAGTTGGAGTCATTGCGTTTTCGAACTGAGTATCCTTGATCAAAGTTCGAATTTGAGGACTGTTATTTTATTTATTTGTCGGGTTCAAAATCCCAGCTGAGCCGTGAACGGCCAAATTCTAAAGGGCCAGTTCTACCTAAAGCCCAAGTTAAGCTAAATTAAAACTTACGGATTTGAGATCCTATTAGGTCCTACCTCAGGGTAACCTCAGGGTTGCTGACTCGATGCGGGCCTACCTTAGATCTTAGTTACATGAATTTAATGTAAACAAAAAGGGTACTATTTATGGTCTTCTTTCTCAACCTTGCAACAACAACGCAACCTGGACTATTGCACGGTGCAACAATCTTGTATCTACACAACCAAACTGAATTGCAAGAGCTCTCTAATCCCTATCAGACCACACCCTGTACGTACGACATCCCACAAACGAGTAGAAAAGACGCGCAGCGCCCCAAAATGATGCCACCAGCGTCCCAAACTGATGCCACAAGAGCCCAAAAATGCTAGCTCTAAATTAAGTGAATTTTTCACTAACCTTACAATTATGAGATGGATATATATACACCTTAACTTAATATATACAAGCAATGCTGCATCAATCAGCTTAGTCATCATATCGCCTTGGGACAATAATGGTTCTTCCTCTTCTAGATTTTCTAACAAGGACCATCAAAAACCCCAGCATTTAGTTTAGCATCAGATATATGAGGACATTTACTCTCGAGATATCAGAATGCTGAACCCTCCTTATTCATTGATTTGATGAAATTTTTCATCAAGCCCAGCTTAATATGAAGTGGTGGGAGCAAAATTTTTGTTGGTGGTACAAGGGGCCCTGAAACGACATTATGCGACCCAGGTTCAAAATTCTCTCTGGATGCCCATTCACGCTGTGCATAGTGCTTCTCATCCGCTCGGCTATCCCATTTGCAGAGGAAACATGGGTATTTCGTGTACCCCCCTTGCATTCCCAATACAAATGCCACAATCTGAAAAAAACTGAAAATATTTAAAGAATTTAGAGAATTTGTTCTATCAGATAAAAAAATCTATGCATTGGATTGTATCACTTCTGTGGGGAAGTTAAGTGTTCTTATACGCTCTCAAATAACCTTTGGAAAAACAACATAGTCAATAGCAATAGTTTACTTATGATATTAGTATTACCTTCAAATCTCCACAGATCCTCCAGTTATGTTGGTCGTATACGAGAGCATCCAGTAAAATTTTCATGTTATCGTAGCTCTCAGTAAGTTGTACGGAATGTGCTACAGGGACTGATGCAACCCTATTCCCAATGTTGAGAAGTACTGCTTTCAAACTTCGTTTAGACGAGTCTATAAATAGCCTCCATTCTGATGCGTTATATGGCAGGCCCAAGGATTCGATTAGCCCCTCAACATTGCAGCAGTACACTAAGGAAGAGGTATTTTCGTGCACTGCAAAAAACTTGCGGAATTCTTCCTCTCGTTTCCTATACCAGGAGAATGTTGTTCCCGGAGCCAGCAAGTTGTCCTCTCGAAGTCGTGAGCCCAAGATCTCGGCAGCTAATTTGGAAAGTCCTAAATCCCTGGTAAGATCATTAAGTTTGGCCTGGTTGAGAGGCCTCGGCTCATTTGAAGCGGTATTTTGAGGTGTATATACGACTGGGACTGGTCATTGGCATTGGTCATTGATTCATCATCAGAATCATCGAAGTCCAGGGTTTGAGGTGGGTCGGGTATTGGAATTCCAGGACCATGGGGTACAGGTCTCATAGCAGAAGGAATGCCAGGGTATACAACTGTGATAGCGTGGGGTAGACACCCCAGTTAGGTTACTTAGGTTCTAGCAAACAATCAAAAGCACTTACCGGTGCGTTGAATTAGGTATTCCTTGAAGCCTACCGTTTTATTCCTGTGTCCCACAACAGCCTACCTAACTCTCTCTTACATTACCAATTTAGAAGCTATAGACATTACCCCTAACTATACTTAAGTACGAACAACTTCCTACCCGATTTGTTACCTTAGATTCATCACCTAATTTTACTCAGCACCAAAGATTAGGTCAGATAGGAAAAAACATGTCTAGGCCAGACCAAAGCAATACGAACAGCCCGTTGGTTCGTTTATGGCTTCCTCTTGCCATTCAGCTTAGATTTAGTGATATTTACTCTTTAGTGACTTTTAGACTATATACATATATATACATACACGTCACCTCACTCCTCCCCTACAAGTTTAGTCTGTCAGGGGGATGAGGGACCCTAGACGACCTGCGGAGCGGGGTTGATGTAGTAGGATCAGGTGCAACCTGTATAGGCGGGCAAGTTGAACCATTTTCCGGAGGATCAG
Source organism: Bathynomus jamesi (assembly GCA_023014485.1). Taxonomy (NCBI): domain Eukaryota; kingdom Metazoa; phylum Arthropoda; class Malacostraca; order Isopoda; family Cirolanidae; genus Bathynomus; species Bathynomus jamesi. The sequence goes on along the minus strand of JAJOZX010000396.1, from coordinate 1,128,019 downwards.
TTCTCTCTTCCGGAAGACTCTGGTCCTTCTGCACTTCCCGTTCCCATATCTGGTCCTGATGGCGTTTAATAGAACGACCATCTTCTAGTTGGCACTTGAAGGAAACAGGGCCCGTTCTCTCCTGCACAGTTGCAGGAACCCATTTTGGTCCAGCCCCATAGTTGCGAATCACAACTGGATCATTAGGTTTCGCTTCTAGAACTCTCCCTCTTTTTGTGTCGTGGTACAACTTCTGTTTTTCCTGATGGCGTAAAACTCGTTGTTGTAACATTTCGTTTGGACGTAACAAATCAAAAACTGAACGAATTCCCCGGCCAATCAGAAGTTTAGAGGGAGACACTCCTGTCGTGGTGTGTGGTGTTATTCGATATTTAAACAAAAATTTATCCACCACCACTTGCATTTCCTCCCCACGAGAATGACGCAAGGCCGACTTGAAAGTACGGACCATGTTTTCCGCGAGACCGTTAGTAGATGGGTGGAAAACACTAGACCGGACATGTCTAATGCCATTTAGGTGGACGAAGGAACGAAATTCCTCACTGGTAAAACAAGTACCATTGTCGGAAACCAGGACTACGGGTAAACCCCATCGAGCGAAAACTGAACGGAGTAAGCGAATAGTAACACCCGAAGTCGTGGAAGTGGTTGGAAAAATTTCCACCCACTTAGAGTAGGCGTCCACCATGACTAGGAAATAAGTATTATTTATAGGACCTGCATAGTCAACATGGATCCTATGCCACGGTATAGTAGGCCATTCCCAAGGATGAAGTGGACTTTTCCTTGGGAGATCTCTGTTCTCTAGGCAGCTTTGACAGGAACGAACCAATGATTCGAGTTCTCCATCTAAACCAGGCCACCAGAAATAAGCTCTCGCCAGCTCTTTCATTTTTGTTGCGCCCATGTGTTCAGCGTGAAGTTCCTTCACTAAATTCGACCTGCCTTTATTTGGAATAATCACTCTGTGGCCCCATAAGAGACAGCCATTTTGAATAGAGAGGCCAGACTGACGCTGAATAAAAGGCTGTAATTCACTCTCAACCTTAGTAGGCCAACCAACTGAGCAGAAATGGATGACCCTAGACAGAATAGGGTCTGATTTTGTCCACTGCTCTATTTGTACTGCAGATACTGGAGTGGATTCCAAAAACTCCACCAAGTGAACCCATTCTGTAGGTATAGGTACACAATCATTTGGATTTTCTAAGGGCAACCTACTTAGCGCATCAGCCGTACCTAGAAGTTTACCTGACCGATGTACTAAGTCAAATTTATAGGCTTGTAGAATCAGTGCCCATCGTTGAATCCTACCTGAGGCCATAACTGGAATATTTTTATTAGGTGAAAATAAACCTAAAAGAGGCTTATGGTCAGTAATTAGTTTAAATTCATGACCCCATAGATAGAAATGAAATTTTTTTACTGCAAATACTAAGGCTAATGCTTCACGTTCCACTTGTGCATATCGTCTTTCCGTCTCAGTTAGTGTTCTAGAAGCAAAACAGATAGGCCTATCTACACCATCAATGTGGTGAGATAACACTGCCCCAATTCCATAAGAACTGCTGTCTGCTGAAACTACGAGAGGAAGTTTAGGATCATAATGCACTAGGAGAGTGGACTTTAGTAGTACGTCCTTGGAAGCCTCAAATGCTTCCTTTTGAGTTTTCTCCCATCTCCACTGTTCCCCAGATCGTAATAGCTTATTTAGGGGTTCAAGGAAAGTCGATGCATTAGGCAAAAATTTCCTATAAAAATTTAGGAGACCTAAATAAGCTTGTAACTGTGTGATGTTTTGTGGAGGTGGTGCCTTTTCTATTGCTTCTAGTTTATCCACCGTTGGATGAATGCCTGAGGCATCTATGCGGAACCCTAAATATGAAACCTCGTTAGTGACCCATGAACACTTTTCTCTCTTTAGCTTAAGTCCAGCATCCCGGAGTCTTTTTAGAACCGTGGTTAATCTAGTTAGGTGTTCTTTTTTAGTCGAACCTGAAATGAGGACATCATCTAGAAAGCAAAGTACCCCTGGAATGTGACCTAGAACTTGGTCCATTGTCCTCTGAAAAATACCTGGAGCCGATGCTATTCCATAGCATAGCCTATTGTACTTATATAGGCCTCGGTGCGTATTTATGATAGTTAATTCTTTAGAGTTTTCATCTAAACTTAGTTGAGCATAGGCTTGGGACATATCGAGTTTTGTGAAATATTTCCCCCCAGCAAGAGAGCTAAATAATTCATCAGGCTTGGGTATAGGATAGCAATCTAGAAGGACGGCTCTATTTGCTGTTAAACGGTAATCCCGCATAACCGCACGGACTTGTCCGGTTTTAGTACAGGAACTACTGGGGCAGCCCACTTAGCGTGTGTGACTGGTTCAATAATTTTATCTTTTAGCAGCCTGTCAATTTCTAAATCTACCTTCTCCCGCAGTGCATGCGCAATTGAACGAGCCTTACAAAATTTCGGAGTTACATTAGGATCTACTTCTATGCAGACCTGATGGCCTTTTAGGTTGCCTACTTCAGGCCCAAAAATAGAAGAAAACTCCCTTAACAATGAGTCTATGTCAGATGGATATGAAAGTGTATGCACATCTGCCTGACCCCTTGGCAAGATTTTGTCAATTGGCATTTCCAAAGCATCAATCCAATCACGGCCTAGTAGAGTAGGCCCTTGCTCATCCACCACTAAAAGGGTTAAGGGATGAGACAAAGTTTTCTGGTTAAGTGTAACTGTGACGTATGCTTCTCCACAAATAGGTATTTGTATGTCACCGTACTTCTTCAAAATCGTTTAGATGCATGTAGTTTAGGTGTGTTTTTGAAAATCTTATCAAAAACTACCTTGGACATGACCGTCCGGGCAGCACCCGTATCCAATTCTAGAGGAACTGTAATTCCATCTAGGCCTACCTCTACAATATATGGGCCTGTATTTTCCCCACTTTGCTGCTCATAGAATAGGTACTCCACTCCAATGTTCGAAGTATTTCCCTTTTGAGGATTTATACTAGAAATGTTAAAATTAGAATTTTCACCCTTTGTTTTCTTTGAATAACACACTTTAGCTATGTGGCCTATTTTACTACAGTTTCGGCAAACTGCTTCTTTAAAAGGGCAATCTTTCTTCCAATGGTGTTTTCCACACCCTGTACATGGCTTGGAAGGCTTAGTAGAATTAGTAGGCTTAGTCATATTCGCCTCATACTTTTTATTTGCCTGTCTAGTAGGCTCGTTAGGTCTGCCAGGCCTAGAAGATTTAAAGCTATTTACGTGTAGGCTTTACTACTATGATTTCCAAAAGCTCTAACATCTTTAGCAGCTGCTTCTCTAGCCGTAGCTATTTCTACAGCCTGACTAAAAGTTAGGTCCTGTATGGCTAATAGGGCTCTCTGGGTAGACTCCTCTTTGAGACCCATTACAAACCTATCTCTTAGCATTTCATCTAATTTGTCCCCAAATTTACACGTACGGCTATGGCTTTTTATTCCTGCAACAAACTCTGCAATGCTTTCATTTCCCGTCTGATGCCTTGAATAAAATTTGAAACGTTCATAGATGAGAACTACTCGGGGTTTGTAGTGATCGGTTAGGGCCTGTACCAATTCCTTATAGGTGCAAGTTTCCGGTGCTTTAGGAGAAACTAGGTCCATAACTAAACCAAACGTTTTTAGGGCCTATTATAGTTAAAAAGGTAGGTACCTTCTTAGCATCCGGAATGGAATTTGCCTCGAAAAACAACCTCACCCTAGTGGCATAAGCTTCGAAGTCCTCCCCATTGTCTTCGTAGGGGCTTATATGGCCAATCACCGACATGCTAGAGCAAAACCGAATTAGACCAACTCACGTGAAGTAGGTTAGGTTAGGTTTAAATTTGGTCTAGTTACTGAATAGTGAATTTTATTAGAGTTAGGGCTGAATAGTGAATTGTATTAGAGTTAGGGCTGAGTAAGAATTAGTTTTAGAGTTAGGGCTGAGTAGGAATTAGTTTTAGAATTAGGGCTGAGTAGGAATTAGTTTTAGAATTAGGGCGGCGGGACCTACGCTATAGTACGGTAGCTTCCCCACACAAACAAACCAAATCGGACGACCCACTAGTCTGCATCCAATTTTCCAAACAACCACTTGAACCCAATAAGCCAAATTAACCCAATAAGCCAAATTAACCCAATGAGCCAAATTTAACCCAATGAACAAAATTTAACCAAATGAGCCAAATCCCATCCTCGTCGCCAAATGTGATAGCGTGGGGTAGACACCCCAGTTAGGTTACTTAGGTTCTAGCAAACAATCAAAAGCACTTACCGGTGCGTTGAATTAGGTATTCCTTGAAGCCTACCGTTTTATTCCTGTGTCCCACAACAGCCTACCTAACTCTCTCTTACATTACCAATTTAGAAGCTATAGACATTACCCCTAACTATACTTAAGCACGAACAACTTCCTACCCGATTTGTTACCTTAGATTCATCACCTAATTTTACTCAGCACCAAAGATTAGGTCAGATAGGAAAAAACATGTCTAGGCCAGACCAAAGCAATACGAACAGCCCGTTGGTTCGTTTATGGCTTCCTCTTGCCATTCAGCTTAGATTTAGTGATATTTACTCTTTAGTGACTTTTAGACTATATACATATATATACATACACGTCACCTCAACAACAATGTGTTTATTCTTCTTGTTAACTCCTGAAAATAGAAACACAGAAACATGGATATAAAACTTGCATATGAAATAGAAGAAGCATTCAGACAGTGGCGGCTCGTGAGGGAAGGCTGCGGTCTGTAAGATATGAAATAGGTCGATGGAGTCTGTATATTTTCTTTCTTTTTCATTCATATTGTCCCTTCGGGGACAATATGAATGAAAAAGAAAGAAAATATACAATCATTGTATATGTAAATGTAACTTGTATAACAATATGTATGTGTAAATGTATTTTCTATAACAATATGTATATGTAAATGTATGATTACCATTATGGTGAATATTATGCTATATATGGTGAATATTACATTATGGTGAATATTATGTCAAGTTTCATACGAGGATTTCAAAATATTTAAGAAAAATAAATTTATAAGCCCACCTTGGAGGTTTGTCATGCAGAAATAGCAATCTGTCACGTGATCCTTTCCTTCTCTCCAAATCATGGGAATTCCAAAAGGCAAAGATTTCGCTCTGCCTTTGCTCCATCTCAAATTTTCAAAGCACGTCTTGCAGCACATATGAGGGACGAAATTTTTGTCCTGGTCCCCTAGCTTAATTCCAAAGTATGCTCTATACATTGTCTTCACAAATTTAGTGATTTGGGACTGGTTATTTGGCATGGTAACCGTCCCACATATGTGGCAGAATCTATTGGGATCATTTTTACACGCTCTATTCATTATGAAATATTTTATCTATATGCCTGAAAAGTAAAAAAAGATATTATACAAGTGAAACAAGTGATGATAGATGTTACTGTTCCAATTCCGCTTTGACAAAATCACGAAAAATTCTATTTTACTTATGAGGCCATAGCCGGATAACCTGAGCTGATTGAGAAAAACGGATCGCAGATTCAAAATCAGCAGGAAAAACTCTATAAGAATCACTTACAAAACCCTTGACAGCAAAATTGATGCATACCAGTGTACTAAGAGGTCGCTATGATTTTCACATTTTCAATTAATTAATTAGCTAATCATTTTCTACCCGCTTCATTTTTAGAGGACGCGGCAGTCACGCCACATTGACTCCGCCCACCTTTCAGAGGATGATGCAGTTGTTCGATTTCTTGTATAATGCTGTTTGTGAATCATACAAATCATTTACTCATGCATCATTTCAAGTTTAAACTTGATGGAGGGCTGTTTTAAGTTAGTCTAAACTTCAAGAGCTTAGGAATAGTATCTCATGTCAGTATTAATTCATATATATTAACTATTAATTATATATTATATTTATTCAGTATATATATCTATATATATAATTATGTTCTTTATATGCCAATTTATAACCGGTATGGATGTTGCTATTACATTAAATGATTAAAATTGTAAGATATATATAACTTACGTCTCTTGAAGTTTATTACTTACTTATTCTTAAATATATTTTTAAAAATTTAGCTATCTTCCTACCCATCAACCACTAAAACCAGGGCCGTAACTAGGGTTTAGAAATTAGTGAGGTCCAGATTTTTTTCGAGCACGGCGGGACGAGCAAAATTCAGAACAAAATGACATCTACAAACACAACCCAAGCTATACACTAAACACAAAACCCTTGTCTATAATAAAAGCCCTCTAATGTTTAATACACGCTCGACGCTCCCTCTTTTCAAAAGAAAAGCGGTAATATGCGTTTTATACACGGAGAACGGTTCAGTCTCTTTTTTTTCTTTAGGAAATAATTACCGAGGTCCGGACCTCGGTGACCTCATAGGTAGTTACGGCCATGACTAAAACCAATTTTTTTTTACTTTATTTTGACTTTGCAATTTTTTACTTTAACACTTGTATAATTGTGCTTTAGTGCTAAACGGTTAATGCATTATTTTCTCTCATTTTCAGGTTATGGTTAGAAGTACTTGCTCATCTGCAGAAACGTGGGTTCTAGGAAAGCCCAGAACGAGTTATCAACTGCAAGGCTACCCACATGTGGTGATGTGCTTCGTTTGGTTGTTTCGCCATGAACAGTCCAAGACCTTGAAAGAGCTACAACTTGGCCTGCAAGTATGGCAAAGAGCAAGGAGTGAAAGAAAGAAAGAGCATGTTCCAAGAGACTCAGTGCCTAAGGACGCCTTGAAAGTGATAGACAATGAAGACGACGCCAATTCCTGATGAAGCAACAAGAAGGTATCTTTTCCTGCAGTATGGCAGGCCCTGACAAGATTACAGCAAGACATGTCGACAGGAGGAAGATGCTGACAAAGCTCTAATTTACAAAGAAAGAGAGGCTGCATTCCAGGCTGGAGCTGCTGCTCTTGCATCATCCAGTACATCCACTTCATCCTCTGAAGAATTCACTGAAGACGATGATTATCGTCCGTCGACTTCGACCGGGAGAGCAGATGTACACTCATCTTCCGAAACAATATCTTCACACCACCAGATGTGGTTGCTGCTCTTGATCGCGTCAACTTTCTCGATCGAGAAGCAGTCTTCGTTGCTGGATCAGTCGCTCAAGCCCTGGGCTATGATATTTCTACAGTGACTCTTTCACGCAGCTCCATCCGTCGTTCAAGAAGGCAAGCAAGGCAGGCAGCAGTCAGAGAGGATCAAGCTTCGTTTTCTGTCGAAGGACCCCTTCTTCACTGGGATGGGAAACTACTTCCCGACATCGGCAGCGCAAAGGAAACAGCCGAACGAACCGCGGTAATCGTTACGAGAAATGCGATGGAAAAACTCCTAGCCGTGCCAAAAATACAACGAGCTACAGGAAAAGGACAGGCCAAGCCTTGCATTTCGACGATTGATGACTGGAATCTTCGCGGTGAGATTCAAGGTCTCGTATTTGACACAACTGCGTCTAATACTGGCCTTCACAGGGGAGCCTATACCATGACTAAAAAAGCAGTGGGGAGAGAACTTGTCTGGATCGCTTGTCGACATCATATCCTTGAAGTCGTCTTGTCAAACACCTGCAACGCACTTCTTGGACACAGGTGGCCCAGAAATGACTCTTTAAACGTTTTCAGAAAAAATGGCTATCACTCCAGAAGGATTCCTTCACGAAGGCTTCAAACAACTTATTCAGAGATCCAAAGATGTTCCAGCTTCGAGAGGAAATGATCCAGTACTTCACAAAGGCACTGGAGTCTAAACAATCGCGTGACGACTACGAGAAATTGCTATGACTGCCTCACCTTCCTCGGGTGCCGTGATGAGAAAGAATTCACGGTCCAGCGATCCAGGACCAACTCACCATGCACGCTAGATGGCCAAGGCCATTTACGTCCTCAAAATTTCTGTTCAAACATCAACTACAGTTGACAGCACGTGAGACGGAGAATATCACTGAGCTCTCTGTTTTTGGAACAAGGCCCCCGTCGGAATCAACGCTCCTGTCAACGATATTCTGCTTCTTAAAACCTTGCAAAAGTACCCAAATCAGACCATTTCCAAAGCAGCATCCACAGCTCTTCAACGGCACCTGTGGTATCTTGCAGAGCATCTCATCGGCCTTGCATTCTTCGATCCTAGAGTCGATGCCGAGACCAAAGGGAAGATGGCCATAAACCTCTAACGTAACGAGAATACCACTGTTACTCGTCGATTGAAGGAAACATTGAAGATTTGAATTTGTACGAAAGGGTCACCAAAAGGACTCTGAATCTTCAATCTGTTAAAGGAAGAAAGGCAGCGGAGGATACCTTCCTGAGGACCGATCCCAATTCCTAGACGGAGGATGATTGCTTCAAGAGTTTCGACGCATAGCGATCAACCTAAAAGTTGTCAATGATTGAGCGGAAGAGTATCGCCCTTATCAAGGGATATAGTGGAGGAATTTTAGGAAAATCGACCTAACAAATTAGCAGGAAGTCGAAACTTGGTACACTTGTAAACTGAACCCTACTGATGAATATATTAAAAGTCCTAACAAATCCAAGTTGTGCTCCAGCCGCCATCTTGGAAAATGGCGGCCGAATTTCGGTTTTTTGGAAATAACTTTAGAACCGTAAAAGATACGAAAATTCACCAAGAGAGCAATATCATTCTACAGGGTGTCCCGTAAGTCTGGACCCATAGGGATTTATAATATATTTTTTTATTATGTTATTATTATTTTTTATTATGATTTTTATTTGTGGGGCCACTTGAAAGCCAAAGTGTACGAGGTCAAACTTCAGAACATTTTCCACCTTAAAGCACGCATTGTGGAGGCGTGTCAAGAAATTTCTGCGACTGTGATTCAGAAAGTGCTGTCGCAGTGGAGATTGCGTCTTCAACTATGTGTGCGACACAACGACGGACACTTTGAACAGATTATGTAATAAATTTTTGGACTATTTTGTAATTTTATTATTTTTCCCTATGGGTCCAGACTTACGGGACACCCTGTACATAAAAATAAACATTTTCTGTTCCCAACTTTGTTTTGTACGATGAAAAATAAAAACGTTATGCAAAACCAAAGATTTTTCATTCTATGAATCAATGCGGACACGACGTTCAAACTGGGTTTGTAGGTAAAAAAAAGCGAATGTTTTGTTATGACTGCCTATTTTCAGAAACCTCTTACTTTGTATGGGTAATTTTGTGAAAAAATATTTCACAGGAACGAGCTAGTAGAAATATAAATTGTGACAGTACCTGGTTTTCTAAATATTTATACCAATACATTTTCTTGTTTCTAGCAGATATGGGCAACTCTGTCCCTAATTTCCTATATTCTACTTCTAATAAATACTCTTAATTATGATTATATCTACGGATTCATCTGTAACATTTATTCACTCAATCGGAGGTTATGAGTTAATATACCGAAGTAATAGTTCAGTGAATGACAGACGAACTAATATTTTTCTTTTCTTTTCAGGTAATGGACGCTATTGATGAGTCAAGATGAAGTGCTTGATATGTGTTTAAACAAATCTACAGATAAGAAAAAAAATGTTAAAATAAGAAAACTTTAATAAAATTTGCCTTCGTAAATTAAAATAACTTTTGTAAATGTATATTTTGTATCTTAGAATTAAATGTAATTAAATATTCTAGTTTTTTAACGTCTAAAATATACTTAGTATAAAATTTTCTATTGTCTTTATATATTTTAAATAACTAATTAATTTTTTTCTCCCGACAGAGAAACCACTAAGACAGCCGAGCAAGAGCGACGAGCAGCAAAAAGAACTTCGATAAGCACACCGGACAAAAAATTAGTCACCCCTCTCAGAATGTACTTAATAACGTGTGACGGCGCCTCTGGCCTTGATAACCGCACGAATCCGGCGAGTTTAGTATGCGGAGGTACGCCTGCTGGTTCAAATTCATCGTCACTGGAACGAGAGGGCCCATTTCGTGGTACGAAAAACATCCCCAGAACATCACGGAACCACCTCCAACCTGAACACCACCTTCGACGCATTCAGGATTAAAGGCTTCATTGGACCTGCGATGTACTCGTCGCCTCCCATCATTGGAGAACAAACAAAAACGGGACTCATCGGACCAAATTACACGTTTCCAATCTGCCGCTCCAGTTTTTGTGCCTCTGAGCCCATTTATAACGTGCCAATTTGTGACTTGCTGTTAACAGCGGCCTCTTCCGTGGTACCCTGCTCCAGATGTCCATCGCATGCAGTTCTCGTCGCAATGTCCGTTCGGAAATTGGTCGCTGGAGAACCTCATTGGTTTCTTGGAGCAATTGTTCTCTGGTTTGAAAACGATTTGCAGTTACTAGACGAGAAACATGGCGGCGGTCCCTATTGTCGAGAATTGTTTTCCGGCCACAGTTACGCCGTCGATTGCGAACTACACCACTCTCTGTAAACTCGCTGGACAGTACGCGTTGACACCAACAAATTGGGCTACTTCAGACATTTTGTGTCCGTGGGCTCTGCCAAACACGATGGCTCCTTTTTGCCACTGAGTAACGGCTGCCTCACGACCCATTTTGCAGACTATATCCAACACACACTTTGTTCTTCACCACCTCACGAAACAGATCTGATCCTGTGTGCTACGTCACCGCTACTTGTCACTTACCAATGCTACATCAGCGCCCTCTGTGTGACCTTGAACTTCCTACTATCGGTGCTATTAGGGGTGACTAATTTTTTGTCCGGTGTGCTTATATCATATTTAATGAGAATACACCAACCACTATACCACAATCAGATTTTCTTGCTAAGAAACAACAAACGGGCCCTGATTGCATCTCTTGTGTCTAGTATGAAGATCAAAGGTTATTCTGTTGTTCAGGCGGAGAGTGATGCAGATACTGTTATTGTTAAGGCTACTCTAGATCAAGCTAAACACAAAAATCAAACAGTTGTTGGCCAGGATACGGATCTTCTAGTGCTTCTAACTGCTCTAGCCCATGAAGACTGAAATTTGGTTTCTCAAACCAGGGAAATCAAACAGCACACCCCGTATTTTCAGCATCCAAAGTGAGAAAAAAAACATGGGGAAGGCTTGTGAAGTTTTGCTATCTGCTCACGCCATGACTGGATGCGATACCACATCAGCTTTGTATAAAAAAGGAAAAGTTAGAGGTCTCCAACTTCTACAGAACCATACAGAAATGAGAGAAGAAATGAAAATATTTAACCAAAAGGATGCCAGTAAAGAAGATATCAAAGCTGCTGGGGAAAAGTTCCTCTTAAAAATGTACGGATCAAAATCAAAGTCCTTGGATGAGCTAAGATACTTCATGTATAATCGCATAGTAGCAAAAAAGAAGTTAGATGCATCTTTTCAACTAGCATCCCTACCTCCGACCAGTGCAGCAGCAGAGCAACACTCATACAGAGTGTACTTGCAGGTCCAAGAATGGTTAGGAAACTGCCTGGAGCCAACAGAGTGGGGATGGTCCATGACAGGGAAATCACTGAGGCCTGTCCCTACTACCAAGGAAGCCGCTCCATCACAACTTCTTAACCTCATTTCATGTAACTGCAAGCTAGGATGCACCGAGATATGCAAGTTTGGTTTGCTGTGCTCAGCGATGTGTGGAGGATGTGAAGGAACTACCTGCGAGAACTCTTATGTTGAAACGCTACTAGACAACTGATAACCGAGTGCGTTGCAATATGACACTACACATAATGCAATAAATGTACAATCTAGCTTATTTTTGCGTAGTAATTAGAAAATTATACTTAAAACAGGGAGATACAATTACATTTTATTTCCTAGCTCATGTTAGATGACTTTATTCAACATTAGAGATGTCACACAGTGCCTTAGTGTTAAAGCTATATACTGTATTACTGCGTTCAGAGCTGGGCAATAAATACATTGAATGTATTTAAATACTAAATACTAAATACATGGGAGAAATGTATTTAAATACTAAATACATTTTACGAATGTATTTAGATACTAAATACAAAATACATCAATTGTATTTAAATACATTTGTAAATACATTTTAAATACATACAAATTTTAACATATGCATTCACTAATTCACTAAGCCATGACACGCACACGATAAAGAAATCAACCGCTTTCGACTAAGAGTGGCACACAACTGATTGAACTGACACGTTGAAACATGAACCATGCTGTACTACACTGTCGACGCGTCGTACTGTGCTAGTACAGAACGTGTATTAAACCAGTAAAAGTATTTACATTTTTATATTTTGAGTATTTAAATACATTGTATTTAAATACTCATTAAAGTATTTAAATACTATATTTAAATACATGAAAAACAATGTATTTATAAATACAGTTCTAAATACACAAATGTATTTAAATACGTATTTAAATACAAATGTATTTAAATACTGCCCAGCTCTGACTGCGTTGCACTCCAAGACTTAGATTACATTTTCATTTTAGGTAACAGACGATTATAGTTAGCTATAGTGATGTTCCCAAGTGTCTAAGGATTACTGTGACCATTCAATATGTTATTTTATGTTCAATCCATAAAACCTGTCTGAACATCATGATCATCATCATCATCATCAATACATGAAAATTCTTCCTATGTTAAATTTTTCTTCAGTATACAAGATAAGGAAAAATGCGTTATATTTTACATAAAATATATTAGTAATGTATGTATTGAGAATAGCATTCATAATTATTTCCATTTTCAATACTTAGATGTCTAATGAAGGAATAAAATAACTTTAAAATAATGTTACTCCAAACAGATAACTTAGCTCCTACCCGTCATCAAAAAAATTACATTACAGTATTTTTCTCTAGCTCTCTGTTGTGCTTTACTTTTTTACCAAACTACCTATAAAAAACAAACTGTCATGGTTCTGAAATAATAAATTGCAACAAAATATTCGATTTCTACCCATTAACCAAGTTTGAACGTCATGTCTGCACTGATTCATAGAATGAAGGAATTTTGTATTTTGCGTAACTTTTTTATTTTTCATCGTACAAAACAAAGTTGGGAACAGAAAATGTTTGCCTTTTTATGTAGAATGATTTTGCTCTCTTGGTAAATTTTCGTATCTTTTACGGGTCTGAAGTTATTTCCAAAAAACCGAAATTCGGCCGCCATTTTCCAAGATGGCGGCTGGAGCACAACTTGGATTTGTTGGCTTTTAATATATTCATCAGTAGGGTTCAGTTTACAAGTGTACCAAGTTTCGACTTCCTGCTAATTTGATAGGTCGATTGAATATATTTATCCTAAAATTCTTCCACTAATATAATACATCTTTGATAAAGGATGAAGAACAAAAACAATTCCTCCTCCAATTAGTAGCAAAACCTCGCCAAGACTACTCAGCGTCTTCGCAGGAGTCAGTGATGAAGCGTTAATCTAAGTAATGATGTATATTATAAACGAATGATAAATGTAATTTTCTACGAAACATTTGTTTTTTAAAAATTAATGTTTTCTTTAAATTTGTGTCGATTTTTGTCACTATTAATAATAAAATACTTTAAAGGGTTGTAACTATTATTATTAATTTCTCCAAAAAATGGTTCCGATTTTTGTAATCGGCATGCAAAACTACGTCTGTGTAGAAATTTAAAACAAAATCGAACCATGTGTCAAACGGAAAAGATCCAAGAGTTATTCTTTTTTCTAAAAACAAGCCATTTTCTTCTAGATTTAATGTTTTTAAACAAACTAGTAACTGCCCTTGTTTTTTTTTCATTTTTTAACTCAGAAGATCAATCTACTAGAAAATGAGTAGCGACCAGTAAATATTCAATTAGGCTGAAATTTGATATATATATATATTATTACAAAGGTGGGCAGTTGCGCCGCAACTTTTTGAAAAGGGTTGCGCTTGCGCGTGCGGCGCAACTATTTCAGCAGTTGCGGTTGCGGCTGCGGCGCTACAAAAATCGTTGCGCGTGCCCACCACTGCAGATATACGTTAAATGCAAAGGTGGGCAGTTGCGCCGCAACATTTTTGGTTGCGCTTGCGGCGCAACTTTTTGAAAAGGGTTGCGCTTGCGCGTGCGGCGCAACTATTTCAGCAGAGTTGCGGTTGCGGCGCTACAAAAATCGTTGCGCGTGCCCACCACTGTATATATATATATATATATATATATATATATATATATATATAAACTGACAAAAAAACAAGGCCACTATTTTAAATGTATATTTTAAACAAATACTGTGCAACTTTAAAACAATCTTTTTTTTCAATATAGGATCACTTGCCTTACACATAAGACATGTTCAAAATTACCTCCCCCACCCCACCGCCGATCATTATCCCTACATAGCTCTAGACGCATTCGCCACTCGTCGATAGCTGTTCAGAAATCTTTGCCATATATGCTACGCCATTCCTCCACGATTGTTAGCTCCGTTTTAAAACATTTTGGATTTGACCTGGGCGGTAAGCCTTTTCTTTTAGCGCTTCCCACACTGAGTGGTTCAACGATTTTAAATCCGGGCTCTTGGCCGGCCACATTGCAGGTTCTATGAAATCAGGGGTATTTGTTTCGGGTAATCAACTGTGGCTCTAGCGGCGATAAGGTGCACCATCTTGCTTGAAAACGAAGTTATCACCGCATATTTGTCTAAGGTCTCGAAAATATGAAAAAAAAAGAATATTCCGAATCCATTCACGATCATTGTTTATTAATTAACTGGTTCACTAACTAAATATTTTCACTTAACCATATCGAACGAACTGTGCGCGGTTTAAATCTAGAGTAATTATTGACAACATTGCAAGCTATTTTGCTTATGAATGTCAGTTAAAGCTTGCACTGAAGTTTGTTTGTCTTCAAGTTTAGGTCAAATTTTGCTATTCGCCCAACACTTCTATCAGATATTACCATTTCCATGGCTATTTTATTTGGCGTTAAATGCGTTTCAGGTTCTTCTCGACTCAATATTCTTGTCCCTACGAGATCGATATTTGCTCGTGTTCGAGCCGTTCTAGGCCTCCCACTACACTTTATACGCTCTACATCACATTTCCTTCACTTTGATATACTGTAATTCAAACCAGCTCTAGTTCATGGCTTATTCAGAAACTAAGTAATTTTCGTGCTCCCCAACCTTTTTCTAGCCAACAATTTTTTATTACCTTTTCTTCGTCAATACTTCGGCATTATTTCGCAGGTTAAATAAGAAATATAACCTAGCCCATTGTTTATCAGCTACCAAGATTTGAGACTAGCTTATTCTTGGCCCATAGCATCGATTCCGCCCTTTCCCGAGCGTTAGTAAGTATTTTGCTTAAAAAAAAACTTTTCCGTTTTATGGGCACCATTGAAATGAGAAATTATAATATATACCTACGGGTAAAATTATTGAATGCCCGGTTAGGTCAACTGTACGCCCTTGACGATTGGTCAGGTAAAGTCGTGATATTTTCGTTAAAACGAATGAAAATATCACGACTTAAAAATATTAGGTTAGGTTTATAGCCGTTAAAAAAAAATTTCCTATTCAAAACTTACTGATTAAAATTTAAAGTTAAAAAAATATTAATTTCACATTTCAATATGCCCATAGAACAGAAAAGGTCCACACACAATTTTTTATTTTGATTTAAAAAATATTTTTTGTTAAACGTATCAAAGGTTCCATTATGAATTTTTTCTTACATCTCGTTGGGAACACGACAAAGTTGGACCCCCACGAGCACAATTTGTTCTTACTTCACCCCTGGCCTTATCTAAAACTTATTGGTCATTATTACCCTGATTAATATAGTTCTTATTAATGCCAAACGATACCTTTGTTATTCTCAAGTCCGATCGACGAATAAGCTCCGCCTAGCGTCACGCAGATAAAAAATCTTGCTCATCCCAAACATTTTGGCTGCAAACTTTGCCGCTTTTTTTCTGTAGTAAAAAAATTGGTGTTCTCTTCAAATTATTCGCAACGACCCTCTATCATTTGATATTAAATGCGTGTGGTGTAGCAGTTTCTTCCGAAATAGACTTGTCCACAAGGTACTGGTCGGGGACCATTGTTCATAATATTGCAAAAACTAAATTCAGGACCAACTCTTAATACAGTATTTCTCAAAACACCGAGTTGTTTATTTTTAAATTCGTATAAGCAATTAACATTGGTATTAAACATTTATCCTACTCCATTTCTAGGAAATGTGGATCAGGCTGGGAAAATCTTCAGATGATCACCTACTTTTAATCGAGAGCATTCATTTCACCCTTGGCTTGGAGGGGTAGTTCACAATCTTTTCTGGTCTAAGGGACCATTAATGCTACCTGTTCTTTTGCAGCACCCAGGAAGAATTCTCTCTCTCCATCCCCACCAATGTCAACTAACTTCAGCTAAGTCTATAGTTTTCTTTTGGATGAACAAATCGCAAATGGTGGCTTTATACAACATTTCCATGCCCTCAATAACTTTAAATTACTTATTTATCACGAAATTTTGGTGGTACCCAAGTTAATAAAAATAAAAATTCAATATTGTTAAAACTGAATTTTTATCTTATTCCCTAAGTGTAAAAATTAGGTGTACACTTAATGAAACATTTAACTTTGTCCAATAGATACCAAGGCCCATTTTAAGTTTGGCTGGAATCACCAGCAAAAAATGGGAATGAAGACTTTTGTAAAATGGCAAGTGGTTAAGGGAGGAAATTATAAATAACTTTCTGGATGACCAAGAAAATTTTCTGTCAAGGTTCAACAGAAACCATTAGTACATGTATATTTAATGTCACATTACAGAACACATACACCTAAATACAATACTGTAAAATAAGCCTACCTTACAGAAGCACAAAATAAAGTACAATTAATGTTAAAAAATGAAAATAAAACCACCTTTTCATATCCGGGGGAAATCTTCATTTTCCTTATCAATAGTTACAACACAAGAATCAATTTTCCAGTATGTCAAAGATTAGCTAAATATTAAATGCTTAACACGGAATGGTAATTTCAGTAATTTAAACTAAGCAAAAATGTACTTGCATTAACTCGAAACTTTCAATAACTAAACTAGAGACTTGGCTTCACATTCTATTCTAATTTAAAGTAATGTACCAACTGCAAAAAATGGGGTCTAAAGACACGTGAAAACAGTAAACATTAATCTTCCAAAGAGCAAACAATTGAATGGGAATACAGAATAATTGAAGTTAATTGTTCTCTTTTAGGCCTATTCCAAACCAACTAAATAGGATGAAAATCAGCCGAGACATTTTCTTCATTCAGCATCTTAAGTCTTATCTGAAAAGTAACCCAGAAAAATAAGCTAACAGTAGGACAATGAAAAATTTTCTATAATCAATTACACAATTCATCGCTGAGGATTCAGAGCTTAAGTAATTTTATAGCTCAGCTACTTTATTAATAAAAAAAAAATTACAGAGAAGAGAATCTTGTATTTAAAAAATTAAGAACACGAAGCCACCACAAACAAGGGCCAACTACCACCAAGTAAAAAAAAACAGTATGAACAAATTAAATAATACATGATAAAAGTAGCAACTAATTTGGATTCTGTAAATTTTTCATAAAGGTTACATAGTACCAAACAGCTCCTCCAGGTCATAAGAACTAAATTATTTAGGCTAAAACCATAACAGTTACTTAAGGTACTCACCTGATCAGTACACAAGAGTTATCATTACAGCTTCTTTGGTTTAATTTCCATAATACCATTCAATGAATTTTGAGAAATAGCAGTACAGTTGTATAGGTGCTTAAGATACATTTATAAAATTAACAAAACACTGACTCATAAGCCACAAAACACAGCCATTAGCCTTATTTTTAATTTTTATCACCACTGGTATATTAATAGTTACCATGTGGTATATGGTACAATATTAAGTGCTTTTGGTCTTCACTTACAGCCTATTGTAAACCAATGTTTTAATAAAATTAATATATTTGCCCCTACATGATCCTTTTGTATCTCGTACAAGTATATGTGAGAGGAGTAAGAAACTTAAATGGAAAGTGAAATTGTGATAAATTAAAAAAATCCATGGAAAAGAAATGCATTAAGGCCTTCACAGTTTCAAGTACTAGATTAGGATAATGCTTTTACTGAGTTGGAGACAAAGCAATAGCAGCAAATCTGCTTTCTTCAGGATTCCTCTCCATAAATAAGCGACAAACCCTCGCTGAATCAGCAAGGAATGAATCTGGAGTGGTGGCTCCATGATTGACAGGGAACTTCTTCCTCCCATCCAACTCCACGAGTGTGCCATCAACACTGACTAATGAAATAAAATGGGGTTCTACTTTAGTATCTCTGCCTGGTGCTTCTGTCTGCCCTTCTTGAGCTAATTTGTCATGGGCTTCAGCAATTCCTACAAAGTTTTCCAAATCATGGCCTTTGGCCTCAGGATCTTTGTCTTTTGTCTGTTCAATAAATTCTTTCAATGGTCCAGCATTTAAGATGACATCCGACAAATTATTAGCAACAGCATGAATAAGAGCAATGGTTCCACAAGCATTTCCTACATACTGCCTCATAAAGTAGATCTTGCTGGGTACATCTTGGCCAGCAGCTTCAATTCCTTGTTCTTGCTGAGTCTTAAATTCTTCCTCTTTATCAGAGAGTGGGAATAGCAAGATCAGAGCTTTAACTGGCTGAGGTACAACAGCTAGAATATCTTCATCTAGTCCATACACATCCACAAATGACCAAGTGCCAGGTACTCCTATTTCTTCTAGGAGTCTATTCATAACTTGTGGATTGGATTCTAAAGGAAGCCATCTTGCCTCCATGGTTACAAATATTAAAGTGAATATACAAAATTTTGCTACCTGAAAACAAAATATTAGAGTTAAAACTATTACAACTCAAACTACCAGTAGCCTATGAACTAGTTTAAAGTTAAAATTACCACAGTATTATAACCTACCTCCAACAGTCATCAAAACCAATTCACTGACTGAACATACATCGTAATAACCAGTGGCAACTGGCGTATAGGAGCGATGGAGCGGTCGCTCCCCCTTGCTTGAAACGATACATATTAATTTAACAGATAAAAAATATATTAATTTTAAGATATTAAAATAAATATTCTTGAAATATATTTTAAAAATTCATGTGGCATATCATGATTCATGAGGCATTTTGAGTAAGCCTTCATACAGTACATAATATTCTAAACTTATAGCATAGCTTCAAACAGCGTACCCTGTTTGAATACAAAATAATATTGCAGCCGAATGGAGCGATAGATTTTTCGCTCAAGTAAATATAAATTATATTTTACTGTTGTAATGAAAATATAAGTACAATAGCAAATTTTTTTTATAATAACTTTATTTTTACTAATAGTTACTTCAGTAATAATGATATAAACCATTTATATGTATTTTATTGAAATTATTACTTATTTGTAATTAACTAGAATTGTACGTCTGGCATAGCCGCATATGTTAATACAAGTACTCTTGTGAGTGGCAGTTGGATTCGCACTAGCCTATTGTGAGTCCGTGTTGTCGTACAATTTTATGAAATCGCACCCCCATACATTTATACCACGAGTCGCCACTGGTAATAACATAGTAAAGCTCTTAAAATATGCAATAGTCAGATCCTGAAACTTTTACATTGCAGAAAGTGAATCCAACTACAAATTTGTACAATGACTCCAATTTACAAATACTTTACAAATCCAGTTTTTAGAACTGCTACCTTCATAATTTAATAAAAGTTTAGTAATGAAAATGCCAAGCCTTAGTACAATACTGTCATTGCATAATTAAACACTATGCAACCTAAAATACTAGTTCCATGTTCAGTGCAGTAATTTCAGCAGAACCTACTCAGTTTAGTTAGGCTATAAATACTAGCCTAGTCTACTATCAATATTCAAGATCCAAATTGATCAGAAGACCAGATGCAAGTTAGCTTTGGGGCCAAATTGACTAAAATATACAACATTCAACAGAAGAAATTTAGTGCTATAACATCCATTAAAACTCTTCCTACGAATAGTATATGCAGAACCCATTAACACATTGGTAAGTACTGTATATATAATGTTGAATGATAGATATTTACCATTCGTAATGCTCAAATATGAATGCCAAATGATAAAAAGGCTAGTCTTGCAACCTGAGAGGTCCCAGGATGATACAAATTTCATGGAAAGCTTTAAGTGAAATGGTCTGTTTTACAAACATCCCAACAGCACATATGTACAGGGTCACATCAGAAGTCTAGCATAATAGAGGTAGGGCTACAGCTTTTTACTAACAATCTGCAAAAAGATTTTGCCAGTAATCAAGCCTTGGAAAAGCAAATAACTTGTAGGTTGGTCTAGTTGCGGGTTCCTTCATCCTTAATTCCTAAACCAATTATTAGAGTATTTTGGGGGTTCTCACCTCTGCTACTACACACCATGCAGGGGGGGGGGGGGGGGGGGGGGGGGGGCAAAGTGAAAAACTAAGAGCTAGTAGGACTCGAGTGGTTTCAGCATTGGTGCGTCTACTGATCACAATCCAGAACCCCTTCTGGTTCTGATCTGGAGCAGCATTGACTCAGAAGCTACATGCTGCTGCTTCAAGTTGTACCAGCTCCTAATTTCAGATTTTATTGCCTCTTTCCATAAGTAAATTTAAAAACTAATTTGTAGGCTATTTTAAAGTTAATTTTCAAAATTAACATTTTCACGTTAAAACTTCTACAAACTTATCAGTTTCAGCTTTACATTTAATTTGAAAACTCCATAAACTCACTAAATCCAATTTTCTTTACCCTCACTTCACAGAAAACTTCAGGATTGCATCAAGTTCTACAGTAATACTTTGAAATCTTCATTTGAAATTAGTTCTTACAACCCTGGACCAAAACAATAGAATACCAGCTCAATGTGCATAAAACCTTGAGGAATATACTTGCGCCAGTTTTGAAGAAAAAATAAGATGGCAAAAATTTTAAGTGAAAAGTTAATGCATAACTTTTTAACACCATCTTAATATTTAGTTGGTCCACCCTCAGCCCTAATTATGGACTTGAATGTGGTATTGAGTTAAGCATCTTTCTTCTGTAGTTATCAATTTCCAGGTTGTCATTCAACACCTTCAGTTCACTAAGTGTTCCTGGTTTATGCTTGTGGACCTTTAGTACTTAAATATCATGAGCATCAAAACCATGCAAGTTTGCATGAGCCAAGTTGAAAAGTAGTTTTATTTACAAATGCAAGTGATACTACACCATTTGCATTCCTGAAACCCCACACTAACACTCCCTTTATGAAATGGGATTTCACTCATGAGAACTGAAAATCAATTGGATGTTAAATGTGAAGCAAAAGAACTATCCTGGTGCAAAGAAAGTTGCATGAACTGCAGTGGCAAAAAAGGGCCATTTTCAGAAGTTGCGCATTATTTGGTGACATGAGTGAGTTTGGCAAAGAGTCTGAAATGCATCATGAAAGCTGCCTGAAGCAATCAGTCAAATTTATAGCAAGCATGTTGTAGGGTCACTCATTTTTAAGAACTGGCAAGTGATGTATTGAAGATTTCTTTATGAACATTCATAAGAGCTCTACATTACATTTTATTTGGAAAATGATAAAGCCACCAGAGTCTATTAAGTTATCCAAAGTCATAAGCTATATAAAAAAAATCTTTTGAAAGCATCCATTCCAAACCCTTTTCAAAACTAACTAATGAGCTACTGTTCACCACATATGGCAAGTCATTCCAAAAATCTACTACTATGACTGAAGTATTTTCATAGATAAGTCTACAAACCTGTTTTCTAATTTTATTATGCCTATGAGTTACCATATCAGCCTCTAGCAAGAAAAAGTTAAGTACAGGGTGTTCAAAAAGTCCCATCACCCTCTACAAAATATAGATATTGTAATGGCAATTTTATTTGTGATTAAATTTATACGAGATTCATTGACTTTCTTTTCCAGGTATTAGAGTTGTGTGAACAATGGCAGACCAGTTCACTTACACTCTGGAGGAAAGGATAGAGATTAGCAAGTGGGCTCACGAGAGGTAATACTGGCAAAATGATGCATGATATCCAGAATGATTTCAAGATTCAACAAGGCTGCATCACCAAACAAGACTTACACTAGGAGAAAAAGCCATTTGAAACTGGCTCCATCAAGGACAGACCATGGTCAGGAAGATCACATTGTTGAAGGCATGATTGCATCAGTGGCTTGCTCACCAAAAAAATATCACTGGAAACAATCAAGAACTTTTAGTCCCCCATGTCCACAATGAGATCACATGACGAAAGATCTTTTCATGAAACCATACCACCCATTATTTGATGCACACATTTATTAGTAACTATTTACTGTAATTAAAATAATTGCTAGCACTTTATTCTTAAATTACACCTACCACAAATACAATTAATCACAAAAATAAAATTGGTACAGTAGACACTCAATAATTCACAATTTTGATTTTTCTAATTTGCAACAACCTAAGTCTTTTTTCAAGAATAAGGGCAAATTATGAAATTATGGCGCACAGAGAGCTTACCACCACCATGAATGAGCATCTTACTACTGAGGAAGTGCTCTAGATTGCAGAAAATTCAGAGGTAAGAGGAAGAAGCAGGTGAGGCTGAGGACAAACAGGCAATGAGGTGGAAGAGTGACTGGTCTGTAGCAGACCTGCGGATGTTCATGTCCTACATGAACAAAGCAAAAAAACTCACCATGGAGAGGGCATTGGGAGTGATTGAGAGCATCATACAAGCCAGCAAATGAAAGTTACTTCATTTTCCAAGGCTAAGTGATGTACATATTTCTAGATATTAAAGTGTATTTTGATTATTTTTGGGTGTATTCTTTGGTCTCCAGAACCAAACTAATTTTTCCCATTTAAATACATTAAACTATAATTCGCAACTTCAATCAGTCCCTAACTCACGAATTATCACTAGTCTACTATATTAAGATATGTAGATTTTGTAGGGAGTGATGGGACACTTTGAACACCCTGTACAGCTAAATTGTCCAAACCTGAAAACATTTTAAACATCTGTATCATATCTCCCCTCATTCAATGTCTCAAAACTAAACCTAGTTCCTTTAGCCTTTCCCTGTATTCCAACCTTCTTAGGTTAGGAATAAGCTTGGTTGCCGTACATTGCACACCTTCAAGCAAAATGTGTATGGAGACAAACCATTTACTTTTCTAACAACCTGGCTGCAGCAACATCTGTTTGATGTTCATGAAATTTAAGACTTAAGTACTATGGCAATTTTCCCAATCTTAATACACTCCACCCTTGATATGAGTGTTATGTTCTACAAAATTGTCACAAGTCAAATACTTAAATGAGAGGGGAAAATAGGGATGTGTTCTACAACCTTGCCTGCATATTCCAAACTCGCATATATAGAGGGTGGAGTGTATAATAGAAAGTCTTTTTAATATTGATAAGGTCCAAAAGCATAAACCAGGAAAAATTAGTGAACTGAAGTAGTGTTTGATAACCAGGCAAGCAATAACTACAGAAGAGGCTTGTTGACTTAATGCACATTTTTTTTTTTTTTTTCTTGTAACACCTGACAAGATATTCTAATACTTTGATGTCACTATGCATTAATTTTTCACCATTTAATAAGGTTTTTGCTATATTTTAATTTTTCAAAACAGGCACAAAGGTTTCTTTTTATCATTACAGATACTCAATATTCCTCAAAGTTGTATAATTTAAAAGTTAATAAAGGTAGTTAATTTGAGAATTTTCTATTTTTTCTTGGTTCAGTTATAATTTATATACTATATTTCATTATAATGGATTCAATCATCTGACAAGCTAGCTATATATTCTATGAAAGTTAAAGCACCCCCCCTCCCCAGAAGAAAATGGTCTAAGATGAATGTCAAATGCAAATTCATTAAGAAATTAGGAACTATTGATGCTCAAATCTGCATCATGATTTATCAAACTTGCCTCTTTATATCAACCAGTTATCCGAGACTTTAAAGAGGCCATTCAAACAATTCTAATTAGCAGCTACCTATTTGCCCATCCACTTTTGTTTTTAATATGAAGGAAGACAAGGACCTAAGGACAAATGTCTGCAAAAGTACTCTCCCCTATAGAGGAAGAGCCAAAATCAATGCTGGTTTTTTTGAGATGCCTACACACTGCATTTGAAAAATGGGAGGTCAGACAGGAGGAAAGATGAATTGCATCATTTTCTACGGGAAAATTATTTTAGTCGTGTCTTACACATCATGGTTTTCAGGAACAAAATGAGGGACAACTGTACTCTTTAAAAGGTTAAAATGCAAGCTTATACACACACACAGTCTTATTGCTACAGTTCATTTTAAAAATTATAGCTAATACAGTACACTGCCAATTTGGTACAGTAAAAAAAAGTTATCCAACCCTAATGGGACCTGGAGAAGGTGGGATATATGAAAAAGTTAGATACCTGGATGGATTGTTTTTAAACAAGTGTTACTGCTTACCCAATAGCTTTTTTTGTCTATTCTTTAATTTTATTAGAATTACACACTACTCATACTGAGTTTTTTTGTTCTAATTAGAACTATAATAATGGGTGCTAACCATCTGACAAAGTGTAATTTGAGCAGGCACAACTCCCTGGTGACCAATCCACGAACTACAGTGCTGTATTTAGTAGCCAAAAATGAATCATTTATATTGAAGAGGTGGACAGCTGAAAAGAGGCCATTATCTGGAGGTTGGCTAATAGGTTTAGGTACCAAACTGCATCAAACTTAAATGCAAGTAGACCTACACTGACATGTGTCTCTTCACTAATCTTGCACCTGCATAACTTTAAAGTAAATTTGTTATGGTTAAATCTTAATATGTTCATGGCAAAGAAGGTACCAGTGGTTCCAAGCCAATCACTTTAATAGTTAATTCAGTACAAGGGAGAGGATGACTTGCCAAGAAGAGTGCTTCAAACATGAGGAAATTAAAATTTTACTTGGATAAATTTAATTTAGTTTCCAGTTATTTAATTTCTATAAATGGGCAGTGCACCTTCAATTATACATTAACACTAGTTGATTAAATTATAACTACTAAAGTAAGCTACTGAAATGGCTAAACCTATCCACTTGCACTTTAAAATTACCAACTCTCATTATTAGATATTAAAGTTAATAGGACCTTTTCTCTAAAAAACTTGGATGTACGTAGATACACCAAATTAACTTTAAAGCCAAATGCTTATTGAAAAGATAATATTGGACAAGAACTACATTGGAATGACACTAATGCCCTACCTATATTTGTGACCTTGACACCTTTGATGCAGATTAAATGTTGCGACTACATAGTGGCCTAAAAAGATGTACTTACTATTCTGGTCATTTGCATTACAAGAGTTAAGGAAGTCCCCTGTATATTATGTAGTTCTTATGAAAATAAAAACCCACTCTAATAGACAGAGTTTATTTCCACGACAGTTTCAACACCCACTGGCAGTGGGCGTCGAAACTGTCGTGGAAATAAACTCTGTCTATTAGAGTGGGTTTTTATTTTCATATTTTGACCTTCACGTAGAAAAAAGAAGTTTTTTTGCATTTATTATGTAGTTCTTATTTTAGGCTTCACTTAGATACTACATTCAAGCTTGGTCCCTTCACCTTAGACATTGATATGCTTAACCCTTTACTGGCCAAATATTTTGCAGGGTTAAGTTATGAATGCGTGTATTTGAAAGGTTACAAATTTGTCCTTTTGGGCAGTAAAGGGTTAACCCTTTAACAACGGATGGTACCTTAAGGTCCACCAGAAACAATAGTATAAATTGTACTACAATGCCTCGTTTCTATAAATGTTTGTACGTGTTTATATATAGATGTCATTTAGTTGTCGGGAAAGGAACCCAAAATGTGTATCATTTCAGTGACTAGTTACTAAAATATTTAGTTTTCAATAACAATAAAACCTATACATTCTAGTAACAAGAGTGGCTGCATATGCTGCAGACTTGTCCGTAAAGGGTTAAAGGTATGCAATATAGACCAACCAAACTTATCCCTAACCCAAGAAGATTGGAGAAGAGAGGGAAAGGTTAAAAGGAACTGGGTACATTTCATTTTGTGTGTTTGAAGAGACGAGAGATGTTCAAAATGCTTTCATGTTTGTACAACTTGGATGCAACTTTCTCATTAGAGGCTGCTAGAATAACTTGAGGCCATAAGAAAATTAGAAAACAGACTTGTAGATTGAAAATATTTTGTCACAGTACCTAGTAGATTTTTGGAATGACTTTCCATATATGGTGAATAGTCCTTTATTTAGTTAAGAAAAATATGGAGGCTTTCCATGAATAAAAGACTTTGTAGATTGTAAACAGCCTATGTATATTGTTAACTTAAGTTACATAGACTACTTTGGTAGCCTTGTAAATAGCTGCATATTAATTAGTTCACTTAAGTGACATTTTGCACTATTATAAAATATAGCTTGCTTATACTCTTGTAGATTCTGGACATGGGTTGTTAGACCTCTGTATCCAAATCACTGTCAGATTTATCCTCTGGTCTTAGCAAGATGGTGACAGTCTTCCACTGTTCCAAATGAAGTTTCATATACAAACTTTGGATCAATGAAGAAAGCTACCCCCCAAAGGTTTAGTAAACAATGCCACCTTAAAAAGATCAAGTAAACAAAGCCACCCCCCAAAATCACTAAAGGGGTCCTAAAATGTAATATGACATTTAACAAAATGGAATGAAATTAACAAAATGTATATTATATTAGTATCCCATACCTGAAATATGTCTTCAAAAAATATATAAAAGACAACTTGCTTATGGAGAGAGAAAAAATGCTAAATAAATACTTTCACAAATTCTAGTAATATAAATTATGGTACAGTAGCCTACTACATTCAGAACCTCAATATACACAAGAAACACTCCTTGCATTCATGTTGGACTGAATACATCAAAGAAAAAGGGGATAACTATTGTATTTTTAGCAAAAAACCAAAAAAAAACCTCAACCAGGACATTGAGCATCTACTTTTCAAGGAACTATGTTAAACAAAGACTGCAATATGCATGGAACAAGGAACTCTTCTGGGAAATTACATCCACTATAGTTCGAATAAATAATGATAAATGACTAGTTTTTTCTTTTTCATGATGGAAAGCCCAACATGGGCACCAGGTTACTCACAGAGGTGTCCCAAAATATAGCTTGCCTCACCAGCTATCTACAAAGCAGATAGGATCTAGCTTTGGCCAGTTAGGTCAATTGTACAGCCTTGATTGGTTAGATTAACACATGATATTTTTGTTAACTAATAAAAATATGACTTATCCTAACCAATCAAGGGCATACAGTTGACCTAACCAGGCATTCAATTGACTTAACCTGGCATTCATACATGAATACAGGGTCATTGAGTTTTTAAAAACTGGATACAACAAATATTCACAATCAAATAACGAAAATGTAAGGGGAAGAAACCAGGGATGGGGAGTCAGCCAAAAACAACCAACTCCCAACTCCTGAGTCGGTATTTTTAAAAACTGACTCAGACTCCTGACTCTTTCAAATATATAAGTATAAATAAATGTAATAAAGTAGGTACGATAATAATACAGTTTAGTAATTTAATACAATTTTAATGTTGTATTACACAAAAATAAAAATTAACAGAAAAAGAAATTGATCTCGTATAAAATATTTATAACCATTTGGTTAACAATTTTAAAATTTTAATGTTGCATATGGTACCGAAACTAAATAAAAAAAAGTTGGTAAAGAATATTTTGTTTCCATTATATATTATATGCTATGCTAATATTGAAGCTAAATATTAAAAAAAGGCTAAAAAAACATACTTAATAATTTAACTCTCTAAGGAGAACTTGTTCTTAAGAAAAGTATAGCATCAATTATGTCTTCCTTCAACTTAGCCCATAGGTGGGATTTAATTAACCGAAGAGCTGAAAATAATCTTTCAACGCTGACTTGTGTTGGTGGCAATGCAGTAACAGTTCTGGCTACATCTTGCACTAATTCAGGATACTTTGGTATGGCATTCATCACCAAATTTTAATGAACGATCAAATTTCTCTATTTTTATTAAAGCTGCATTAAAGTCTTCTCTGAATTTGGTCAATGGGGTTATTTTTATAGGTTTATCATCTTGACTCAAATGGCATCGTTTAACTTTTTTTGATATTTCTTCATTATCGAGATATTTTTCAAAATCCATTTCTTCTTCAGAGTTTGAGCAGGAGCTTTGCATAATGGCAGGACTAGAGCAGCTTTCAAATTCTGAATTACTTGCAGCATCTGTTTCATTTAACATTTTCATTCGCACAGCTACATCACACAGAGCTGACTTTCCTCTAGCAATCTGTTCTTCAGTTAAAAGTACCCTGTGCATAGGATCTACATAAACTGCAGCCAATAGTACATCATTATTTAGTAAATTTTCTTCTCTACGCTGCATAGACATTCTTATACCATCTGCAACAATGCCACCAATTTGAGATAGTTTATAATTAATATTTTTCCATTCCTTGTAAAATGTGCCAGGTGTCAATTCAGCTGCTTGAAACTTCTTTGTAACCACATATGGGTACTTAAGTAATGCCTCAAGTTGACTTGCCTACTGCCACTGGATATCAGTCATTGTTACATCTGGGTTTGCCATATCGATAAGGTATGGCTTCAATTCAAGAAGGCGCTTAATCATTTCATAGGTACTCCCCCAACGTGTAGCTTGATCTATAACTGCACCTTTTCCGGATCAACGTTTTAATATTGCATCAAGTTTAGGCGTTCTTGCAGCCACTACTATGTTGCGTAACCTACCTACTACATTAGCAGCATTCCTTTCTTTTAACCCATCACGAATTGCCAGTTGCAATGGGTGGACTGCACATCGCATATAGGGGATATTTGAGAATCCAGCAAAATCATTGTCTACAGTGTCAACACTGTCAAGTTTGTCAGCAGTTTCATCCGTATCTTCTTCACTACTGTCTTCAAAAAGATCTCCTTTTACTTCACCATCATTAAATTTCTGTACTGTACTTGTCATATTTGAAGCATTATCAGTAACAATTGATATTTGCTCTTTAGTGATTTCATATTCTGTCAAGATGGTTTCAATTAGCTTGGTCAGGTATTTGCTTGAATGTTGAGCTTCAGTGTCCTTCACTGACAGAGTACGTATAACTAGTTTTCCTTCATCATCAATGAACTGAACATTTATTGCCATATAATTAATTCTTTGTCTCGTGCAGGCATCCATCTTAAGAAAGAAGAATTTTCCTTGCAGCATTGTTTTCAATAAAGTTTTCTGGCTTTCTGCTTCCTTTAAAATCATGTTTCGAATATCATGTCTCTCTAATGACACTCCTAGTTTTGCCGCCATTTCTCCATTTAATCCATGGAAAGCTGGGGAGGAAAATAATGTAAGTGCAACCCCATTCTTTACAACTAAATCTATAAGGTATTTAAAATTTTTCTTTGTCATTGATATTGTAATTCTCACTGGAAAAATTTTGTAACAGACTTGTTTGCTTTTTGAAATAGAGGTACTGGCCTGACTAGAAGTAGGTTTCTGGATTTCCTTATCATGCTGATCTACAACCTTATAAATATTGGGATGTTTATTTCGTAGATGGCGTTTCAAGTTTGAGGCTTGAGTTGGAGCATTAGCATGTTTCCCAGTGTAAGCACTAATTTTTGCATTACACACTTTACCATCCTTTTCTACTTGACAAATAAAAATACTTTCATCCTCATTTAGCTTAAAATATTGAAAGACTGCTGATTTTCTACTAGGCCCACGACTCATTACTAATAGGGGCTAATTAAATAAATAATTAATATATTCCTAATTTTTATATGGTACCTAGTATCCTGAAATAGAAAATAGAAATATGAAATTCATTTGCTAAGATTTACCAGAACAATAAATCAAATGTGGAAATGTGAATCTAGAATTAGTTCAGGAAGATATTTATTTAGGGCAGAGTAGTATTCTGGTAAATTGTTGGCATATAGAAATTGAATCAAAGAGTCAGGAGTTGGTCATTTTTACCGACTCCCAACTCTTCAAAAAAGCTCCAACTCCCGACTCCGACTCCACATCCCTGGAAGAAACCAGGATAGGTCAAGCGAAACATCTGCCTGAATGATGTTCAACTAGATTTTATAAATTTATTATACATTTTCATTATTTGTTTGGTTGTGAATCAGGGCTGTGGAGCTGGAGCTTGAAGCAATTTTGGTGAGTGGAGCTGGAGTCAGTTATTTTTGGGAAGCTGGAGCTGATAAAAAATGTGTTAGCTCCGGCTCAATACAAAGAGTTCATATTTAGATAAACTTTTTTATGCTATTTTTTTTTATTTTGAATGATTTCTAATTACTTAATTTTTTTCAGGAAATATGTTAATTTTTAGAAACAAACTAGTAAGCTTAATTTTTAAAAATTGAAAATATTAAGTTTCATTCTTCTTTTTTTGAGCCCTTTCATAATGACAACTAGATCTCAGTCAAACAAAGTCCGCATTATTTGAATACTTCAGTTTCTACATATGGAAAATATTTCATTTGTCACTAAGAAAGAAAATAATAATGAACAATTATGTGAAACTAAAATTAGTTCTTGTACAAGCTATGATACAAAAGTACCAACCCAGACTGGCAAGACATCAAATTTAAAGACATCTACAACGATTTCATCCAAAAATTTTAGAAATTGTTAATAAGAAAGACAGTGCTCAAAGCAAGTCAAGCATCCACCTCAACTAAAAGTAAAATTTGTCCTGGGGGACAATTGCAAATGTCACCATTAACAAGTTTCTTTCCTAGTAATAAAGTTACTATAAATATGACCTCAGATAAATTCAAGAAGTACATCAGAGAAATGGTGGTAAAAAATAGTATACCTTTATCTTTTTTCTCAACACCAGCTTTTTTAGGTCTTAATGGAGAAATGGCCAGTAAACTCCAAGTTTCTTTGGATAGAAATAGCATTAGAAAGATTGTGATTGAAGATGCCACACACAAAAAGGAGGAACTTCAAAGAACTCTTAAGGAGCGCTTTGTGTTCCTCAAAATGGATGGATGCACTCGCCATAGTTAATTATTTTGCCATTAATGTGAGATATATAGGGTGAACCAAATGTAGATAGACAGTAAATGATAACGTTTATTTTGAGAATACATATTTAATTTTTTTGTATACTATAATACAAAATAAAATTTAAATAAATTTAGTTATAATATTTAATATAACATAACACAAACACCATAGTTATAATATAATATAACAAACCGTATTCAACCTACTGTCCACCTACTTTTGGTTCACCGTGTATAGATGACAATAAAAAGATGACTCGGACACTGGCAGTAAGGAATACACATGCACATCACACCAGTGAATATCTTTTCTAAGTTAGTCAAAACTGTCTTACAAGATTTTAAAATAAAAAAAGAACAAGTTCTATGTATTGTCACTGACAATGCTTCGAATATGCTAAGCACTATTGAAAAAATAGAGGGACAGTTACTAAGGAAATAATGGAAAATGAAGACATTTCTGAAATTGATTCTGCAAATGAAATGATAGTGACAGAACAAGATGAAGTTCTAGATGATATTGCTGAAGAAGCCACTATGCTATCTCATATTCAACACATGCGCTGTGTTGTGCACACATTGCAGTTAGCAATAAGGGATGGATTAAAAGAATGACATGTAGCAACTATGATCAGCAAGTTCAGACAGGTAGCCACTGCAGCGAGAACACCAAAAATAGACTCCATTGTGAAGAAACATTCAGGTATGGGAGCTATTTTAGATCAAGATACTCGGTGGGGCAGCACCTATTTGATGATTAAGCGTTTGCTTGATCTGAAACCACATCTTTAAGACCTGGCAAATCAAAATGTCTCTAACTGAAAATGAATGGATGCAATTGACCCAATTAGAAGTTCTGCTTCGTTACCCTTTTTTGCTGTTACTAAAAAGTTTCAAACAGAAGAATTAACCTCTGGTGAATTCTTGTTGGCATGGAAAGAATTAATATTTCATCTCAATCAAACAGGAGGACTACTTGCTGAGGGAATTGTTTCTTCGATGAAGAAAAGAGAGGTATTACTATTAGAAAATGCAATTGTATTAGCTGCTGTTTACACAGACCCAATGAACAGAGTTCTATTAAATGAAGATCAAAGAGCTAAAGGAAAAGAGGCCCTCTATGACATTGCATTGCGCATGGAAAAAATGGTATCTGAAAAACCAGATGCCCAGAATGAAGAAGATAGCAGCATTACCAACCAATCATCCTCTTCAAATGATGAGGAAGATTTCACAAAATATTTGGACAGAATAGATAGATCAAATGCAAAACATCTCAAAGTAGAATTAAAGAATCCTCCACAGATGAAAATAACCAAATTCAAGCAAGAATTCTATGCTGAATTAAAGGAAGTAGAAAAATACAACCACTCCTCTAAACTGACAGTTGACAATGTCATACCCTTATATCCAAAGATTATAAAGAATGTAGCTAGTATTGTATCAGCTCTACCACCCACACAAGTCAGTGTAGAACGCCTCTTTTCAGCACTGAGAATAGTGAAATCTGATTTAAGAGCATCAATGAAGGATGACTTAGTAGAAGCCATTTTATTTCTGAGGACAGGCATATAATGAAGATGTATAAAAAGTAATAAAAATTATTTTAATTTTTTTAAAAGGCTACATTTTCGAAATAAACAAACATTCTATAATATAAACAAAAGGTTTTTTTTTGGTCTTTGTAAAACATTTTTTTTTTTATCATGAAAGGTGTAGGTAATATTATTATTAATAAATGATAAAAAAAAGCCACAAAGGCATAGCTATAGTCATTAGAATTTAGATTAATAGCTGCAACAGGCTTTGGTCTAAATTTTAAAAAGTAGCCTGATGAATCATGTGATGGTGATGAAATGTTTTGTATGGCTGCCTGCTATGGCCTATGAGTAGCAAGGTACAATTTCAAGAGATTTATCAATCATTAATATATGGTGAGAGGAGCTGGAGCTGGAGCCAGAGCCAGAGCCGGGCATAAAAAAGTGCTGGAGCCGGAGCCAGAAATTTGAAAATGCTGTAGCCGGAGCTTAAGATTTTGGTGCCAGCTCCACAGCCCTGTTGTGAATATTTGTTTTATCCAGTTTTCAAAATAAACTTAATGATCATGTATTCTTGTATTCTGTATAACTTAGCAAACTACATTTCACTACATTTTGTATTTTAGTGACAAAGTTACACCATGAGAATTTTATTTATTACTGTATACCCTTGATAATTGGTTAGGTTAAGTCATTTTCATTTAAACTAAAATATAATAACCTAACCTAAATAACTTGCAGATCAATGAAAGCCACCCCCAACCCATTTGGGTATGGCTTAAGAACAAATTTATAGTGGGCACACTAGGGGCCACTTCAGTCCATCAAGGCAACTCCACTATATAGAAACTGCCTGTACATTGGCAATAACCAATATTTATAAAACAAACTAATCATCAACTTAAAACTAATGATAGAATCTCTGGATCCAGAGGATCAAAGTCATAATAGGCTACTATCCACAAATATGATACACACTATACCTACCTATTTATAACCAACATGCAAATATATCAGATCCAAAGAATCCAATCAATTTCATTACAGTACCCATCAATACCAGTACCTTGCCAACCAAAAATAGGTCATGGTCCGTATCAATTGCGGACCAAGTCACAATTTACAACCATATACATTACAATATATATACTTAGGAGGAAAAGTGTAAGTGTGGCTATAAAGACTACAGTAGGGTGACAATAAAAATCGAAAGTTGGAGTTTTTTATTGGCCATTTGTTCAATGCTACTACTACATGAGAAAACAATGTACTCTAAATATTAGGTCATTCAGATAATATTTAAGGATGTCTCAAGTGAGGTAAATAATTCTCCTTATAACAAAAATTAATTATTCATTACCTAGTAAAAATAAATTAATATTTTTTCTAATTAATGTAAATAAATGTTAGTTTTAGTTCATAAGGTTTAAGTGCAGGCGTACTCCAATCGTAATAAGTAAATAATATATTTACTAAATATATTCCAGGGTGTCTTTCATTCAATTGTAGACCACCCATTAATTCTTACTTTTCCTCAAGCCATACCCCTTTTTCAATGTACCAGGCTGAGACTTCCTATGATCCTCAACAACCTGCAAGAGATGTTGGCGCTGTTCTTCATTCTTCGTAATCTTTGTATTGAAGGCCTGGATCAAGGCAATTCCCCTCTCTGCCATGTCATTGACGACTTTTATTCCTTCAACTATAGTCAAACCAGTCTTGAAATCTTCGTCGTCCGGCCAGGTCTCTGGTTCCTTGGACAAGAAACCATCATTAATTTTTAGAAGTTCAAAGAGAAGCTTTGATCCTTTCAAGGCAAAGTCCGAGAGCTGCTTTGTTAAAATGGAAGAAACAGCAGGTATTGGGGCTCGCTTTGGAGGATCTTCAGCAGCTTCTTTTTCGAGGATTGATCGAGCGATATTCTTTTTCATCGTTGCATTGATACCTTTATCAAAGAGTGCAAGACCAATCAAGTACTCGCTGAGGTACCATAAGTGACGACCGAGGACACTAAGGCAGGATGCTGAGATCTTTTCATCGTGGTACTTTGCTAGGTCTTGAAGAAGCTTCAAATCGTTCGCGGGAGCAGATGAAGGACTGCTGGCCGTGAACCACGCGCTGACATATAACTCCAGGGCAAAAAATACAAATCGTTTTAAGCTAGACATTTCACGAGTTGTAAGTCTGAACTGATGGGAAAGCAGCAGGATTTTTAATGAATAAATTACTTTTGCCATCCAACGTGCTCGGTGAAGTGCTCCAGGTCGCCGAAACCTAAAGTTAGGTAAATTACCTCCAAGGATTGTAATCGACAACTCCAAGAATTCACGGTAATCATCCCTCGGCTGATGTTTTGTCAGATATAGATTCCAGCAAGCAATCAGTTCTTCTCGATTCTCATTCAGACTCGATGGAAGGTCTGACAGGGTCTTGTACTTATCATGGCAAATTGTATTCCACGTCTCTTTGAAGCGGGAGAATAGGAGGATATCTGGACCAGATGATGGTCCCATGCATTCCATGTATGGGCCCCCAGACACCCGGGTGCCGGGGCACTGGCCCCCCCTGACCCCCCCTCTCAATGGCCCTGTATATATATTTATATACTCGTATATATATTATCATAGGAAATCAAATTCAGTTCCAAATTTATATAATTTAAACATCAAACTATGCCAACAATTAATGAAACTTTTCTAGAACAATTTCCAATAATAATATAATCAATGTATCAAAATAAAAAATATTACCTTAGATATCTTAAAAGAATCGGGAGAGAACTTCTAAGCATTGTTTTCAGTCAGGCAGTCGTATGCAAAATGAACTTGAAGCACCAAAAGCTGATCATCCAAAGATTGATACATATCATATTATTTAACGATTTATTTATGAAAATTTTAATTTAATGAAATAAATTAATCGATTTGCATAATCTATAGTATGAAATAAAGGAAACAATTCTATTAAATTATGTAATACACTTGCATTCTCAAAACATTTTTGTTTTTGAAGCGTTGTCGAAACTCGTTCATTCTTGAAATTTCTTCCGCGCGACAGTTTCATTCATGTGACCCGAGGCACCCCTAAATGCTTTCCAAATTCCATGAGATTTCGTCTACGGTGTTTCCTCATAGGGTGGCAGCATTGGACAAATGGCCGGCAAATTTATTTGAATTTCAAATTTTATCCCTATAAGAAGTTGTCATACTACTGTACAGTAATGTCGAAATGTGTATGCACCCATTTAAAGATGTTTGTGGGACAAGTGAAGATCATGTTTTTTTCAATACCCTACCTCACAGTACTATGGGGGGCACTGCTCAGTAGAGGAATCTCTCTAAATGGGGTGTGTAAGGACAGAGTATCCCCTAACCAAAGATGCTGCCTCCCTATATCCCGCAACACTTGTGTTGAGCTATGGGATCTATCACCTAAATGCACATATGAAAAACTAGTACCATTCATGCAATAAAAATAGGCTTAAACACTATCACCAGATGTCCCTTGCAGACATCAAACTATCCAACCTTCTTTTGAATGAATCAAGTGTATATGAAGTCACCGCTTCTGTCAGACTGTTCCAAAACTTTATTAAACCTTATAAAACTGTTTTCTTAAATTTGTTCTACATCTTGGCTTAAATAATTTCATACTATGACCTCTAGTCTGGTTATTATGATCTTTAATGAAGAGAATCAAAATCTATCTTATCCAACCCTTTTATTTTATACACCTATCATATCACCCCATAACCTCTTTTAATGAGAACATGTTTAGATACACCAGTCTTTCCTTATATATCAATTGTCTTAGGATCATTCTTGTTGCTCATTTCTGTACTTTTTCAATCTTATATCAAATAGGGACTTAAATTGAATGCAGTATTTGAAGAGGGGGGTAGGGGTCTCATGAAATATATAGTTACTTTATAATATTAGGCAATTTGTATTCAATGTCTCTGCATGAGTGAATAGCATTTGCTTCATTTCTGATTTCCATATAATGATTTGAGGGTTTAAGTTCATTAGTCACAGTGACACCCAAGTCTATCATTTTCAATCCAAATTCCATTCATATTTTAATCAAATTCTAGATATTTTGGCCTAATATGCATAACCTTGAACTTAACATTAAATCTCATCTCCCACTTATCTGCCCAGGCTATTACTCTAAGTCTTTTTGTATTGTCATTGCTCCTGCTACTGACTTAACATTATGGCCTAATTTTGTATCAGCAAATTTTGAGGTTTTACATGATAGGCCTTTCTCTAGATCATTTATATAGAGAACAAAAAGCAGAGGTCTTAGCACAGACCCCTGTGGGACTCACTCAATATGGGTCTCCAAGTAGACTTATTTCCATTTAGATGAACTGTTTTCTGTTTCTCAGCCATTCTTCTATCCAATCAGCTATATGAACTCTTATACCATGGGCTCTCTCTCATTGATCCCAAACTTCATCCCCTAGCCTACCCAGTACTTATATCAAGATGCTTCTCAAAGGAAAAAAAACTTTATAAGCCCAAATGGCTTAATATTTTCCAAGTTAAATTTAATAATTTTTCTCAAACCTCCCCAATTTAATAGACTAAACTAAAAATGCAAGTAATAAAATACTTACATTTCACTTGGAAAATGAAGCCAGAGGCCTATTAAGGTTATTCAAGTGATGAGCTATATTTTAATAAAATCTTACAAAACCAACCTCATCAGCTAATTTACTACTTATGACCACTAAAGTAGCCTACATAAGCCAAGAATATAATGTTATAATGTTTCAGACCAACAAAGACCCTAGGATCCACTCATGGCTGGTCTACCTAACTGTTCGCAATCGTGTATGTCCTCCGTGGTGGCAGAGGGGACCTATACGTGGGTTCCGAACCACAAGAACATAAGAAATTTATGTAAAAACCACCGGTAAATTGGCAATGACCAATTTTTATGAAACTAAATAATTATCAATTTAAAACCAATTAATTATGGACTTAAAACAAGATATATAGTATATAGGTTCAATCTACATATGATTCATGAAAGTATCCAAGTTTCCTTGGAATTAACCAACAAGTCACCATTTACCACATCATATGGCAAGTCATTCCAAAAATCTACTATGGTACTCTGAAAGAGTATTTTCATAAATTAAGTCTACAAGTCTGTTTTCTTATTTTCTTAGTGCCCACGAGTTATCTATCAGCCTCTGGTGAGAAAAATTTTGTACATCTAAATTGGCTAAACCTGAAAACATTTTGAACATCATCATATCTCCTTGTACAACGTCTCTCATAACTAAACATACAAAGTTCCTTTAATTTTTCTCCAAGTAGTCCAATCTTCTTGGATTAGGGATAAACTTGAGAGCTACATTGCACACCTTCAAGCAACAGGCCTAGGCTACTAGGCATCAGCAGGTTCTAAATAGGCCTAGACCGACAGTATGAAAATAATTTTGAAAGCGATGCCCCTTGGTCTAAGCCTATTGAGATTATTAGACACAAATGATCTAAAGCTATATTTTATAATTAATTAAGTTGCCAATTTAAAATAAACTCTACACGAAACTATTTGAGAACTACCGAAATAGCCTACATAATCTAGGATACATAAAGCCGGTCTATGAACCTGCGATAAACCTATCCTTAAAGAGCGTACAGTATCTATATAAGCTTCTTTCTCCTAAACTATTACAAAAATATTACGATTACTGCTTTGTGAAGATTTAAAAACTAAGCTAAAATTACTTCTTTCTCCGGTATCTACTGTCTCCCTTACTCCCACTAAACTTACAAACTGTTGATTAAACTAATCACAAGAACATCAATACTTACACACACACCCTTTTAGAGCCAGAAAGAATGACACATTCGCGCAAAAACTACCGTCAGAAAGTAAAGTTGGTTTGTTAACTTCTTCGATCAATAATTTTGTACGGTTTTTAAGGTAACAAGTACTGGATTGGAAACTAAAACACCGTACATTCATTTTCATATAATAACCTATGAAATTTTTACTTTCGTTTTGTTTCATAAATTTTCAGCATCTGGCAGATATTCTAGTAATTTTAGTCAGTTTTTAAATTCCTCTAAAACAGCCTGGCTGGCAGTTAAAACCTTCCTCTTTCTTTGGAGTTATACCAAAAGATTCAAGATCACAAAATGATTTTAAATTATTCTCCAATCCAGCGCTTCTCAACTGTGTGTAGCGGAGTGAGTCCAGGCAAGTAAAGATTATATATTTAAAACAAGATATGAAACTGACAATATTTTTCATTAATTAGTGCGTTATCATGCAAAATGAATATTAGGTACGCGCCACCTAGCGTATGGAGTGAAAACTGAGTTTTACACAAAAGCACACACATAATTTACCAGTTTATTCGCAAAAACTATATATTAGCACACTGATCTTCAAAACAGTATAACCATATATGGTTAATTTATTGACTGATCCTATATTTGATTACATATTAAAAACTATATCATAATAAATATTAAAATGTAATTTAGGTTGATGACGTTCTTCGCAATTGATTTAATTCTTCTTCCAAACACTAGGTGGCAAACTGCAAGCGCAAAAGTGGTCAGAGTTTCGAATATTGTTATAAATAATCTCTGTTTCAAGTATGCTGCGAGATAGACATAAATTTAGGTTGACCATACGTACCGTTTTGAACGGGACAGTACCGTTTTTTTTATGGGTTCTGTATGGGTTCTGTCACTGAAGAATAATTGTAAGCTCAATATGTTTATGTACTTACTTTTTCATGAATACAGAATATTACATAACCCCCGTCCCTTTTTTGCCATCCCAATGTCCCGTTTTTGTCTCAAGGAAATATGGTCAGCCTAGACATAATACATTTTCCAGCTAGCAATGAGTGATATAGCTTTGAATATTGCTTGTAGAGTACAATGAATACATTTGCTTACTGTCTATATGAACGTAAATTTTTGATAATTTAAAAAAAATATACTGTTTTAGCTAAAAAATTTCATAATTCAAGAGATAGACTAAATTGTGATAATCCCATTCGTTTTATATTATAATGAAAGAAATCCTTTATATATTTCGATCATCTAATGTACTTAGAATATTTAACAAATGTTGAAAATGTATTATTATTATTAAAAAAAAAAAAAAATCCATACGCTATTGCATGATAGTGAATGTACGATATTTTAGTTTCCAATCCAGTCTCTGTTACCTTAAAAACCGTACAAAATTATTGATTGAAAAAGTTAACAAACCAACTTTACTTCCTAACGGTGGTTAATTCAGTTAAGAATATATTTAAATCGGAATGTATTGGTGTAATGAAATGGTGGGCAACAAGTAGGGTTCTTCTTAAGTATTAGTAAAAGAAATGTGTATTTTGATGAACTAAATAAAGGAGTGTATGTAACAAAATTTCTTGGTATAATGCTCGAAAAAGAATTTGCAATGGAGTGATCATGTAAATTATATTTCAAAAGATTTCAAGGAGGATTGCTATAATGTTTAAACTTAGAAATGTAGTCTTCAAACAGGTTTTATTAATTCATCATCATATTCTTGTTCTTTACATAATGTACTGCACACTTGTTTGGGGAAACTGCTAACAATGCTTTAGACAGTATGTGTCATCCAAAAACGAACAGTAAGAGGATGTGCATTATTTAAGGAGCTAAAACTAATAAAAGTGAAAGATTTAATCAAACTAACACACTTTTTTATTTACGAGTGTAAGAAAATCATTTATAACTTAAATGGGTAAATAGATATTCTGTAACTCAAGACATACATTTGTATAGGACCAAAAATAGATCAAAGCATGTTATTCTTCAATTTAGATTATCTTCATCTCAAAAATTACTCATTACATTGTTACATTACATTTAATTTGGAAAACGAAGCTACTTGGGTGTATCAAGGTTATCCAATTCATGAAATATTTTATTATATAGGGTGTCCCAGAATTAACTATTTCAATGAAATCGGACAAATTTTTTAAAAACACACTTTTATTTGTTTATTATGTTTATGTGTTAAAAATGTCTAAATTTCTAAATTTTTGTCATTTTATTTTCATAATTTTTTCATAGTTTTTCATAGTTTTATTTTAGAATGGCAAAGAGACTCCAAAAGTTAATGTGTGGCTTGGAATGACCAAATCCAAAATTTATGGCCCATTCTTCTTTGCGGAGGCAACTGTAACAGGTACCGTCTACCTTGATATGCTTCAGCAGTTTCTCGAACCATAGCTTCTTGATGATGGTATTCTTGATAATGTTGTGTTTCAACAAGATGGAGCACCATGTCATTATGCTCTAATTGTTCGAGAATACCTCAACAGACGCCTTCTGAATCGGTGGATTGGACGTGGAGGACCTTGACCTTGGCTCCGGATTTGACACCCCTGGATTTCTTTGCATGGGGCTTCATAAAAATAAAGGTTTATCGCCAAAAGATCAATAGTTTAGCTGAACTTAAAGAATGCATCCAGTGGGAAGTGCGGGAGATAATACCTGAAATGCTTCAAAATGTGTTTCGCAGCGCTGAGGATAGATTTGAAATTTGCAGAGATACAGATGGTACACATGTTGAAACTTCTCAATAAAGTTTTGACTTATGATTTATAAATCTATTTGTTTTTGTATCATAATTTAGTAATAAATAAAATTGTCAGTTTTTATTAAATTTGTCCAATTTCATTGAAATAGATAGTTAATTCTGGGATACCCTGTAATAAAATTGCAAAATGTCAATCTCGAGTCAGCTAATTAACATTATATTTCATTTGGAAAACATTAAATCCTTTTGTATATTTTTGGCATTCTTGATCTTATTCATATAAGGAAGGATGATGATAGGCAAGTGATTCATATATTGAAGTCAAATAAAGCTGCTGCACTTGATCATATATTTGCTAAGATTCTTGGAGAAGGGGAGGGAAGTTTATCTGAGGCACTAGCTATTTTGTTTGCTTGGTCAATTATGCAGAAGTACCAGATGAATGGAAAAAAAGCAAATGTAGTACCTATTTACAAAAAGGGTAGTAAGCAGGAGGTTGGAAATTATATCCTTGTTAGTTTAACATCATTGGTAGGAAAGATACTAGAAAGAATTATAAAGAATAATATTCAAGATCATTTGGATAATTTTAATCTTATTTCAAGTTCACAATATGGATTTAGATTAGAATTTGTAACTGATCAAGTAGATAATGGAAATGGTGTAGATGTTATTTATTTGTATTTTAATGAAGGGATCAATCCCAGAATAGGCACCTGAAATCATTTTTAGGTGCTTAATCTGGGATTGAGGAGAAAAAATATACAGTTTTTAGAGATATAATTTCATTGTTTTTATCAATATTTGAAAAAATCAACTCTAACCTAACCTATATCAATACCAATTTATGTGGCAAGATAGATTTGCTTCAGATGGATTCAGAAACATTTGGGCTCATATTGCAGGAATTTATAATATCTAAAATTTTTCTTTATTCATTAAACCACTTTAAACCTTTTATAACTTTGCCTTTATTACATTTGTAATAAACTTTGTATAAACAATAAATTTTGTAATCAGGTTTTTTTTATTTAATTCCTTGCAAGGTGCCTATTCTGGGATTGAGGTTGAACGCAGGTGCTTCATCTGGGATTGAGATACATCAGGTGCCTATTCTGGGATTGACCCTAATAAAGCATTTGACAAGGTTCGAAATGGGAGACTTCTATATAAATTAAAAGTTTATGGGATATTAGGGTCAGTTATAAAT
This sequence comes from Bathynomus jamesi, assembly GCA_023014485.1. NCBI lineage: Eukaryota > Metazoa > Arthropoda > Malacostraca > Isopoda > Cirolanidae > Bathynomus > Bathynomus jamesi. The sequence goes on along the minus strand of JAJOZX010000396.1, from coordinate 1,085,547 downwards.
TGGGTAGAAAAATGGTTGGAAGACAGTAGAACAAAGAGTAATTCTAAATGGTCATGAATCTGGGTGGCAGAAAATGAAAAGTGGGGTAGCTACTACAGGGATTAGTGTAGGTCCATTACTCTCTACTTTATATCTAAAGGAGTAGGTTGTAAAATTTCTAAATTTGCAGATGATACAAAAGTAGTTGCCCCAGTTACAAATATAGAAAATTCTTATAAACTGCAAAAGGATCTTGATAGATTAGTTGCTTGGGCTAGTAAATGGCAGATGGAATTCAATGTTCAAAAATGCAAAGTCATGCATTTTGGTAGAAATAATGAAAACTTTAGTTATGAAATGCGAGGGAACTGGTTGGAGGGAATGCACCCCATTTCATCACCAACTCGTTTCATCACCACTTTTTTCTTTTTAATTGAATAACCTTTATTATTAATGATAAAATAAATATATTGGTTTTACAATTTACAATGATATAAATAATTGTGAAGCTAGACTATTTATTTTATTTAACTTGGTCCTTAAACTTTAGGCTTTACTGGCTTTAGGCTTTACCCACTTCATCACCACCTTTTTTTTACCCACTTCATCATCTTTTTTTTTTTTTTTTTTTTTTACCTGCTTCATTACTACCACTTTTTTTTACCCACTTCATCACCTTTTTTTTTTTTTTACCCACTTCATCACTTTTTTTTTTTACCCACTTCATCACCACCTTTTTTTTTACCCGCTTCATCACCACCTTTTTTTTTTACCCACTTCATCACCACCTTTTTTTTTACCTGCTTCATCACCACTTTTTTTTTTACCTGTTTCATCACTTTTTTTTTTTTACTGTTTCATCACCACTTTTTTTTAACTTGCTTCATCACCACTTTTTTTTTCACCCATTACCACTTTTATATAGAAGTCTATGTGGAACCCAGTCAAATGCTTTACTAAAATCCAAATAAATAACATCTGCATTTCCATTATCTACCTGATCAGTTCCAAACTCTTAAAAAGTCTGAGAGGTTAAACATTAGGGTAACTTTTTACAGAGCTACCAAAGTAGTCTACGTAACTTAAGCTAAGAATATACAGTGCCTGCAAAAGTTTGCACTTGCCTTTTCAATTTCAATATACTCTATATGCAAATGTATAAGAACTGAAGGTAAAATAAATCATTATACCTTTTACCCTTTATTTAATATTTGGTCATATCTCCATGAACTTTAATTATTTTTGTTCTTTCTGCCATTGACTCGGCTTACAACAATAGTGAATGGAAATGTTCATAACCCAGAATTTCTTCACTGCTTCAGTCAGTTTGAAATGGAACTCGTGTCTTCATTTTGGAGGTGCTGCTTCATGTAGTTCTACATATTCTTGATTGGGTTTAAATCTGGACTGTTCCTGGGCCAATTTAAAATATTAATTTTTTGTGATTTCAGCCAGTTTGTCACTTTTTTTTGTCTTATGGCAAGGAGCACCATCTTGCTGAAATGTTGAAGCATCATAAATTTCTATTTGGGGTGGAAGTTTTGACTTTAAAAGATCTAAATACAATTCAGCATTCATAGTAGCTCCCTTTTTGGCACTTTTCTGTTACACCCCTGCAATTTCTTCTTTCCTGGTTAGGTCAACTGTACACCCTTGACAATTGGTTAGGTTAAGTTATGATTTTTTTGTTAAAATATTCGTTAGTTTTAATGAAAATATCATGACTTAACCTAACCAATTGTCAAGGGCGTACAGTTGACTTAACTGGGAAAGAAGAAATTGTGAGGGTATAATGGAAAAGTACTCCTTTTCTAAAAAAAAGATAATTTTCCCTGACCTTTGGCCAAAAAACAACCCCAAACCATGACTCCTGGGTACTGTTTTATGGTCTTCTGGGTCAAATCTGTTCAAACCATGAGGCTGCCTAATGGAATGTGGATGATAACTAAATGTTCTAAAAGTTGATTCATTGCTAAACATTACCTTATTCCAGTCTTCTTTTGACCAGTCCTTATATTAATAACAGAATGCAAGTATTTTTTTTTCTCATTGGACAGTTAGTAAAGTATTTTTGCTGGATGTTTCAATGGAAGCTGAGGGTCTTTTTGCAGGTGGTGCTGAATAGTCCTTATTCCAATGTCCTTGGCTGAGATTGTTTTATTTCTCATACTGAAATAGTTGGATTAGCTAACACTAATTATTTTAAATTGGAATAATTTCTTTTTCAATGTCTTTTTTGGTCTTCCTGTTTGTGGTTTTGGACTTGGTGTTGAGGTAGTTCCTTCCTTACAAAAATGAGTCAACCATTTTTGCACTAAAGATTGAGATATTTCCAACTGTCAAGCTATTTTGTGGTTTGAAGATGACTGTTTTGTAAGTGCAATGATAGTGCCTATAATATTAGCAGGTATTTTCCTTTTGCTTATCTAATTTTTAAGAAACCCCAAAATGTTAACAAAAACTGTCTGAAAACATTGAAAAATAACTCTAGAAAAATTTTAAACATCCTCATCAATGTCTAAGGGTAACTGGACATTTAATCACATGTCAGTTTGAACACAAGCCAATATGATGATGATATTAGTCATTACAGGAATACCTCAAAATTCGTCGTTAATTCATTCTGGAATAACATGATGAAATTTGAGGTAGATTATAACATGTTTCAATGAGAAGACATTTTATTGTATTGTTATTAAACAGATTAATTAATCAAATTCTACTAATTTTTTGGCAAAATATAATGTATATTGTGTTGGTAAACAGTTGAATTTCAATTTGTTTTTCACATTTTTTCAAAAAACAATGAATCTGCAAATATGGACAATGGATTGCGAAACTATAGGTAGTAAAAGAGTGATGATGAATCTGCGAAATGACGAATTTTGAGGTATTCCTGTAGTTATTAGTTTTTAGGTCATGGCTAGATTAATAGATAGGGCTATAGTCGGGTTTTGTTAAAATGCAAATTAAATCTTATTTTTAAGGTTGCACAGCAACCATGTATCCTTTATTAATAATGTATATGAATTGATAGAGCAGAAAAAACTACACAGTAAGGTGGTTTTATAAATCTGATGTCAGAATATCTGTTACACCAACCCAGCATTTGGTGCCACTAGCTTAAAAAATTATATCCTAAAAAATGTTTTGATCAGGATATATTTAGGACTTGCTCAAAGCTCTCTTGTTTTTTTGATAAAACCTCCATCCATTTTATTGCTATTGGGACATTTAAAAAAAAATGGAGCTGTTATGTGAAAAGCATGGTGTCCATTTTGACAAATGAAATTATTAAAACATTGTAATAAGTATTCCTTTCACATAACAGGTCATTAGTCCCATCCCCGCTAATGACTGTGGTCCACAACCATCCATGTTGGGGGATATTTTATTAAAAAAAAAAATTTGTGTATTGTACAAAAACAAAATATTGGCATTTCTCCATTGACAATTTACATGACATATATTATTAGATAAATGCCAGATAATCATTGTTGCTTGGTTTGCATGATGGCAGACTTCTTCGTTGGTGACAAGAAGACCTTCCAGTGATCTTCATTGACTTTTAGATGGAACTGCTTCTGCTCTTTGCTGCAAGAGATGCATTGAATTCCTGGATGAGTGCAACACCACATTCTGCAAGGTCATTGATCACTTTCACCAATTGGAAGGTAGTCTGTCTCCTGTATGATTCATGGACTGGCCAAAGTGTTGGATCCTCCTCCAAGAAATCTTAAGGCAGTTCAAGTACAGTATTTCAAAAAACTTCAGAGTTGACATGGTGACAAAATTGTGTAATTCTTTCCCACATGCTTGGCCAACTGGAGAGATCCGTTTAGGGGCTCCTCGGACCTGATTTTGTTTTTCAGAGTATTTACCATCTGCCTCTTCTCTGCTGCAACACTGTCATTGAAGAAACCAAAGCCTACCAATGTTTCTGATAGATAGGTACCAAAGATGGCAGCTGAATGCTGTACTGACAGCCTTAGATATATCTTTATCAGCATAATTAGCTAGTGCATGGAGGAGATTCAGATAATTTCTTGGAGCTTCTACTGAAGATGTACTCTGATACCAGTATTTGACATAGATGGCTGTGACAAAGAAGCTTACTTCCTGGAGGTGGCTCCACACCATATCACTGATGATGGCCTTCTTGATGATCCCTGTTCCTGTTGGAGGGGAAACTCCTTGCAGAAGAGCCATATTTTGATGATGTAGATCAGACATAGGGTCATTACAAGGTTTATCATTACCATTACAGCATTTTTGTTTCATTAAATTATCATTTTAAGCCCTTCATTATCATTGTAATGATCATTACAATACTGAATAGGCGCTCCACTGGTACACTGGAGGCAGGGATGCAAAGATGCTCAGCAGCAAGAACAGATATGTCAGGATACAGATGTGCATTGTCCTGCCACCATGTCATCATGTCAGGGGATTGCAGTCTTCATCAATGCAGGGCTGGTCAAGGTAGCTGTCCACCTGGCTGACAATAGGGTTCTGAGAAGCTGTAGAGGGAACTGGAGCAGCCATAAAATTGAACAACTTGCACTGCTTTGGTGCTGGCTGGGACTGGGAGGAATCAGAAAACACACACACACACACACACACACACACACACACACACTCTTTGGTATTCACAAACAACAGTACTTAAGGGTCATTCTCTGTCAGATCAACCAAAAAAAATTGAAATTAACACCCTCATCTCTCATATTTTGCTAAAATTTGGTTTATAGGGAGTTTGTGAGCCCTGAATCCATTTCTGAAATTATAAGGTCAATCCGACTAACGGTTCAAGAGATATGACCTCAGGCAATTTGAGGTCACTCGCGAGGTTACTAACATTTGGCGAGCCATAACTTGGGTAATAATTGTCATAATTATATAAAAGTATATATATTTAGAATCAGAAAACGACAAGGAATCCAAATATGCAAGTTTTAGAACTCTAGGTTGAAAAATAAAAAAGTTACACTGTAACCAAAATTTGAGGTCACGATTTGACCTCTGGGGTATCAAATGAGAATTTTTTTTTTAAATGTAAAAAATGAAGGCATAGGCATTGGCTATTAGAATCAGCAAAAAAAAGTTTGTTTATGTTAGTATTTTTCATGTAACTAACATATAAGTGAACACCATATTCATAAGTTGTGCGTCAATTCTACTATTTTTTCACACTTAAGCTCATAATTTGACCTATAGAAATTAAAATTACATTTTTTATAGATATAAAAAACAAAGTCAGAGTTCTTGACTAATAGAAACAATCATAAAAAGTTTGTTTATGTTGGTCTTTTCATGTAACTAACTTATAAGTGAACACCATATTTATAAATTGCTTGTCATTTCAAGGAATTTTTATATCTTAGCTATCAATTTGACCTCAAGCTCCAAGAATTTAATAAAAATTGTATTTCACTGCTATCTACACTGGCAATAATAGTTATAATAGTGAAAGGGAAGACTAAGCTCACATGTAGCCTAAACAAACCTGTTGAAACATGTTGCTACTTGTCTAAGTGCAGAATCAACACAGATAGTTGCAAAATTCCTTGTCTACAGGTTAGTACAGTTCCAGCCAGCACTGTGGGTGGCTGGTGGGTATGGTGTTTTAATGAGCCTCAGAGACTATCAAGGCCTAAAATATTAAGTGTGTATAGCTATATATTTTCTAAAAAATATATATTACCTAATTGTAAATCCTATATCTTTACAGATCAAAATACAATGGTTCGGCACTTGAAATACTGCCAGGACCCTATTCAAAAATACAAGAAACGCATAACAATCAATCTTAGAAAAGTGACTGATGTACTTGTTGAAAAATGTGCTGGAAGAGTGAAAAAAGACTCATTGTTGTGTGTGAACTGCTGGACACTGATAATGAAAAAACCCCACTATACTTAGTACCACTGAAAACAACGAGTCTGAGCAGGATTCAAATGAATCATCTACTATCAGTGGCTTGAGTAACATCTCTTCAATTCAAGATCTGGACAATGACAGTGATTGCTTGATAAAGGAAAATCCTTCAACTTCAGTTGAACCAGTTCTAGCATTTCTGGACCAAACACAGTTAAAAAAAGTAAGTAATAAATTAATATAACTACTTATACTTTACTACAAGGTCTGTTTGATCTACTATATAGCCAATTATATAGCATTTAAGGTACTATAATTAATATTTAATTACTAATATTCAGGTGTGTGAAACCTTTTTTTCTGTTCTTTTCAGAAGAGCTGTCATTAAGCCAGAAAAAGCGCAAGGCTCGTGGTAAGCTATCATCTGCTCAGAAACACCTGAAGGAGAGGCTAGAACTCAGTTATGGTGTTCAAATTACCGAGGAGGTAAGTGATACTTCAAAACCTGAAACTAAATCTGAAAAACATCTAGACAAATTAATGAATGAATTGAAATAGTCATTCCTGGAGAGCAAATGTCACCATCACAAACTACAAATATTGACACTCTCACCATACACAATTGAAAAAACAGCTAGTTTCTTTCAAACTACAACATACATGGTGAAAAGAAGCCGTTCACTTAAATCAGAACATGGAATCCTTCCGAAGATTCCACTAATGAGCAAAGGAAAAGTGATATCTGAAGAACACAAAGATATAGTTAGAAGATTCTATGAGTCAGAAGAGGTTAGTCGTATGTGTCCTGGCCAAAAGGATTGCGTGAAAGTTATCAGTGCTGAAGGTGCAATGAAGGTGCAAAAACGATTGGTCCTCGGGAATTTAAGAGAGATGTTTGAACTATATAAAAATGATGAAAAGAATCCCAAAATAGGATTTTCCACATTTGCAAAATTACGGCCATCATATTGTGTGCTTGCCGGTAGTGGTGGGACTCATTCTGTCTGTGTCTGCACATACCATCAAAATCCAAAATTGCAGCTGGCTGCATTGGGAGAAAGAGGTCTTTCATACAAGGATCTTATGGATTACAGTGTCTGCAGTACAGAAAGAGAGACTTGCATGATGCAACTTTGCAATGATTGCCCAAGAGAAGAGGGTGTCCTGGATTTTCTTGAGTTACTTGACAGTGTGAAATCAGCTCCAAATGAAATATCTTACAAGCAATGGGTGACTGTTGACCGTTGTACAATGGTTGATAAGGTGGAGCCACTTCATGAATACTTATCATCCTAAGCATGAAAATATCCTGCATGGTTCGTCATCACTTTGTTGCTCAGCAACAATCACAGTACTTCAAGCAGTTGAAAGAAACACTACCACCTCAGAGCGAGGTAGTTATAGTAGGTGATTTCTCTGAGAATTATTCTTTCATTGTCCAGGATGCTGCCCAAGGGTTTCACTGGGACAATTCACAGTGTACAGTTCACCCTTTTGTCATCTATTATAGATCATCTGCAGACCAGGAACTTAGCCATTTTAGTGTCTGTTTCTTATCTGCATCACTAAAACACAACACTATAATGGTTTACTCATTCATATTGAAGCTTATGACATATGTTAAATTCAGATGCCCACAATTGAAGAAGGTGCACTATTTCTCAGATGGATGTGCTGGCCAATATAAGAACAGATACAACTTCACAAATCTCTGTTACCATGAAGAGGATTTTGGTCTGTCTTGTGAATGGCACTTCTTTGCTACATCCCATGGCAAAAATGCATGTGATGGGATTGGAGGAACAGTGAAAAGAGCTACTGCTCGTGCCAGTTTGCAGAGAACTACAGAGAGGCAAATTCTTACACCAGAACACATGTTTCAGTTTTGTGAAGAAAACTTGAGCAAGAAGATAAATTTTTTCTTTGTAACTACAGCTGATTTGAAAGATGCAGAAGAATGGTTGGAACATCGATTCAAGGATAGTAGGGCTATTCCTGGAACTCAGAAATATCATAGATTTGTTCCCCTAAACAAGGAAGAACTGATGGTGTATTCCATTTCAAGTGGCATTGGAGAAAAGAAAAGAATAAGGAAAAGTCATTTTACTAATGAACCTGCAATGCTTGGTAACCTAAAATGTGTCAAACCAGGAGAGTATGTTGGCTGCATTTATGACATGCAAGTTTGGTATGGAATTGTGGAGGAATATTGTGAAGAGTTTGATGATTTCACTGTGAACTTTCTACATCCCTCTGGGTCATCAGGATCAAGTGCATATTATTATCCATCAAACAAGGATTCATGTGCAGTGCCAGGACATCATATATTAACTGTAATGAGTTGTCCTACCCTAAGAGGAGGCAGCAGAATTCAATACATTTTTCCACAAAAAGAAATTGATGAGAGCATCGAGCATGCAAAAATTGTATTAGGCTAGCACATGAATCCTCTAAGTAGGTCTTCCCCTTTCACTATTATAACTATTATTGCCAGTGTAGATTAGCAGTGAAATACAATTTTACATTTTTTGCCTTTGTTTTTATATCTATAAAAAAATGTAATTTTAATTTCTATAGGTCAAATTATGAGCTTAAGTGTGAAAAAATAGGTAGAATTGACGCACAACTTATGAATATGGTGTTCACTTATATGTTAGTTACATGAAAAATACTAACATAAACAAACTTTTTTTTGCTGATTCTAATAGCCAATGCCTATGCCTTCATTTTTTACATTTAAAAAAAAAATTCTCATTTGATACCCCAGAGGTCAAATCGTGACCTCAAATTTTGGTTACAGTGTAACTTTTTTATTTTTCAACCTAGAGTTCTAAAACTTGCATATTTGGATTCCTTGTCGTTTTCTGATTCTAAATATATATACTTTTATATAATTGTGACCATTATTACCCAAGTTATGGGTCGCCAAATGTTAGTGACCTCGCAAGTGACCTCAAATTTCCCGAGGTCATATCTCTTGAACCGTTGGTCGGATTGACCTTATAATTTCAGAAATGGATTCAGGGCCCACAAACTCCCTATAAACCAAATTTCAGCAAAATCTGAGAGATGAGGGTGTTAGGCACTGGTTGATCTGACAGAGAATGACCCTTAATCTAATTGATAATGTAGAAATATCCCCAACTAGGATATCAGACCACAACATCATTGAAATAACAACTAATATAAAGGCAACAGGAAAGGAAAGAACACGCACAACAGAACGAAGCAAATTTGAAATTTTTAATTTTCACTCCAAAGCTATAAACTGGGAAGATGTGACATCCAGCATGGAAGTAATAGAATGGAAAAACATTTTTGAGGCCAAGGCAACGGAGGAGATGCTAATGACGTTAGAGGAGAAGACGTTAGAAATTGTGGAAAAACATGTCCCAAAGATACAACAAAGAGGAAAGAGAAGCAGGTTTGAAAGACAAAAGAGGGCATTGTTCTGAAAGAGAAGCAGGTTTGAAGACAAAAGAGGGCATTGTTCTGAAAGAGAAAAAGAGTGACTGCAAAATTAAGTAATTGTAAAGATGACAACATCAGAAAAATATTAAATGATAAACTACAAAGTATCGATGTCGTCATACAGGAACTAATCGAGAAGCATACAGAAAAAGATGATGATAACGCTATAGAAGCAATAAAGGCCAACTCAAAGTACTTCTATAATTTTGCAAAAAGAAAGTTGAAAAACCATGCGACTATCAGACCTTTAAAAAATGAGAACAGTGATTTATCTGATCTAACGGAAGTATCTGAAATATTAAGAGCTCAGGATGAATCATCTTTCAGTACCCCAAAAACTGACAAATTGATATGCAATAGAAACACGTTCTTTGAAGAAGAACCACAAGGGTAAAGTATAATGGATTTTGACTTTACGAGGGATGATATTACACAAGCCATAGGGAAATTAAAAACATACTCAGCAGCAGGACCAGATAAATGGAATGCCACACTGATCAAAAACTGCAAGAATGCAATCGCTGAGCCCCTATACTGGATATGATGATGATCACTAGACACGGGAGAAATACCAGGCATCCTGAAGAGCGCGAACATAGTCCCAATATATGAAGGAGGAGATTGATCTGAGGCCAAGCTCTATAGGCCAGTATCGCTTACATCCCATCTCACTAAAATATTTGAAAGAATAGTTAGACAAGGAACAGTATTAGCTCCACTACTCTTCATAATCATGCTAACTGACATAGATGAGGACGTTAACAGAGACAGCACAGTAACATCCTTTGCGGATGACACAAAGATCAGTAGAAAAATAAGAAACTCAGAAGACATAGGCCCTCTACAAACTGACATAAACAGAATCTACAAGTGGATGGAAGACAACAATATGGAGTTTAACACCGAGAAATTTCAGCTGTTATGGTACAGAAAAAGAGAAGACCTAAAATCCATGGAATATTATACCCCAAATGGACAGGAAATTCAGAGAAATTCCAGAGCAAAAGATTTAGGGGTTGTAATGACAGATGATGTGAAATTTGAAACACAAAATAAGATATCAGTAAACAGAGCAAAGAGAATAACGGGTCAGATATTGAGAACCTTTAAACAAAGGGATAGGAATGTAATGATTCCTCTACTGAAAACCCTGATAATACCCAAATTGGGGTACTGCTCAGTCTTAACATCCCCATATAAAAAAGAAGACATTAGACAGCTGGAAGGGATCCAAAGAAGCTTCACAGCCAAAATTAATGGGTGCAAAGAACTAAATTACTGGGAAAGGTTAAGAGAACTAGACCTATATTCACTGGAAAGGAGAAGAGAGAGCTACACCATTATTTACACTTGAAAAATAATGGAGAAACTAGTCCCTAATCTTACTCTGAATCCTATAACTCCCCAAACAATGGTGGAAAGTAGAAGTGGCAGACTGTGTTGTATTCCCAAATTGAAGGCGAGACAGGGAACATCTTTAACCCTGAAAGAAAATAGTTTTGTAGCGAGAGGACCAAAACTGTTTAATCAGTTGCCCAAAGACTGACCTAAGAAACACGAAGGGAGTTGCAGTGGAAATCTTCAAAAGAAGACTTAGATGCCTGGCTGAGAACAATCCCCAATGAGCCAGGCATACCTGGCTATGTGAGGTGGAGAGCACAAGAATCCAACTCACTACTTCACTAGGCCAACTTGAGAGGAGCGGCGACAAACTTGACCTTTGTGAAATGAAAAATCATCATGTGAAACCTTGTAAGGTTGTAAGGTAAGGTGTATATATATATGTGTGTGTGTATATATATATATATATAAAGGGTGATCCAGAGAAATGGGACCCAAAAGAAACCCCTGTAACTCTTAAAGTATAAGTCCTTTTATAAAATCATACGCATCATTCGAAAGAGGATAGTTACAAGTTTGTACAGGATTGTATAGGTTTTGACAATACAAGACAAGATAAGATACAAAATAAAAGTGTTAGTTAAAACTAACCCTTCAAGATGACTGCATGGACTGTGGAACAGCTGCGTTTCATAACAGCAATATTATGAGCATGGAAGAAGTGTAGTTTCAGCTCAAAGATCTTTCAAGACAAATTTTCAGATGTCAAAATCACCTTCTAAGAAAGTAATCCGTCGGTGTGTCAGAAACTTTTCCCTAACTGGCAGCATTGGAAAAAGAAAACCAACTGGAAGAGTGCGCACAGCAAGGATAGACAAGATCATTAACAGAACTCATGAAATTGTACAGGATAATCCTAACATAAGCATCAGACGTGCTTCTCAGCTGTTAGGAGTTGGATATGGAACAACACACCGTATATTCAAGCAAAATTTAATGCTCTTTCCATATAAAATTCAAACAGTGCAACAACTAAACGATGGAGATTTCGCACGAAGATGACAATTCTGTCAATGGATCCAACAGAAGGTAAATGACCACCACCAATTTTCTAGCAACTTTGATTATGTCAGACGAAGCCCATTTTCACTTGAATGGAACTGTAAACAAACAAAATTGTCGTTTCTGGGCAACAGAAAATCCATTGAATATTACCGAAGTCCCGTTGCATAGTCAGCGTGTAACTGTTTGGGTGGTCTTACTGCATCTCAGATCATAGGGCCGTACTTTTTCGAGGATTCCACCGGAAACACAGTCACTGTAAATGGTGATCGCTATGAAAAAATGTTGACCAATTTCCTTATTCCCAAATTAAGAGATCTTTGTCTAGAAAACCACTGGTTCCACAAGACGGAGCTACCTGCCATACCACGAGAAACTGCATATGGCAGTTTTGCGTCAAACGTTTCCAGGCGAGTTAATCTCAAGATTTGGAGACGTTGAATGGCCCGCAAGGTCTCCGGATTTTTCTCCCTTAGATTATTATCTCTGGGGATATTTAAAGAGTAGGGTCTACAGAAATAACCCAACGACCTTGCAAGAATTGAAGGCCGCCATCACAAATGAGATACAGGCCATACCACCGCACACTCTTGCAAAAGTGATGCAGAACTTACAAGCGAGAACACTGGAATGCTTGGCAACTAATGGAGCACATTTGAAAGGAGTCATTTTTAAAAAATAAATATTTCATCATAAACTTGTAACTCTACTCTTTCAATGATATATAGTTTTTATGAAAGGAATTAAATATTAAGAATATTTGGCTTTTTTTAATGGGTCCCATTTATCTGGATCACCCAGTATATATATATATATATATATATATATATTATATATTTTGAAATTACACTGTAATGAAAATGTAATGATTAACGATTTATTACAGACTTTCATTACCATTATTGCCTCAAAATTTCTTTCATTATCATACAAGAAGTTTGTAATTAATTATAATTAATTACCATTACAATGATAATGACCCCATGTGTGATGTAGATAGCTTGAGCCATCCAATGAGCTCGATGTATTGCTCCTGGATATCAGAAATGGATCCTGTTTGGAGGGACCTCTCCAAGGAAAATAATCATCAGCTCAAGGAGCTCACAGTAGTCATCCTGTGGCTGAAATTTGAACAGCTGGTCAACAGCAAATGCAATGACTTTGGTCTTATATCTATTTATCACAGGGATTAGGTCTTCTTCATGTACTGCTGAGGAGTATGCTGTCTTATTGAGGTAAGGCCAGTAGTCCTGGAACTGACTGAAGAACTGGAGATTTGGAGCTGGAGACATCATGAAGGCTGAAGACTGTCTCTAGGAGTATCTCCAAGATGTGATGTTGGCATGCCAAGTTCAATAAATTCCCCCAAAGCTCAGTTTCCAAATGAACACAAACTCCTCCCTTTGAACCAGTGTTGGACATGGCATTGTCAAAGCAGAGCCCTTTCACTCATTCCCTCAATCTCCATGATGGCACTCCCAATTACTTCCAACTTTCCCAATTGAAGTTTTGGAACTGCCAGCAACTTCACCACGTCTTGTCCAGATACAAGAATCGGGAGATGGTCCACTTTGTTCCGACCAGGACCAGAGTAATCCTCCATGATTTTGCAGTCCCAATGCAAGATCAGAGGAACTACTGGGGTGAAGCTTTCCTTCATCTCATGAGCAAACTTCTTCTGATGTTCCATCTGCTCCTTACGGATAGTGCTTTGGCTGATCATCAGGTCTTGTACTTTGTGTCTGGATTGGCTTGTGGATGCTAATGCTGAAAATATATGTGCTGCTTGCTGGTTGTCACATTAGTCCAATCTAATGCAGCTGCCACTTCAGGTGTCACCACACTTAGTTCCATGAAGTTGAGGTCATTTAGGAGCATGTGTTTCTGATGGTGCAAGCTCTTCCTCCACTTCTGATGTGTTGCTCGACAAAGACAACTCAAGAGCAGTAATGTCAGTTGCAGCAGCACTTGATGAAGCCACTTTGAAACTTCTGCTCTCCTGTTTTTAACACGTTCTTCTTGCAGAATGAGTTTTCTGCCGACTCCAGCCATCATGCCCCTTTGTCCTGTCTCCCATTGAGCTTCCAGGAATTGTCTGTCCTCTTCAATTTTCATCAGCTGCATGGCATCCTGGTGGGTGATGTCAAAGAGGTTGGCTAACCCATCTTGAAATGTTGCCTGGTTGGCAAGGTTCATGGCAGACTTTCGGTTGATATTATTCTTGAGCACTTGCCACTCAGTATGAAGCTTCTTGATGTGTTTGACAACATGTTTAATAGCTTTTGTAGGCACTTGAGCTTTCATCCAAATTGGAAGCAAGAGATCAGCTGTCTTGGACATGCTATTTTTAAGAGTCAATTTTTGCTGATTGTGGAAATAGAATAGAACAGCCAATAGTTGTCAGCGAGATGGGAGCTTCAATGATGTAAAGTTCTCCTGAGTAACACCAACCAACCATATGGCACTGGCTGCATATGTCATCGACATCGTTACTCCTGAGAAGTTAAAAGAAGCACAAATTTGTTAAATACCTGCGTCGCTAATATTGTGTTGCAATTTTTTAATGCTGCAAACATGATTTTTTTGTTAATTTTTTTTAGGTTTGATTTTTTTATTTGTTTTTTATAAACTTTTTTTTATATAAATAGTTTTTGTTTTTTGCCTCAAGGACAACATAATAATGGGCTATTGTAGCAAAATTATATACAGTATATAGTACGAATTTCATTGATTCTGATTTAATATCAATATATTTTATATTCCTAAAATTTCAAATGAGTTGAGCAAGTCCTAAATATCATTTGATCATAAAAATATTCCTGCTTTACAGTTTCTACCCCAAGTGGCACCTGATGATGGATTGGCAAAGAAAAAAAAAATTGGAATAGAATTCCACCTCTGTGAGATAAAACCACCCTAATACACAGGTATTTGACTGCCCAGTTAGGTTAATTGAATGTGCCCCATTAGGTCAACTGTACACCCTTGATGATTGGTTAGGTTAAGTTGTAGTATTTTTGTTATAATTTACAGATGACTTTCTTACTCTCGTAACTAACACTCCTCTTAATAATACCTAGTTCAGAGTCTAGTGGGCCTAAGTTAGTTGGCTCTATGATTGATAGTGTAGTTAGTGAGATCAATGGAACAGTTAGGCCAGATTGTGTCAACTACAGGAAATACTAACATAAGTCATAGTGAGGTTGAGCCTGACCCTAGCCTTAGTGTTAGTAATAGGGCACACATCCAAGTAAAGTTGAGCCTCAGCCTTGTGTTAGTCATAAAGACACGGTTCCAAGTAAAGTCAGGCCTGATGAATGGCCCAACTTATTGATGAAATAAATAAAGCAATGACAAGCAATATTATTATTGTTGGAGATTTCAATTATAGGCATATAGACTGGGAAATATTACAAACACCAGAAAGTAATGAGAGATTCTTAGACTGTATAATTGAGAATGGTTTAACCCAGTTAGTAAAGGAGCCAACCAGGCTGATGCCATTCTAGATTTAATTCTAACAAATAATCCAGATACCTTCCAGGATATCTTGGTTTCAGAAACACTAGGTTCAGGGGATCATTGTATCCTTCGGTTTAATATTGTTTATAATTCAAGACCTAGTGAAAATAAAGTAGAAGTCCCAGATTTTAAAAGAGGAAATATAAATGGACTAGTAAATGATCTGTGTCTAATAAATTGGACAGATATTCTACAGCCTGAACAGACAGTAACTAGTATGTGGGAAAATTTAAAAGTATAATAATGAACATACAAAGGAAGCATATCCCACAGTGTAAAATCAGAACTGGAAAAAATAAAAAACAACCTTGGATAAACTGCAATGTAAAAAGAGCAATCAGAGAAAAACAAAAGCATTTCATAAATTCAAAAGAACTAAAAATGGCACAGACTCCGAAATATATAAAAGTAAAAGGAGCATTTGCAAGAAAGTAATCAGAGATAGCAAACGTGACCTGGAAAAAAGCCTAGCCAAGAATTCAAAAAACAATCCTAAGAAGTTTTTCAGTCACTTCAATTTGAAAAGTAGAGTGAAAAAGAAAATTGGCCCCCTCCATATAGATGATAAAACTATAGATGATGATCTTGAAATAACTGAAGAACTAAACAAATACTTCTCATCAGTATTCACAAATGAAAATTTAAATAATATTCCTGATCTTATACTACCAGGACAAGATAGAGAAATAAATGAATTAAGGGTAACAAAACTAGATATCTTAAAAGCAATAGATAAATTAAAAATGGAAAAATCTCCAGGGCCAGATGAAATGCATCCAATAGTCATAAAAGCTGCCAAAAAGAATATAGCACAGGCACTAGAAATTATTTTTAATAAATCATTGATATGTACTGAAATTCCAGAGGATTGGAAGAAAGCAAATGTGGCTCCAATCTTTAAAAAAGGAAATAGAAACTTGGCAAAAAACTACAGACCCATCAGCCTCACCTCCATTATTTGCAAATTACTCGAAATTATCATTAGAGGTAAAGTTACTGAGTTCCTTGAAGAGTGCAACCTTATAAATGATAGCCAGCATGGCTTTCGAAATGGAAGGTCCTGTCTAACCAACTTGATTGAATTTTATGATGGAGTCCTATTGCATTTGGACAATAAAGAGCCAGTAGATATAGTATACTTAGATTTTGCAAAGGCATTTGATACTGTTCCTCATGCAAGATTGTTGGTAAAAGTTAGAGCCCATGGTATAAGAGGTCATATAGCTGATTGGATAGAAGAATGGCTGAGAAATAGAAAACAGAGTTCATCTAAATGGAAATAAGTCTACTTGGAGACCCGTATTGAGCGGAGTCCCACAGGAGTCTGTTCTGGGACATCTGCTTTTTGTTGTCTATATAAATGATCTAGAGAAGGGCCTATCATGTAAAACCTCAAAATTTGCTGATGATACAAAATTAGGCCATAATGTTAAGTCAGTAACAGGAGCAATGACAATACAAAAAGACTTAGACAGAGTAACAGCCTGGGCAGATAAGTGGGAGATGAAATTTAATGTTGATAAGTGCAAGGTTATGCATATTGGGCCAAAAAATCCAGAATTTGAATACAATATGAATGGAATTTGGATTAAAAATGATGATAAAGAGAAAGACTTGGGTGTCACTGTGACAAATGAACTTAAACCCTCAAATCACTGTATGGTAATCAGAAATAAAGCAAATGCTAGACTCAATCTCATGCAGACACACATTGAATACAAATCACCCAATATTATAAAGCAACTATACATTTCATATGTGAGACCCTTCCTCGAATACTGCATTCAATTTAATAGGACTTCCCAATTTGATACAAGATATTGAAAAACTGGAAAAAGTACAGAAACGAGCAACAAGATGATCCCATCTCTAAGACAATTGACATATAAGGAAAGACTGGCGTATCTAAGCATGTTCTCATTAAAAAGGAGGAGGTTAAGGGGTGATATGATAGAGGTGTATAAAATGATAAAAGGGTTGGCTAAGATAGATTTTGAGTCTCTTTTCATTAAAGATCACAATAATCAGACTAGAGGTCATAGTATGAAATTATTTAAGCCAAGATGTAGAACAAATTTAAGAAAACATAGTTTTACAAACAGAGTAATTAAGTTTTGGAACAGTCTGACAGAAGTAGTGGTGACTTCAGATACGCTTGATTCTTTCAAGAGAAGGTTGGATAGTTTGATGTCTGCAAGGGACATCTGGTGATGGTGTTTAAGCCCATTTTTATTGCATGAATGGTACTAGTTTATTTCATATATATGTGCATTTGGGTGATAGATCCCACAGCTCAACACAGGTGTTGTGGGATATAGGGAGGCAGCATCTTGGGTTAGGGGATGCTCTCTGTCCTTACACACCCTATTTAAAGAGATTCCTCTGCCGAGCGGTGCCCCCCATAGTACTGTGAGGTATTGAAAAACTCATGATCTTCACTTGCCCCACAAACACCTTTAAATGGGAGACCCAAAATGGGTGCACACACATTTCTACATTAATGTACAGTCTTTACAGCCACACCTACACTTTTCCTCTTAAGTATATATATTGTAATGTATATGGATGTAAATTGTGACTTGGTCCGCAATCGATATGGACCGTGACTTATTTTTGGTTGGCATGGTACTGGTATTGATGGGTACCATAATGAAATTGACTGGATTCTTTGGATCTGATATATTTGCATGTCAGTTATAAATAGATATAGTGTGTAACATATTTGTGGATAGTAGCCTATTATGACTTTGATCCTCCGGATCCAGAGATTCTATCTTTAGTTTTAAATTGATAATTAATTAGTTTTAAATTGATACTTAATTAGTTTTGTAAAAATTGGTTATTGCCAATGTGTACGGGCAGTCTTTACATAGTGGAGCCACCTCGATGGGCCAAAGTGGCCCCTAGTGTGCCCACTATAAAAATTTCTTATGTCAGTCAAGAAATAGGATTAGAAAGAAGTGATCATGTGGTAGCAACTAATAACAGATTTCAGATGCTTGCCTTGCTTGGTAATTTAGATGAAGCAGTACAGTGTAAATTTACCATGGTTGGGGACTTTATCAAAAAATGTTAACTGGTTCTAAAATTTTGGCTCTTCTTTGATTCTTGTGAGAAATTCTTTGCTGAATTCAAGCCTAGCACTGTAGTCCTCTTCCATTACATCTTGAACAACTTGAATTTTGTAGAGATGTTGGTGTAACTTCACTTTTAAAGTCTTACATACTGTTGAGATGGGTGTTCATTTCTCTAGAAGCACTGGTAAATGACCTTTTTTGGGCTCCTTTCAAATGCTTCTTGAACCAATGTTATGCTCTTTTCACTGATAGCTAACTAGTCTATTGGAACAGTGTCATGCTGCTCATGCACTGAACCCATCTCTCCAAATTTTTTCATCCAGTCTCTTATTGCACGTTCAGATGGTGGATTTTTGTTGTACTGTGCCTGGAGCTTGCATCTCGGTGCTGTAACAGATTTCAGCATGGCTAACCACAACACTTACTTTTTCTTCAGTTGAAGCCATAGAGGTGTTAAATTGGGTGCATATATCTGCAACAACAAAAAAGAATAGAATCAAACACTGCATTGTGTGGGTGTGATATGTGCAGATATGTTGAAGCATAAAGTGCAGGTGTGAACTGTGAAAAACTTTGTCATATATTTTCATGATAAGTGCTATTTTGTTCTATTTGGAATAGGCCTAATTAAAAAGTTGTTTATTTTTAAAACCCCTCCCAGTCTATATAACAACCCTGTATCATGGTCAACAGATTGGTATAATTGTACCACTCTGACAAAATTGATACATCTCACCCTAATTAGTAATACATTTATTATAGACCTAGACAAACTATGATTTCTCAAGTAAATGGAGTAATACAGACTTTATAATTAAAACTGTTTAGTAATTTATATCAAAGCGACTTTCCTTTCAACCTTTCACATGTTCCGCGCGATGATTCTTTATTTCACAAAGGTCAAGCTTGTTGCCCTTCCTACTGTAGGCTATTCTGTTGTAATGTATTTAATATTTTTTTACTGTATGCAGTGGTATTTATTTTCAGACCACAGAATACATTTCATTAAAGGTAATCATGAATGAAAATATAGAAGAAGGTTCTTTAAGATTAAATTCTCAAGCAGCTGAAGATGCTATGGATAGAGTCGTTACTACTCAATCTTTCAACTTTTTGAAAATGCAGGAAAGGCTGAAGAATATTATTAAGTGTCAAAATAGTTTAAAGGCTTCTCAAATACAAGGTACAAATATTTGTTATTTAAGGTCTGATAAGCTTACTACCATCCGTAGACTACATACTGTACGGGATGGTATTTTGGATCTAATTCCTCTCTAGTCATTTAAAGAACAGTTTTGCCCTTGTATACTGTACCCTCTTTATAGGACAGATATCACTCGTCTGTGGAAACCTGCATTAAGCATTTATTTAAACAATTTATACTAGACCATGTTTAAATCACTGTAACCCCGTCAGTAGGACCTGATATTTGCCAGTTTAACATCATTCATTACCTTTAATTTTATTGCTGAACTATAATGTAGGAATATAAAGTTGAAAATAAATATTTATATAAATATTTTCCATTTTGCATTCAAAATAAACATGAGTAGAAAAGATTAACCAAAATGTGGTCAGTTTACCATCACTACTTAAAAGTTTTGAATTAAAACTAAGTTTTAGCGTGATGCTGACTAAACATTTTTACTATTATTATAATAATGGTTTACAATTATTTTTACAATTTATAAGTGATACAAAATTGAGCTTTGTATTAATATAAGGCTTAATTGATCATGTTAGCCTACTTTTTAAATAAAATGGAAAATAATTAATATAAGGCTTAATTGATCATGTTAGCCTACATTTTAAATGAAATGGAAAATAAATTTCAGGAGGGTTATTTTACTGAAAAATGTTTATAACAACCAACATGAGTAGGCATTTTTTAAATATAATTTTGATGAAGTAAATTATAATCTAACCTATACTCTAGGCCTCTAAATCACTGGCAGGTCTTGATACTTTGTTGTAGGCTACATTTTCAAATGGAGCTTGACTTCTTATAAAGCTTGTGGTAAGTAACAACTAGTATATGGTATGGGGAGATTAACTACTATTATGTTTTTATCCCGCATATTAGGAAAATTATGTAGAGAGATTAGATTATTGCTATGTCTCTGACTAAACATGTGTGTTTTCTCATTGTATTAGCTTCTCAGAGACACTAGCACCAGACCTCCAAATAAATTTGGAGGGGATGTACTGGGTTGCACTTGTCCATCCATCTGTCCATTTGCATTTTGGGTCCACCTATGGAAGTTGGTCACATGGGAAATAAACTAATCAACTTAAAATGATTACCTAGCCAAGTGTAACCTAACTAGCCTAAATAAGATGTAAGAAAAATTACTGATTGGTCTCATGGATGAAATGAGTGAATCACCAAAATCTCTTAAGACTGTTTAGTAATTTGTTCAACATAAATTGCTGAAACTTCATGCAAACACGGATCATCACAAGATGAGGTGTTATAAGTAAGAATTAGGTTCCTGCATTAAAGGTCAAGGTGACAAATAGATGTCACAGGTAAAATGGAGCTTTTTTTTTTTTTGTCTAGATAATAACTTTTGAATTGCTCAATATAAATTAATGAAACTTCACACAAATGGAGTCTCACAAGATGTCTTCAGAAAGACTTGGGGTCCTTGTGTCCAAAGTTCAAGGTGACAAACAGAGGTCAAAGGTCAAGTGAAGGTCCACACTATAACTTTTGAACCACTCAACATAAATTGATGAAACTTTACAGAGATGGATCATCACAAATCAATGTGTCACATCAGCAAGAATCAAATCCACGCATTAAAAGTCAAGGTCAAATGGGGCTTTTTGGTGTCTGTGTCATAACTTTTGATCCACTTAATATACATTGATAAAATTTTATACACACAGTAAGATTCTCTATCTTTGGCTTCTCTTACTCTCAGCACAATCCCTTTGTCCCTATTTTCTAAATTTGGTGCACAGGCTGTATTTCTGGTCTGACCATCAACCAATCAGATTGCCAGAATGCATCACATGACTGTCCAATACAGTGATCCCCTGACCTGCATGAAGGTTCCATTCCTGTAAAAGTGTGTGTGGTGCAAAATTGTGCAAGTTGGAACTATCTCCCCATAATATAAATGGGGTTAAGGGGCTAAAAGTTTAAAAAAAATTATGTATAAAGTAATTTTTACCTAAATAAAAGCTTTTAAATCATTGTACAATAAATGTATATAAATGATGATGCATGTAAAATAATATATAACAAGAAGTATAAATAGTAAAAACTTGTAAAAAAAAAAACAAATTTCAAAAACATCACTGTAAAAATAATGTAATAATCCAGAGGAGTGTGAGAAAGATGACTTGGTATAAAGTAGCTGGTCATATAAGGGACACGCTACTAGACATATTGCTGCAAATGCTAAGGTATTGTATGTACATACTGCATACATATTGTATGCATAAGTATCATACTGTGTACATGAAAAAGTGTTAATAAGTAATTTGTGCTGATCTATCTTTGAATCTTAGCTCATGCAGATTGAAAAAAGGGTAGTGAAATGCCCTCATCCTCGCTCTGAATTCATGCAGGTCAGGGGATCAATGTACTGTACAGTATTGTGCTATATATGACATTTCTTGCCAAATATGGTGATGGTATTTCTAACATTTTACATAAATGTATTCATTTATAATACACTATAAATCATTAATAATGTGCCCTAATAATTTTACACAACCTTGATTCTTCTGTTTAGGAACAGAGGAGCCAGATATTCCTTATATCTGTCATGTGCCACTTTCCAGTGGTTGGTTAGTCTCAATTACACTAAAGATAGGAAACTTTACTGTTATTATCATCACAAGATGATGATGATGTCATTAATTGATGAAACTTCTTACACCCTTATTTGGATTTTATTACAAGATATGTTGCTAGCAAGATTCAAGTTCTTGTACCAAATGTCAGTCTTGCAAATATAGGAGAGAACATTGTTGTCATTTTTATATAGTTCTTGTGTTAAGTTGTGGTTATATATGGACCTACAAAGACTAGGAAACTGCTTAATTTGTTTCTAGTGTGACCTCTTAATTCCCATTACCTCTGATTGATCCATTCCTCCGCTAACCTGTAAATGAAACAAGACGATAGAAATAGTAGTTTGTGTTAATGTTTAATACTGTTTTTATTTTTGTATGGTATTTGCAGCTGAACGAGAGTTCTGTGAAGCTTCTAGAAGTCAGACTGGAGAAATATTCCTTGATGATGACCAGCTAAAAGAAAAAGAAAAGGAACTCAGAGAGGAGAGAGATCAGCTGCACAAAGCACTTATTAAACATCAATCACTCACAAGTGCATTTCAGGGTGCTGTTTTTCAGACACAGGTTGGTCTTTGTACTGTATGGTAGTCAACATAATACATATAAAGCTTTATAACTGTTCTCGAACATAAGATCAGTGATGTACAGTCATTTTTATGTTTAAAGTTCTGAAGTCTAAAGCTACAAATAGAGGCTAACTTGTATCTACAGTATTTATAAATAGGGTGTCCATATAGTGTCAAAAGATAAAAAAAATGTAATTAGTGATTACCAGATTACCTTAATTAATACAAAACTAATTATTATTAAATTTTACAAAGCCATTTGTTTACAGATTCAGAAGAGCTTCCATGAATGTTTGAATGAGGTGAATGAAGATGCAATGAAAGCGGAAGTAAGGTGAACTCGTAGTACATAGTATGTGGTGCATACTCAAATTTTAAGTTTAAGGAGTTTTTTTTTTTTTTTTTTTTTTAGAGGAAATACTGCTTAAGTTGGGTTAATAGCAGTGAATAAGTAGTGTAGGTAGTGTACATTTGAGTGAAGTTATTTTAGTAGTGATTTATTAAAAAATAAGTCATTGTAATTAAAAGAAAAGCAAGGTTAGAAGTGTATAATTGTCTTACTTAAGTATAGGAGTTAATTATATTCATGGAAATACTGGCATTTTTGGGGCTAGTTTCTAGTGTCATTAGTGCCATTGTATTATTATTATTAAGTTATATACAGTGTGGCGCAAAAGTCATGCATCATAGGAATTTTCAGTGTTGACTATAATATATTATTTTTTTTCTTTTTGGTAGGGGATGGCTGCGAAATTAACAAAGACGAGAGGGTGAGCTTGGTTTTAATGTATGGAATACCAGGTACAACAAATTGATGAATCAGTAAAGAATTTAAATTCTATACCGATTCATCGATTTGTAGTACAGGTCTGGTATTTATTCCGTGCATTAAAACCAAGTTCACCCTCTCGTCTATTGTTAATTTCGTAGTCATCCCCTACCCAAACGAAAAAATATATTATAATCAACATTATTAAAGTGGGCAGAAGACAACAATATGAAGTTCAATGAAAAAAAATTCCAACTTCTAAGATATGGTAGTAAAAAGGAGCTACAGAAAAAAAGGGTACAAAACTCTGCAAGCCAAATAGATAACGCCAAATCCACAAGTCAGGGATCTTGGAGTAATGTCGTCGGATGCAGAATTCAGAGAGCACTATAACATCAAAATTACAACAGCTAGAAAAATAATGGGAATCATCTGGAAGAGCTTTCGCAGCAGGAAAGCAAACATCATGCTTAAATTATGGAAGAGTCTAGTCCTACCAATAGTTGAGTATTGCTCAGTACTCACAAGCCCATACAGAAAACGAGACATTGCTAATATTGAAGCTATACGAAGGACTTTTACGTCTAAGGTAGAGGAAACGGAAGGTGAAGACTACTGGTCTCGACTACAATCCCTGGAACTCGACTCTCTCGAAAGAAGGCGCGAGTGGTACACAATAATATACATATGGAAAATACTTGAGGGCTCTGTCCCTAACCTTAGAAATGAAATAGAAACAAATTGAAACGGGAGAAAAGGCAGATTTTGTCCGGTTCCAGCTGCGGTAGGACAAGGGCCAATGAAAACGAGTATGGAAAATACTGTACCCTCAGAATATAAGGCCCAAAGTTTTTCAGTGTCCTACCAAAAGAAGTGAGGAATCTCCAGCACACCGACCTGAATAACTTCAAGAACCAGCTGGACAGATTTCTGTGCAAAGTCCCTGACCAGCCATGCGTGGCTGGCTACGAGGGCAGGAGGAGATCAGACAGCAATTTTCTCCACCAAATCCTGCAAATGAGGTGGGATGCTGCAGAGGGGTCGACCGTAGGTCAATCTTAAATCGTCGTTCGAACTCGCCTAAAGTAACACTAAAAATTCTTATGATCCGCGATTTTCGCGCCACCCTATATAGATTGATTGATTAATTAATTAATTAATTAATTAATTAATTAATTAGATAGATAGAACTATGAATGAAAATAAAACCCGAAAAAGTGCTCAAGCGCTTTTGTCTAATGATGTGGGGGTGCAGGTGCATGACTCCAGATTCCTGGGATCTTGGGAGCATTGCTCCAGTAAATTTGACCATGAGAAAAAGTAAATTTGGGTTTGGGTTTTGTTCATCCGCTAGATGTTATGCAATTTTTTTGCGTATACGTTCTTGTACAAACCAATTTTTTTAAATTACAAATTTAGTTATTTTAAGTTTAGTTGGTAATTCCATATTTAACAATTATTTTTATTTTTTGTTAAGCTTCAATGTTTTGATAATTAAAATTTTATTAAAACGTATATTTTTTTAATATAAAATTATCAGCTAAAACAATTTGTAATTGGTATGTCGTCAATTCAAGAGTTTACTATCATTAACCTATCTAGTGGTGTAAGGGGAAAAAAAGTAAATTCAGAACTGTGCTCCAGTAAATTTTTTCAAATCTGGAGTCATGTGCAGGTGCATATTTTGTTGAAGACATCTGCTATTTTAATGTAGTGGTGTTGGTTTTTTATGTTCTTGTTGAATAAATAAATGAAAATAACACTGAAAAAAATGGCAGATTTTGGAAGGGACACGATAGTAGCACCCCATTTGACTGATGACTCAGTGACAAAGGTAATGGAAATTATTTGTTTCTCAAAAAGTAATTGCCAAGGTTGACTTTATAGAGGGCAATGATGAAACCTAAACCAAATAAGAGCAATAGCGAGTGGAAAGCAACAATTGATAAGTGACAGAAGAGCGTTATCACGAGCTGTGAAGCATGAACTAAAGACTACTGCGTCAAAACTTTGTTCAGAACTTTACAATAGTCCGCAACAACAAATTTGTCAAAACAACAGGAAGAGAACTGAATGAGTTAGGATACCATGGTCCGGGCACCTATAATGAAACCTTCACAACACCAACCAGTGCTAAAAGCTCAAATGAAGTTGGGGTTAGGCAGAATAATTGAAATAAAACATTTTACTGATGTGATGGCGTATTTTTCACTGCCTTCCATGGAGTCATAACTTTGACAACCTTGAAATAGAGGAATATGGGCAATTTTAGCAACTTCCGTCACTTCGCAAGTGCTATTTTTTATCCTGTAAGAATGAGAAAAACCAGGCCTGAGAGCAGCATATTAAAATGGTTGATGTTTTCCATATAACACGCATCTATATATCGATTTAATAAAGTACAGGATGAGGTACCTTCCTGGTTTCGAATTTAAGTTATACAAATAAATTGATTTAAACTGTCTTTACACAATTTTAGTTAGGATTTTATTTTTTAACGTTTTCAAGTACCCTTCCAAAGTGTTCACGTATGTGAACAATAGCTATTCTGGGCACTATATGATGTTCCAGTAAGAAAAAAATACTGCCCTCTTTTGTCTCAAAGGTGCACAATTCGTCCATGCATGTGGTCAAAAGTACTGGTCAGTAACTCAGTATAAAAGTTAGCCAATTGGATGTCAAATTAATGTGACAATGTGGCAGTAGTAAAACTGATCACTTATGTGAATCAAAAGCATTAAGA
This sequence comes from Bathynomus jamesi, assembly GCA_023014485.1. Lineage (NCBI taxonomy): Eukaryota > Metazoa > Arthropoda > Malacostraca > Isopoda > Cirolanidae > Bathynomus > Bathynomus jamesi. The sequence goes on along the minus strand of JAJOZX010000396.1, from coordinate 1,059,330 downwards.
GTTAAAAATTGGTGGATTAACTCGTGATCATTAAACTTGGCACGATTACTGTGAAGGGATGGGAGGGCTTTTTTCCAAAGACATAACATGTTGAAAGGGTCATTTCCTCTGCAAAATTAAGTGGCGAATCTGGCCAGTGTAATTTCATATCACACAACCTCCAGCGTTTATGTAGAAATGCATCAAGGTTCTCATTTAGTCACTGCCTTTGAGTTTACAGTGTCTTGAGATCTTATTTGAAGACCCTATCCATTAAATATAGCCTTAAGAAATCGCAGCGACGTCAGGTCAAGTGACGGGGAAGACCCTGCAAAATTAGTTTTAAAGTGGGAAGTGGGTATGGTATTTGTTAAACAAGACTCTGAAGTCAAAAGCTTCATGTGAATTACCATTTTGACCTGATTGAGAATGATCCTACCCTAATCAATACCTGGTTCAGTGATGAAGCCCATTTTTTCTGTATTTACAGAATTCACTGTTTCGGGCCTTGGAAAACCTCGTGTAGTAGGATCCGCTGCGTGTCAGAATTTGGTGGGCGATGGTCATGAAGTACGGTCTTCGGCCCAGTCGTCTTGACAATGGTGGACCAAAATGTTTACCTCCGCATTCTGTAAGAGCAGTTCATCCCATTTTTTATGGACCAAGATCCTGGTATTGACAGAGTTTGGGTTCAGCAGGACGGTGAAAGCCCCAATACAGCAGATGATGATTTGGGTTTTTTACATGAAACTTTTGGGCCGAAAATAGTCAAACAGGTACAATCACCTTCACGACTGTGGTTTTGCATGTTTTCCTTTGTAACCTGACCATAATCACAATCTCTGGTTTCATCTTGATAGGGTGTCTAAAGGGGACAGTCTTAAAAAAGAGAAAAAATATCGGAAGCTCTGAAAGCTAAGATTTTAATGTGAAATATATACTTCATTTCTACCGGATTCGTCACGCAACTTCGCAAGTGGAAGACACTACGCATGCTGTTTGCCTATTTGGTTCTCGCATTTTATATTGTGCCAAGTTTCATGAACATAATTCATAGATTTAATTAGGTTTTGAAAATGTCAATTGAGGAATTACATAGATACCAGTAATATGAGGAACTGCAGCACCGTAAAAGCGAGTATTTCTCATTATTTTGATCAATCCCTGTACAATTCTTGCAACATATAAGCAATTTCTTAACAGGCGTCTCGCTGGGGCTCCCCACAGATTTGTTACATGTTGCTGTATTGAGGTTATTGGCAACTACTGTCAAAACATTTGCCAGTGGAAATTAATGCAGTGTTTTAGGGGGTTTACATTAAAATTTATGTATCCATAAGTAAAAACTGTTACCAGGCATTATTTGCCAGCAGCTTTGTATAATTAATCAATAGGTTATTTGACGCCCTCCCAGGAAGTGGCCAAGCGACAAAAGTAAAGAATGCCGAAATAACTTCAAAAGTTACGACACTTTCAGATTGGTACAACTTTTAACTGCGTCTTCTGGCGTTCTTTACTTTTGTCGCTTAGCCATTTCTTCCTAGGAGGGCCTCATTTAACCTACAGTATGTATGAAAAAACTATATAGGGTTATGGTTGATTGCTGTCAACCTCATCCGGTGAAAATTTCCGCCAGATATTGGTGCAGTCTTCGTTAAAAAAAAATTGCGTTTCTGGTGGTCTTCAAAAGACCTCGTTAAGTAGTCCTTTTGGTTAATGTTAAATTTATTTGCTTTCGGTATTTAGCGCTGCGTAATGGTAAAGGAAATTACCATACCTTATTTCGTTGAACCTCGCTTCTGGTTGTAGGTTGCGCGGCTGCCTATCGCGCCTCTTTCGATGTAGGTGATGGGCTTGCGAAAGGAGTTTAATATAGGCAATTCACTAGGTTTAAATACCTGAAGAAATAGGCCTATCCTTTTGTGTTATTAGTTTTATATTAGGTCACTCAGAACTTGTAGGAAGATTAAATACGTCTTCCTTGCCTAAAGCATTGCTTGTAACTAGACAGCCCTGAGATGAGCTAATATAAATCTTTCTTATATTCGTTTACTTTACAAAGCCCCAGACGTCTATTTTTTGCGTTTTCATTTTTTCTTCTCTCGAAGTAATTTTCATGAGTCATCGATGGAAAATTTTGATACGAAATATGTTTTGTCTTATGTGAAAGAACGCCTAAATATTTTGATTCTATGTATGTCAATTTTTTCCATTCCCAATAGGCTTTGTCGCCAATCAGGAGGCAATTTTGTAGTTATTTAATACAATAAATTAATAATTTGTATTTAATTATGAAATAAAGGTACCATATACAAATTAGGTTTGACTTAGGCATGTATAGTTTTTGCATAGTATCTTAAAATAGTATCAAAATCCCATTCCGCTCGACAGAATATGAATTTAATCAGATTTTTTTGTGGTAATTGTCAAGAATTGAAGATGCATTAGTTCAAATTATTTTGACTTCTCATATACTGTTATTTTATTTATTATTAGTAGTATTATTTCATTTATTATTATAATTATTAGAGTAGGCCTGATAATGGTAGTTTGTTCATAGGCCTACACATGTCATTTCCGGTATTGCTAATTCATTTTGCATGTAGACCAAGCTGAAAAGTAATTTAGGCGGTGTGTGTGTGTGTGTGTGTGTGTATATATATATATATAATATATATATATAATGAATTAATTTAAAATTTATTTCTTGATAAATTTCTGCATTAATTCTAAATAGTTGTTAGTGACCAGGAAAATAGAATGAAAAAGTCAGGGGCACAACTTTAAAAAATATTTTTTAATGGCTTGTTGAGGGCTTTACAGCTGGTAATTCAGGGCTGTGGAGTCGGCACATAAAAAACCGACTCCGACTCCGAAGGTATATTAATTCTAAATCTGCTATGATGATAATTACACAAGAGGCATTTCATCACCACCACGTGAATCATCATCATCTGTGGTCATTGTTATGGTAACTTTGTCTGTAGTAAAGTATCTTGTAAGTGGTGCTTGTCGTTCAGTAGATTTCTGATCTTTTGTTAACTTTGAAGTAGTTGCAAGGTTTTTATTACTATCTTTCTCAATGACAACTTCTAAAATTTTGGGATGGAAACGCTGCAAATGTCTCTTCAAATTTGATGCTCTGGTTGGTGCATTTTTATCAGAGCCAGTAAAACCACTGATTTTTGCTTCACATAATTTTTCATCATCATCATCTATCATACACTGACACACGAAATGTTTCCCATCTGTGGTTATTGTAAAATATTAAAAAACTGCAGACTTTGTTAGAAGTGTCTTTGCCATTGTGAAAGGGGTTTTAGACTTGAAAGTTAAAAACTTATGAAATTTAGAAAGAACTCGAAATTAAATAAGCATTAAAAATAAAAAATATTATCTGAAAAGAAAAAATGAATTAATGGCATTAGTGTCTGAAATGGAAAACATTGTGTTTATTATTTAAGTGGTTTAACCACCATAGCTGCCAGTGATATCACACACAAAAACATTTTATTAAAATTTATATTGAGGTTGGAGTTGGAGTCGGAGTCGGTACATTTTTACCGACTCCGACTCCAGCACCACCAAAATTGCTTCCGACTCCGACTCCAGCACCACCAAAATTGCTTCCGACTCCGACTCCACAGCCTTGTGGTAATTATGATTACCAGTACTGTAATTATTATTGTAGGTACTGTAATTTGAATCAGAAACTGGTATTTTACTGAATTTATTTTGATTCATTTCCATTACGGATTCTTCTGATTTCATTTCTATCACCGAAATGAATTTATTCCATTGCGTGTTAAGGGACGAAAATTCGCATGCATTGGTTGTTACCAGACCACAATTACAGTATCTCACTGTTCCATGATCTTATTAATTCTTCATTTCGATATGTACTTGATAATTTTTTTTTTTTTTTTTTTTTTTTTGCAAATTTACAGAACCGTATTGGAAAATTACTCTGAGAATCTCTCGGTTAGTTCTGAGTTATCAAAGGCCGTAAAGAGAACGGAAGACCTCGAGAGAGAGATTCTGCACTTACGTTTGAAGTACAGAATTTTACTCGAATCACTTGAACAAAAATGGAAAACACTTAAGGAAATGAAAGCTCAGGGACCTCATTATAATTATCCATCAGATAATCCAGAATTGAAAGAGTTAGTAGGTTGAGCATTTCATACTTTAGCAACATTATACAGTAATTGGGTGGGGAAGAAATATAATAACTTTGTATTTGGCACCGTTTTATTGGTTAGAATTCAGGGGTTCCCAAACTTTTACCACCAAGGACCCCTAAATATTAATATAGTTAATATAGTTAATGTTACTATTTTTCCAAAAGCTTAGAGACCCCCTGGAAGCTTCCTACAGACCCGTGGGGGTCTGTACAGACCACTTTGGGAATCCCTGGGTTAGATTATCCATTCTCGCAGAATTTTTAAGTTTGTGGAATTTTTTCTCCTAAAAACTTATTACACGAGAGCTTTTTTCTATGGCTAGACTTTAAAATAACTTGCTTGAATTCATATTTCATTTATAAAAGGATACCAGTAATTTGTGATAGCGAAGGACATTTGGAAATTTTACGTCTTTAAGAGGCTATTAATTTTAGGTTTGAAGGAAAATTAACGAAGAGGCAAGAAAGACTAGAATTATTGATCACTTTGTTGCAGCATTTGATTTCTTGCAGTGGCGAGAAATGGGGAGCTAATGCACGAATTGTTGAGGTGAGTTGAATACATTTTTTTTTGTTTGTTGAGAAGCAGCAGTCGAAAATGATTTGGTTTTTAGGTTAATTTTATCTGTCCTTCGAAGATGACAAAGTATGAAATAAGCATTAATAGCGTAAATGGCCAACTCAGTAAGCATTAATAGCCTTAAATGGCCAACTCAACTCAACCCAACCCAACCCAACCCAACCCAACCCAACCCAACCCAGGAGCCAGCAGGTAGGAACGAACTAGAGCCTCACCGTTCAGAGTCCGCCACCGTAATCACTGAGTTACCGGGCACTCTTGGTTATTTGGGCTAGGACTAATATCAAAAGAATTCTTATTTTCAGGGATTAAGAAAGCCTCAAATTCATTTGTTTTGGTTGAGAATATATTCGTATTCTTGTAGCTTTGATTTAATTGCCTTCTTCCTTGTTTACAATCTACTTCAACTAGTTTTAAAGATTTATCATAGGATGTTTTGCACTGAAATAATTAAAGTTTCAGAAACGCTGCGATACATTGCATTTGTTACCACGATGGAGGTCTGTAATCCGAAGATTTGTTGCTGAATGCGTGATTTAGCCTCTGTATTAACAACACCCAGGGTCGTACGGGTTAGGGAACCTAAAGCTTTACGTGGAATCCGAACCACATAATCTGAACGCAGAGGGCAGTTACCTATCCAACTACAGACGATTCACGAATCGTCGCACTAATGGGGCGGTCGAGGTGTACGACGAAGCAAGAAGTGCGATGATCCGGAGGTTTATTATAATGTAAAATACTGTACAGTGTACTTGCCTTAAGACTTTACATGTACTTAAGGTGTAAGTAATTGTGGACGAAATTTTACGTAATGCAAGCTGACAAAGGACTAACATCTGGGACCCAGAAAAAGGCGGAAGATGACGAGTCGGGCATCTCACTGGACGCCAAGCCGTTATCGTACTCTAGACGTGCGATGAGCATCCAAAATCTCAAAAAGGTGGGAAAATGCGAGTGTAACGATGATACGGTGATGTACGATGATTCCTAGATTATATGAGGCGCTCCGGGACCACAAGTTGCCAAGCTCCAAAATTAAAAAAAACTAAAACATTCGGTTAAAGTTTGTCAACTCGCAAGATGCCATAACTTTTGAATCAATAACGATATTTGATTTCGACCATACGTACAAGTCCACAATCTGCTCCCTGACTCACCCACGGGATAGAGGAAGGGTGGGGGAATATAGTGGTATAAATAACTCAATTCTGGCCCCACTGGCGCTTGGCAGGTTGTGGTCCAGAGCGCCTCATATATATATATAGAGGGGGTTAATGCGAAGAAGCGGATGTGCGACGATTCGCGGGTTGTCTATACTATCTCGACACACTGTGGCTCGGTTTCACTGATCTTACGGGAAGCGATGTTGCAACATGTTCACCACGTAAGCCATAATCTACCGATGCGGTTTCATATTTCAGATAATGCTGCTCTGTGACAGTGCTCCCAGTCAGGTTGATCGTTCGGAAGACGTTTCGGAATCGATAAAGAGGATGCAAGAAGCGAGAGAAAACGCAGGAAAGAAAACGCCAATGGAAATATTTGTTTCAAGTACTCCGAAATAACATTTTTGTTCAGGAAAAAGTGACATTAATTTCGTACGTGGACGTTGGTGGGCTCTTCCGATTTAGATATGAAGGAAAATTATTTTAAGACAAAATATAAATGCTCCGCGGGAAAATTTTGTAATAAGACATCATATGGTGCATTCTCGTGATGTCTTTCAGAGAAAATTGTGGTTATTGCGCCAGTCTCCCGTCCAATGCGGGAGACTTGACATATCGGCTGATTTATTTTTGTGGTTTTATTTTATTTTTTGTCTGAAGATAACAGATATACGCTGATGTGGTGGTGATGAATTAGAAAATGAAGTTGGGAGATGTGACGGACGAAAGATTTACTGGAAGATGCATTCATGCTAGGACTGTTGAGCGCTAATTTATAAGGAAATATTTTTGCTATAATAATAATAATAATAATTTGAATTTTTTTTTTTTATTTCCCCCCATAAGTAAAACCCCAAATTTAGGTGTAGAAGTATAATATTAATTGTGATCTGAAGATAACATTTTAGAGGCAAAGTTTATTTATAATATCTAGGTAAAGTGGCTCCTACGGGCTCATTTAACTAAACCCGCGGTGCTGGGGCCTGCGTTCCCCCAATTGCTGGAAATCGATTGTTTTCGGCCAATAAAACTATAGAAAAGAACGCAACCATGGAAATCTTAAGCTTTACAAATCTTGATACACAATGGGTTCGGATGTGAAGCCTAAGATTTTCATTACGACGTTCTTTTCTATAGTTCTACTGACCGAATAATTGAACCCTCAGTAATTGGGGGAGGTCATTCATTCGGTCAATAAAACTATAGAAAAGAACGCAGCAATGACAATCTTAAGCTTCACATTCAAACCCATTGTATGAAGCAATGAAAATGTTAACACGCTACAGTAAAATGTTAAAACAAAGCAAAGCGCATTTATTTCTATGTTCAGAATCGCTTCATTGTAAATACATGGTGTCTACAGACGGATAGGACTGCCTTTTTATAGTATCTAATATACTATTTCAGAAATGAAGCCATATATATATATATATATATATATATATATATATATGTAACAGTTTTTTTGCGCACACCTACAGGTCGCTACAATTGGTGTAGAACAATGCGGTTTCCACCATTCGACGCGTCTTTTTATTGTGCGGTGCCCATGCTAAAAAAAAATTCCCTAACATAAATCCTTCCCCCCTTTTAGGGGTACAGTTCTTCCCATTTCTTCATTTTCAATCATAATTTTGGCACAAAATGGGAGAGGGGTGGGGTTAATGGGGAAACTCAGAAAAATAGATGCGATATATATATGTAACCAAAAAAAAATTAAAGTAAATCCTTTGCAAGGTGCCAGCCCCCTTCAAAAAAAATTAAAGAATCCTTTGCAAGGTGCCAGCCCCCTTCCCCCCTTGGGGGTAAATGGGGGAGGGGTGGGGTTAATAAATCCTGCCCCCCTTTTTAGGGGTACAGTTCCCATTTCTTCATTTTTAATCATAATTTTGGCACAAAATGGGGGAGGGGTGGGGTTAATGGGGAAACTCAGAAAAATAGATGCGATATATATATGTAACCAAAAAAAAAATTAGTCTTTGCAAGGTGCCAGCCCCCTTCCCCCCTTGGGGGTAATGGGGGAGGGGGTGGGGTTAATGGGGAAACTCAGAAAAAAAATTGGTGGGGTAAATGGGGGAGAGGGGTGGGGTTAATGGGGAAACTCAGAAAAAAAAAAAAATTATAACCAACATCGATTCCGGTCAGGAAGATCATGCTTATCACAACTTAATGGAACACTATAACTATATTATTGATGCACTCGAAACAATGAAAACTGATTTGGCGGGCCGCAGGGCCCCCAATTACTGTCGGTTCAGTTATTTGGTCAATAAAACTATATCCGAGCTCATTGTATTAAGATTTGTGAAGCTTTAGATTTTCATGGCTGCGTTCTTTTCTGTAGTTTTATTGAATGAATAATTGGTTTGCCAGTAACTGGAAGGCCGCAGGCACCCCAATTACTGAGGCCCAAGGTGAGAGGAATAGGAATGATATCCAGATAAAGGGCTACTGATGTTCAAAATAAAATACGCCGTAGGCCCACAATTCAGCCGAAGCACCGCAGATCTAGCAAAATCGGCGCGTAGCGCCGACCTTTTGCTAGTATAGACTATAGAAGATTATGGTAAAAAAATTTATTATAACGACAGTGTAATTATTTTTATTTTAAAATTATTTCACCGAAATTTAAGACTTCAGAACTTCAGGAAGCTAGATCAAATATATATATATATATATACTTGTATATATATTATGAGATGAATTTCACAATTAAACGTGAAATAAAGGAATGATGCAAACCCACAAAGAAAAAAAATGATTTCAAGGCCTTTCGTGTATTCAGAAGTATACCTCGTCAGGGAATCATTCCCTGACGAGGTGTACTTCTGAATACACGAAAGGTCTTGGAATCATTTTTCTTTTTCCTTGTGGGTTTCCATCATATATATATATATGGTTCACCGAGATAACTTATGGAGTGCACAGAACGTGCGTGTGTGTGTGTGGTAAAACGAAGGATACTTCTGCTATATGATATTCACTAGTCCGAATAAGTAATGGTAAATACTGGTTTTTTTTCTTTTCATGATCGAAGCCCAAGCGGGCACTGGGTCCAAGTAACTAGGTACATTACGATTTACAGGTTTCATAAGTAATTTGTCATGATTAACATAATCAAATACCCTAGAGGCATCCAGGAAACTCAAAAATACATTAACATTTAAAGTTTGGTATTTACAGATCATCTCTCTCAAGGCATATACAGGGCGTCCCAAAAAAATGTATACACACTTTAAATAATTATAAAGGCAGTGTTTATTAAAATACATTTCATTTTCAAAATGTAATAGAATCTACAGACATTATTTAATTGTTTTGTCAACGCCTGTTTTCAAACTGACGTCCGTTCTGGTCCAGGCACTGCTGATAACGCGAAGCAATGGAATCGCAAACATCACGAAACATTTCGTTTGGTATTTGTGTGCATTCTCGTTCAATGGCTGCTCTCAATTCAGCGACTGTTGCAGGTTTTATAGCGTAGACTTTGTCTTTTAAGTATCCCCATAAAAAAAAGTCTAGTGGTTTGAGGTCTGGTGAACGCGGAGGGGTTTCCTTCGTCCAGTCCACATCCACATCGTGCCAAGTACCACTCGCAATACTCCACTCTTCGGTCCGGATCATCTTCATTAATAGCATGGATTAATCTTGGAATGTAACTTTTCCATTGACAGCACTTCAAAATGCGTTGGACAGACGATTCTGAAATTCCTACCTCACGACTCGCTTGCCGCACAGATTTTCTTGGACTTTGGTGATACGTTTCCAGTACTCTTTCTTGCTTTGTGGGGCTTGTCGATGTCCGTGGTCTTCCGGAACGCTTCTTGTGGACATTCTGAACAGTTCCATCGGCTTCAAACATATCTAATTCGAGTGATGGTAAGTCGCGTTGGTGGATCTGTTTGAAACTCCCTCCTAAACTGTCTTTGCACTTCAACTGCGTTTTCACACTTCCAGTAGCATTTTAGAATGAATTTCCTTTGTTCAAAGCTTAGTCTGACTGCCATTATTAATTCTAATGGGTTTAACTTGGAAAGAAACATCAATTGAGCTATCAGCTGTTAAAGTGTGTATACATTTTTTTGGGACGCCCTGTATACACATGTCAGTATGTTTCTTTTTCAAACTATATTGGTTATCACTAGTATACAGGTAACTTTCAAGTCTTAGTATATATTCAAACACTTTAGACATAATACTGGCCAAAACTATTGACATATAGTTAGCTTTATTAGTGATTTTACCCTTTTTTATCTTTTAGTACTGGCACTAATACAACTGATAACATTGTATCTGGTAATACACCATGTGTATCAGTAAACCTGTAAAGCACGGCTAACAAAGGCACTAATCTATCACTACTAAATTTCAGATGTTCAGCAGGAATATCCTCGATGCCCGACTTATTACAATCTAAACATTTTATGGTCTGTTTAGTTTCAAATACACAACTCTTGTGTTTGGTTTATAGCTAGCACCACAATTAACATTATTGCTCTTATGTCCAGAATTGAATAACTGTAGTATTTTTTCCATAATTTGACTATATTCTCAGTCCCTGCTACATTTTCAGTGTTAGCAGGGAGACACGCATTGCGCTATTACTTATCGATTTTAATTCTTCCCAAAATTCTCTTGGATTCTTACTGGCAAGCTTTCTAGCCAGAGCATTCCTGCTTAACTTATCGTCATGAATTTATATACCTTAATGCATACTCAGTGGTGAGCTGCCAAAATTTTAACAACCGGTTCGCTAAGCTGCCAAAATTTTAACCACCGGGTTCTGTATAAAAAATTCTGAATTCGGCAATAAAAAACTGACAACCCTTCCCACCCCACCCTTTCGCAATTTTAATTAAATTAATTATCTCGCTATTTGCCTTTTTCAAGTGTGTGCATTTTATGATTCAGCTAGGTATTAATAACTGCATGACAATTAATTAGTATAGTTAATTAGAGAAATAGACGTTTCTAATGAAATCAGAAAAGAATTATTTAATAAAAACCGATGAATCATATCTACATACCGTATTTTCCGGCATATAAGGCGCGCTTTTTTCCCCCCAAAAAGTGTCAGAAAATCACCCTGCTCCTTATATGCTCAGGGTCAGGGTCAGGGTCAGGGTCAGGGTCAGGGTCAGGGTCAGGGTCAGGCTTTTGGTTACCGGCAAGTATTATATTTTTTAATTTTTTTTCAAGAATATGCCTGCCAAAATTGGGGTGCGTCTTATATGCTCGTGCGCCTTATATGCCGGAAAATACGGTAGTTAAAATTAAATTGCTGTCAACTTTAGCAATGAATTATTAGGCAAAACATAAATATCAGTACATCTATGCTTTTAAATTTTTTTTTTTTAAATTTAAGCATTTTTACGTACCTTATTATTACGGTAATAATTTCCAAATGGCTTCTTGGTTTTCTCCGTAAACTGTCGTTTTGGATACACGAACTCTGGTATCTAAAGCGGATCGATGACTTCTCATCCATGATTTGACATATGTTAACGGGTTCCAGAAGCTTAATGGTTTCCCCAACAAATTGATGATCATAAAGCATGATATGTGTTTAGTTAAACTTGCTCTTCTATCACTACAAATAATATTCATCACCGAAAAACCTCTTTCTGCTTCTGAGAGCTCTCTTCAGCGTCCAGCAAAAAAGTTAACAACCGGTTCTTATTTTCAAAAAGATTTTAACAACCGGTTCGCGCGAACCGGTGCAAACCGGGTCCAGCTCACCACTGATACTTGAATCTGACATTAGCCCTGTTTTTTAATACGGAGCCTTACCTTGACTTCCCTTGTTCATACCACGTTAAGAAAGCGTCTCTGGCCGAGACCTAAGCACCAGAGACCTAGACCGAAACCAGAAAAAAAGGTCGAGACCGGTCTCGAGTCTTGCCTCACTGCTGGATTCATTATGAAGTTTAGCCACATAATCATTCCAGCCAGGTCTACACGCAGAGTTTTTTCTCCTGAAGATTAAGTCTAAGCTAGCAAATGAGGCCCTTCTAGAAAGAACTGGCTAAGCGACAACAGTTAAAAACGTCAGTAAACGCAGTTAAAGTACCAACTTTGTCGTAACTTTTGAACTTTTTGAGATAGTCGAAATTGATACTTTTAACTGCGTTTCTGATTTTTTTTAAAACTTTTGTCGCTTAGCCACTTTTTCCTAGGAAAGCCTCGTATGTATAATAAAACCATTTAACTACATTTGATATGAACAGTGGTGTAGCTAGGAATAGAAGTCCATGAAAAATTTCACTGAGGAGCCCTCTTCTGAGGGGGGGGGGGCCATTCGTGAAATTTAAAACTTTACGTTGTTGGTTAATTTGGAACCAAAATATGTAAAGCCTATTAAGTTTCTCTGTCAATAATCAAATATAATGAGCAAGAAGGGTTACATTTTCTAATGCGAAGAGAAAAATTGAGCTAGGAGTACATATTTCAAAACATACGAAATCAGTATTAGCAAAAATAAACGTAGAGGAGTTTTTGAGACAGGTTTACATGATAATTATGAATATAATATGAAAAAATATCTTCAAAAATCTTCCTTCCTTCCTTCCTCAAATGATCGTTCCTTTCGTGGAGTTGCTGGAAATGAAAAAATATATACATATATCGTATTTCCCGGCGTATAACGCGCACTTTTTTTTCACCCAAAATACTCCAAAAATCACCCTGCGTTAAAATTAACTCGTTAAAATTGTACATGCGAAGTGAGGTAGGACTTAGGAGGTATATTTTTTCCTAAATTTTCTTTTCAAAATTAGGGTGCGTGTTATACGCCGGGAAATACGGTATATAAAAAAACATTTATTTACTTTTGTGTTTTCTAAATTTTGAAGACTATATATAAACTGTGGTCGTGGCATTTTGCCACCAACGTCACCCTATTGCTACCTCACTAGATATGAAATGTTTTAAGAATACCTCGTTAAAATCGGTTTTCTAAATTTCGCTTCTCCTCTTCCCACTCATAATGTCTTTAGTATGTTGACGCATTTTCCTTCCAAAAGCTCTCTTGAATACCGAGTATTTGAAATTTCTTTCTTCTTCTTCCTTAATTATGTCTCTGATATCCTTTTGAAACCGTTCAGATGCTTCGATGTCCCTCTTGTTGTCGATGAGCAATAGCTCCTTCGCTTTTTGCTTCTGTTAATGAGAATGAGGAATTAATACTCGAAATGTATTTTTGTATTTGCAGGAAGGAGGGGCCAATTAAGGGTGAACGCTCGCAAAAACGTCTCCTCCCCCCTATAGAGGAAGAGGAGAAAATCAAGATCCAAGGTTTTAGAGATGCCTGGACACACTGCTTTTGAAAGTTGGAGGTCATAGACGAGGGAAAGATGGATCGAAGAAGATTCAGAGTTGACCGCTTGAGGAAGAGTGAAAATATCGATTGATCCATGCATTAGAGAGCTGGACAGAAAAAGAATGAGACTGTCGAAAGTGTGGTACTGCGTGCTCCCCTTAAAGGAGGAGGCATGCAGTTAGAGAGTTCAGAAGAGCAGTGTCCGTTATAATAGCGACAGCAAACAGAAAGCGAGGCAACATTGCGGTGGAGAGAGACAGAGACAGAGACAGAGACAAAAAGCCTTTGATTCCATCGGTCAAGTAGAGCTGTGTGGGATGAGCCACCCAACGCATGAGAAGCTTACTCCATACAGGGGTCGTCAAGACCTCTGTACAGACACACTACCTGAGTGGAGATGAAGAAACTGCGGAGCCGGTACAGCACACCTACCTTAAGAAGCTCGTTTTAGAAAGAGAGTATATGTGATCTTTCCAGTAAAGATCACGAGAAAAGGAAAAACCAAGAATGTTAAGAGAAGAGCAAGGATTGAGTTGTGTATTGTCGAAGGTAAGGGGATAGTCGTGTGAAAGATTATGAAGATTATGAAGATTATGAAGAATGGACAAGTAAAAGAATTGAATTTTTGAGGCATTGTCAAAAAGTTATGACACGCTTTCAAATTTGGTACAACTTTAAAACTGCATTTTCTGGCGGTTTTTTAATTTTGTCGCTTAGCCACTTCTTCCTAGGAGTGCCTTATATAATGTAAGCAAAATTTGTGCATGGCTGAGAAGAACGAACATAACTTACTTCTATCATTTCGTTCTGTTTAAAGTTTTCATACATTTTATTGCTATATTCAATATTTTCTGCTTCCCCTCTCTCCAGGTCTTTTTCGCGCAACATGGCATCGCGTTTTTGAATGCAACTGATGGAAGAAATTCCTTTTTATTATGTTATTGTGAAATTAACCCCACGGAGAAGATCAGAGGGGAAAGGGTTCAATATGCAGACATCACTAAATGAGGCTGTTACCCTGCAATCCCTGCACGTTGAGTGGTAAAAACATTCATTCAGTGGTGTCTGCGTTATAAGAATAAGCAGTGCTCCATACAGTATACGGTAGGGATCACCTGAAGATCAGGGCCCTATGTATTCTTGTTTTTTGCTTTACAGTACCAAATATAATAATAAATTAAATTGAATGCCCGGTTAGGTCAACTGTACGCCCTTGACGATTGGTTAGGTTAAGTTGTGATAGTTTCGTTAGTTTTAACGAAGATATCATGGTAATTGAGATTGGGGCCTTGATCTTCAGGTGATACTACAGTAGTTCTTCCTTCCCGAGGGTGCTCGCATGTGAAAAGTTGATAAATCAAATTACAATGGCAATGGATCTCATTCTTGGGTGACCTACGTCATGTGCACGTAACTTTCTTGTAAGGTTAGTGATAAGCTACTTTGGGTCTGAGTCGTAGTTGGATGGGGGCTGTCCCATAGCTTCAGATGCTGTAACAACCCGTGGTTCGGATTCCACGTTAAACTGTAGGTTCTTTCTTCCATGTGGCCCTGGCTGTTAATACTGAGAGAAAATCATGCAATTAACAACTCATTCTTGGATGAAGAACGAAACGGGGATTAACCGAGACTGGGAAGCCATATACCGCATCTCATACTGAGTAATCAGGTACTCATAGATGCCAGAATCAAAAGGGACCACACACAATCAAGCACCCATTTACTCGACGTCTGGGTGAAGATCGGTAATGACGCGGGTCGACACAAAATATCATTCGCGTATAAAAAAGAATTAAGCTCCAGGCCACGGAATGCTTATAACATCTTAAACATCTTTTAACATCTTAACAGATTTAGTTTAGTTCAGTGAAATAAATGATACGTACAGTTTATCTAGGGATTCTCTGAGCTTTTTCTGAGTCTCTCTGAGTTTGTACTTTCTTGCTTCATCTTCTTCCTTAGCTTTTATGTCGTCTCTCAAAAGTTTATCATCCATCAAAAAATTCTGAATTACCGCCTCCTTTTTTGCTTGTGACTTTTCTTTTATTTGCTGTTTTCTAATATTATTTACCTAAAAAATATATGTGCGTGCCTATTAACACCACAAAATAGCGCATTTAAAATCATCATCATTTAACCAAAATTGAGAATGGAACAGAATTTGTTATATTCAAAACGTTATCATCATTTGTAAACCACTGAAATGTAAATACAATAATTGTACTTAACGCATTTTTGTTACTATGTCGACAGAACAAACAAACAAACACTTTATTTCATACTCAATAGGTACAAACATTATACAAGAGGTTCATAGAAGATTAAGGAGATAGTTGTCTGAAGCACTGACGAAGTAGGCCAGTGAATCACTATAATGAACATACAATTGCCTACGTCAATACTTCCAGATTTGAGATGTTAAGATGTCAGTTTATTGAATGTTTTCCTAATGTGATAGTCTGGAACGTCAAATTTTTAATGTCCTCTGTTTGTTTGGTTCAATTAGCGTAAGTTAGGTTAGGTAAATTTACGTTAAACAGGTCAGCTTAGTTTGAATTGAAACAAACGCAAAAAGTAGCACTGTTAATCTCTAAATGTTCAGACTTCAGATCACCATAAAAAGTTAAAAAGTGGGTATAACTCCAGTCTGATTAATACAGGTGCAGTAAAACAAAATATCATTACCTCTGCAGCATTATGTTTAAATGTATTAGCTTCCTTGTGGCTGTTGATGAGAATTTTCAACTTTTTAAGATATTGGCGCCTGTCTTCGAGAAATTTAAGTTCCTTTTCGCCATTTTTAACATGGTCATTTGAGTGTTCATCCGTGAGGAGCAAATGAAAGAACTTATCTTCACTTTCGTTCAGTTTTCCTGTGACTCTAGTCTTAGACGAAGTATTGAAGGGTTTTTCATTCTTAGGATGAATTCTGTTCTGGGGATTTAAGGTGAACTTATAAATAATCGTATGATGGTGGTCGACATTCATCTTAACAAATTGATATGTAGAAAGTGTAAGGCCAGCCGCGTACAAGATCGTCTTGCGACTCGCGACTGATGATTTGGGTCGTGACGACTAAGTCGCGTGTGATTTTAGATTTTACGCGAACTGCGTCTCGGTCGCTGCAGTGTGCGGGGGGACTCCCATTCTATCAATGTAAAATCATACGTGACTTGAGTCGTCACGACCCGAGTCGTGAGTCGCAAGACAATCTTGTGTGTGGCCGGCCTAAATTTACATGAAAAATGCCGTAGAGAAAATGAGATTACGAGTGAAATTTCTGTCATGTGACGGAGCGAACCTACAACTTTACGTAGGATCCGAACCACGGGTCGCTACATAGTCTGGACATAGAGGACAGTCTCCCATCCAACTACTATCCAGACCCATTATCGCTTAATTTCGCTGATCAACGGAAAGCGGTGTTTCGATATTGGCTTTAACGTAGCCCTTCTATAATGGATTGGTAGAGAGAAGGTAGGATTATGTTGTTGGGTTTATTTTATGTCCTTTGCTACCTCTTCGGTCAATAAGACAGCTGTAACAACACCAACCCTCATTTCCTTGAACTGAACTGGAAGGTTAAGTTGGAAAAACTTCATTCTAATACAATACATGAAAATGTTCTGTATTATCATGAAAGCTATCTTCAATTTCCAAAGTTCTTCACGACATCCGAGTTAAAGATAAAATAACCTTACACACACACACACACACGTGCGCATCTTCACATAAGCGAGGTACCGACTTTTTAAAATCCATATATCTAAGAGACTAATTAACTAAATTTAATTTAACCTAACCTAAAGTGGACACCTGTTCACCTTAGTGCCATCGAACCGAGAAGGGCGTGAAAGTGTTTCGAATGCGATTGAGGGCTCGAAGGATGGTTTCTGTTAAATCATTAAATAGTGAAGTATTCGCTAACCTAACTTAATTATACCAAAAGTGTTACCTTCCCTCCCTCCCCCCGGCTTTCCCCGAAAAATTACCCCACTACATCTGTCAATTATCAACACACTACTTCACTTATGTCCAGTTGTCTGCGTGCGCCCACTGCGTGTATGTATACTGTAGATATATATTTTTTTTTTTATTAGGGTTGTTTAACCTTTTTTCGTAACATCTAAGATCATATGACGGAGGGGACCTACAGCTTTACGTGGGATCCACGGGTCGCTATATAATCTGGGCGCGGAGGACGGTCTCCCATCCAACTACTACCCAAACCCAATGTCGCTTAACCCTTTAAGCCCTGAAATTTTTGTAGGGTTAAGTTATGAATGCTTGTATTTGAAACGTTAGCAATTTGTACCTTCAGTCCTTAAAGGGTTAACTTCGCATATATACGAGTATATATATGATAAAACTCAGAATGGTCCCCTGAGATAACTTTTATGGAATACACAGACCTGATGTGCATGGAACAAGGAACTCTTCTGGGACAATTAAATCTACTATAGTCCGAATAAGTAATGATAAATGGCAAATACTAAAGTTTTTTTTCTTGATGGAAGCCCACCGTGGGCAGTGGGTCACTAGCAAAGAAGCCCCAAATTATAGCTTCCCTCACCAACTATCTGCTGAGCAGATAGAACCAAACTTTGGGACAGAGTCTAGGATTTAAAGCTAACCTAGATAACTACATTCGGAACCTCAATATACGCAAGAAAGTCGTTGTATTTACGTCCAATTGGATTCGTATTAAAGCAAAAATACAATACAATAATTACTATTTGGCGGGGGGGGGGGCGAATTGAATCCGACGTAACTACAACGAGTTTCTTGCATATATTGAGGTTCTGAATGTAGTTGTCTATGTTAGCTTTAAACTCTAGACTCTGTCTCAAAACTGAGTCCTATCTGCTTAGCAGATAGTTGGTGAGAAGCTATAATTTGGGGCTTCTTTGCTAGTGGCTTCCATTGAAAATGGAGAAACTAGTATTTGCTTATTCGGACTGCTTTTCACTCCACCTTAGACCTATAGTTTAACGTGGAATCCGAACCACGCCCCATCAGCAGCCCAGCGTCTTAACCACTAGGCCACCTAGGGTACCCATTTATCTACCAACCACTTTTTTTTTATTGTGTGGAAGGATAAACAGCTGGGTTTTACTGCGCGCCGGCTGCCGTCGGGTCTCGAACCCGGGGCCAATGGATTCGTAGTCAGCGATGCTAACCACTACACCACCGAGGCGCATATATATATACAGTATATTGTGTGTGTGTTCAGAATTTTAAAAACTAAAATGAAGAACGACTTTTCAGATGCTGAAAGAGTAGTAGTTAGCTTCTCAGATACAATATCAACGAAAGCAATTCAATCTACGCATGCGCTTGGACTGAGTAGAAGAATTCCAGTTTGGAAGATCAACACATCATCCATTCTTTTTACTTTTCCTAAAATAAATGAATAGAAAGTTACTTTAATGAACCCGACACATTATTTGAAACATTTTTAATTAATGGTTCGTATTTGTATGAAAATGAAATGAAAAGGTTTATTGGCAGACTATATAGAGTCCATATGACAAATATTATTAATACAATGACAGTTCACATACTAAGGATAGAAATATATATACAGTTGATTAGAAATAATAAACGTTCATAATTCTAAACGTTCATACCTTTATCTCGGAAAATGCGGAAGACGGACTACAGTGTTCGCGTAGCTTGGTTATCCTCTTTCGTAACGCTGCGTCATTTGCATTGAGGGAGCATCCGACAGCCACGGTTGGCGCCAATGATTTGTCGAGTTCTGAATCAACTTCTTCCGGAGTTTTTATTAATGATAGGTTATGGAGCTGCTTGTTTTCTTGTGTAGAAAATGTGTAAGGCAAGTTGCCATGACTATATCGAGTCACGTCTCTAAAGTCTGCTTTATTATCACTTGTTTCTCTTGTCCACTTCGTAATTTTAGTCGACATTTTGTTTACAGATTTAGGTTGCCATGGCAACAGAATATTACTTCAAACAGGTAATATCTTGCAGATGTTCCATGCACCATGCGTCGCTCTCTCTTTACACGGAGGTCAGGCTGGTGGCTCCATCTCTAGACCTGACGATGTAAGATAGAGTTAACATGCTGAACTTTCTACCTCACATAACCAGGTACACCCGGCTCATCCGGAACTGTTCTGAGCCAACCTTGTGGGTTTGCATCATTCATTTATTTCACGTGTTTAATTACGAAATTCATTCCATATATATGGGAATGAATTCAGAATGGTTCCCTGAGGTTTTTTTATGATACACACAGACCGTGCATGGAACAAGGAACTCTTCTGGGAAAATTAAATCCACTATAGTCCGAATAAGTAATAGTAAATGACAAATACTATAGTTTTTTCTTTTTCATGATGATAGCCCGACGTGGGCAACGGGTCACTCGCAGAGAGGTCCCAAAAATATAGCTTCTCTCACCAGCTATCTGCAAAGCAGATAGGATCCAACTAGCATCATGAAAAAGGAAAAACTATAGTATTTGTCATTTACCATTACTTATTCGGACTATAGAGGATTTAATTTTCCTAGAAGAGTTCCTTGTTCCATGCACGGTCTGTGTGTAACATAAAAAAAACTCAGGGAACCATTCTGAGTTCATTTCCATCATGAAACGGACATGTTATGTGCCTTGAAAAGTGGGCGCTCAATTCTGCCAGTTGAGGTTTAAGTTTTGGTTTTTTGGCTAAAAATATAATAGTTACCCCTTTTTCTTTGATGAATTCAATCTGACGCAAAGGCAGCGAGTCTTTTGCTTATATTGAGGTTCTAAATGTAGCTGGGCTAGGCTGCTTTAAACCCTAGATCCTGTCCCAAAGCTGGATCCTATCTGCTTTGCAGATATCTGGTCAGGGAAGCTATATTTTTGGGACCTCTTTGCGAGTGACCCTTTGCCCACGTCGGGCTAGCATCATGAAAAAGAAAAAACTATAGTATTTGTCATTTACCATTACTTATTCGGACTATAGTGGATTTAATTTTCTTAGAAGAGTTCCTTGTTCCATGCACGGTCTGTGTGTATCAAAAAACCTCAGGGAACCATTCAGAGTTAATTCCCATATATAATATATATATATATATGCGCCTCGGTGGTGTAGTGGTTAGCGTCGCTGACTACGAATCTATCGGCCCCGGGTTCGAGACCCGACGGCAGCCGGCGCACAGCAAAACCCAGCTGTTCATCCTTCCACACAATAAAGAAAGTGGTTGGTAGATAAATGGGTACCCTAGGTGGCTTAGTGGTTAAGACGCTGGGCTGCTGATGGGGTGTGGTTCGGATTCCACGTTAAACTGTAGGTCTAAGGTGGAGTGAAAAGCTTGACCTTCGTCAGAATGAACAATTCGGACGGAAGCTAACCAAAAGTTATATATACCGTATATTATTATAATATAATTGAAAAATAAATATTCCTATGATTTCGGACTCGTTCCTTGTTCCATGCACGGTCTGTGTGTATCATATACACACACACACACACACACACACACACACACACACACACTGTAGTTTAATTTCCGATGCTGCCCAAATACTTGATTTTTAGGAAGAGCGGTCTTTTAGAATAAAATAAACGTATACAAGCCCTCTTCTTATCCGAAGACCTACACAAGGTCACCGATAAAGGTTTCGAAAATATAAAAATTCTCCCCAAATTTAGTGTTTTCACGAGAGCATTTTCCTTCCTAAACGTTTAAAAAAAATTTAAAATTCCTCAAAATTAAAAGAATAATAAAAAAGTTTTCATTATGAAAAACGTTTGAGAAAGTTTTGTTTTCCGTGTACAAAACGAAGGCCACGCTACCCCTACCCCCTCACCCCACATCTGTGGCAGCTCTTGTAGAATATTTAACTGAACTTTGCCAAAACCTTGACCATGTCAGGAACTCGGGGGATGATACAAAAGTTCGTTGGCTCTGTAACAAGGCGCCATTAACCCTTTACGTATAAGTCCTCCAAAAAAGCTAGTCTTATATTCTATATTAAGCGACATAATATCTACCTATGTCTAAATTTAATATTTATTTTTATTACATTAATAATTGTTTTAGTCTGGCACAATTCTTTTACAAATATATATATATATATATATATATATATATATATATATATATATATATATGTGTGTGTGTACGTATACTCTTTGTGTGTGTGTATGTATGTATGTATGTGTATGTGTGTGTGTTTATACTAATTAGCAATAACACAACTAAAATTATATAGCTCTTTGGTGTATCTCGTTCCACGCTCCTATAAACACAGCTGAATCATTTACTCTTTCTATACAACACACAGGGGCCTACAATTAACGTGGGAATTTTACTCCCATTACTTTCAAATCTCTTGTTTATTGAACTTAAAGGAGAAAGTCTCAAATGTGAGTCGGTTCGGTTCCCGATTCTCGTCTCTGTCATTCATTACGGATAGTGGAAACGCGTTTTATGGATATTTCGATATCCTGTTTCAACGCGTCTTGTAAATAATGTGACGACATCACTTCCTTATAAGGGTAAAACACTAGTTTTTTTTTACCCTTTATAACCGTTTGTGTAAGAGTCGCTAAACTGCCTTGTCAATATTTACTGTCGTTGTCTGAGTGAAGCGAAATAAATCAATTGGGTGTAAATAAGAATTAGAAGCCATTTAAACGGTGGTATATTTCACACATTTGTCTTATTACACTACAAATGATTAACAGTTTATAAATACAATTTAAGATGATCAAATGATTTTCACACACACACACACACACACACACACACACACACAGGGATTAATACGGGACATTGCTGCTTTCAGTGGTGATAAAATACGTACGAAGACCTCGTCAGTACATTAATCCTCTATTTGCTTGGCAATACTACCTCGAGCTGTCCGTTCCCCGAAATAGGCGTTGGGAAAAAATGTTATTTTCCATCTTGCTTCCACGTGAATTGTAATTACAAATGTCTTAAGCATTGATTCATATATATATATATATACTGTGTATATATATATATAATATATATATATATCTATCAGAGAGAGAGAGAGAGAGAGAGAGACCTCCGTTTTCATGAATTAGAATAGCAAAAAAAAAGGTTAGGTAAAAAAAATAGCAGCGACAACATTAAAAAAAGGTATTAAAATAAAAGATGTAAACATTTTTCTCGTTTGATGATGAAAAACAATGAAAAAAAAAGGTTTCCAAAAATTATCAGAAAATTCTTAGTAAAGTTTGCCAACACCAGGTGGCGCAAATCACTTGAGATGAGCAAGCAGGAAGGAGATGGAGAAGGGACTATCGTACAGGGGGGAGGATACATTTGTAGCCTTTGTATTTTATATATATATATATATATATATATAAAATATAATATAATATAATGTGTGTGTGTGTAAATTGTAAAATAAAACCTTTTTGATTCACACTCGAACTATTAACGCGTGTATTTCGAGCATTGAGAAATATACATATATAGGGTGTCCATAAATTATCTTTACAAATTCAATTTAAACGGTTTGAATTTATAAAGATAATTTACACACACACACACACACACACACACACACACATATATATATATATATATATATATATATATATATATATATATATATATAGGGTGTCCAGGCTTTAATGGCAATAAAATACATTTATAATGTTTTATTTTATTGCCATTTAAGCCCGGACATCCTTTATATATATATATATATAACTTTCAATCTTTCATGCGTTCCGCGCGATGATTCCTCATTTCACGGAGGTCAGGCTTGTTGCTCCTCCTCTTGAGTTGGTCTGATGAAGTAGAGTTTCCTGTGTAGTCTTTACTTTCAGAACATGACACGTTCTTCCTTTCCGACTTTCAACTGTTGTTTGAGTGTTTATGGAGTTCAAAGTGAGAAGATTAGAGACTGACTTATACCCAGTGTTGGGAGTAACGGCGTTACTTTTTGAGTAGCTGTAGCGGTAACACTGTTACTTTCGAGGAGATGTAACGAAAATAGTAACGGCACTATTTTTTAGAGCGATTTCAATCGTTACTCGCTACTCGTTACTTGTTACTTTTAAACTGGTCATTTGACTAGTATCATTTATTAGCTGTTAATTAGCTTTTAGCTCCTCCGAACGAGGAGAATTATCAGATGCCAATTTTGAAAAACTAGTGGTCCTGAAATCGAACAACGCACTCCTAAAAAGTCTGCAAGATTTAGTTTTTTTTGGACGGGCTATTTTTGGATTTGAGTTTGATTTTTTTGTCAGAGTATAATTTGGTATTATTAAGGCTTTTTTACTCTTTAGTCTTTTCTTAAAGGTAACGGTAGCGGTAACGGTAACGCGTTACTTTTTCATAGAATTAACTGAAGCGCTAACGACGTTACTTTTTTATCAATGTAAGGTAGCGGTAACGCCGTTACTTATAAAAAGTAACGTGCCCAACTCTGCTTATACTATATTTTCCAAGTGTAAATAATGTTATACCCCTCTCTCTCTTCTTCTTCTTTCCAGCTAATATAAGTTAAATTCACGTAACCTTTCCCAGTAATTTAGTTCTTTGCATCCATTAATATTGGCTGTGAAGCTTCTCTGAATCCCTTCTAGTTGGCTAGTGTCTTCTTTTTTATATGAGGATGTTAAGACTGAGCAATACTCCAATTTGGGTATGATCAATGTTTTCAACAGAGGGATCATTATATTTCTATCCCTTCTTTTAAAGGTTCTCAGTATCTGTCCAGTTATTGTTTTTGCTCTCTTTACTGCTATCTTATTTTGGGTTTCAAATCTCGCTCATCAGTCATTATAACTCCTAAAATCTTTTGCGTTAGAATTTCTCTGAATTTCTCTGAATTTCTCTGAATTTCTCGTCTATTTGGGGCATAATTTTTTCCTTCTTCCTTATGTTAATAGTTAAAATTTCTCGGTGTTAAATTTCATATTGTTGACATATATATATATATATTTTTTTTTTTTGCTCCTGAAGAATCCTGCACCAGGAGTGATAACTGGAGGTGTCTGCAATACAAACTAACGAAAATTGCAATCAATTGAATATGGAGGTTCTTTGGACGAGACTAACACGGAACATTGTTGCTTTCACTGGTGATGAACCACGTACGGAAGCCTCGTCAGTACTTTGACCCCTTATTTGCTTGACAATGTTACTGCGAGCTGATCGTACCCTGAAATGGGCGTATGGGCGGAATGATGCTCTTTGTGAAAAAATGTTTAACTCTTCATATTTCCATTGAAACTATGACTGTATCGAGAGAGAGAGAGAGAGAGAGAGAGAGAGAGAGAGAGAGAATCGTTTCTTTTCTTCAGTGACATTTTGACCATTTTTAATTATCAGTTTTCAACACTTTATTCTCGAAGTCAGTCATTCGTTCGAGGCTCGAAAAAGACCTGGATATAAATCACCGCATTTTAAACCACAACCACGCGCGTAGACATACACATCACCTTTACGTAATATGAGACACCGAATAAATAAAAAAAATATATATATATATATATATATATATATATACACACACACACACACACACAGGGGTGGTCCAGAAGTCCTGCCTCATTTTAGTGGATATTCTAGCATTACCCCCTCGTGAAGCAGTACTTTTGGACTACCCTCTATATATATATATATATATAATTTAGTATTTCATATTTTGTGTGTAATATCAACGGCATAAAAATTTAATATCCAAACTTCAAACTATATATGAACGTACAGTTGCGTGAAAAAAAAACGCCTCGGAATATGAAATTTCTAAATTGATAATAATTGGGTTTCGTTTTGAAAAATTCTTATTTAGTGTCACCAAAAAATAATGAAATATATTTAAAGAAAAACAGAATATTGGCAATTAGTAATTTTTTATGCGTCTTGGAAATTTTGTTTTGTAGGCGAATTTTTTTCCGAAACTATGTATAATTTAGTTTTTAATTATTAACTATCATTAATCGCCGTCGTCATTAATAATTATTATTAATGTTTTTTCTGGTTGGCAACACGAGTGATTCAATTAATTAAGATTTATAAATAGCCATGCCTAACCTCCATTGAAGGAGTAGGTCAGACTAACCCATATTATAAAGACCGGACAGGTCTACAGGTTAGATTACGAGATTTATTTATTTAATCTGCCAGGTAGGTCTAATTAAACAGTTACATTCACTGATTCATCCTGTCGTACCACAGAAGCGTACCTGAGAAGCGTACCCTATACTCGAATTTAATTGTTAACAAAAAAAATTTTAGTCACACCTTTGGCTACACGTTAAAATTAACATTATGTTACTTATTAATGTATATTTAATAATAATAGAAGCTTCAAGGACAATAGAAATGGATCTCCAGCTACAAAATTAGCAGACATTTTAGTTGTGGCTCGAATTCGCTTTTGAGAGATCAAAACGTTCAATTAGTATAAAAAGATCGAAGACGAATAATGGTAGGCAGTTGAGGGTCAACATTCTCCATTATTTGATTAATAATAATAATAATTATTATTAACATTTTAAATCAGGGGTTCCCAAATGGGGGTACGCGAGAAAGTTCCCAGGGGTACGTGACATCCTGCTTTGGAACTAACTTTCACGTGGAATAGTAATACTCTCAAAGGACAGTGTAGCGGCTACATCGTATTTTGAGCAATTTTGAGTAGGGGTGGTGGTACGGGGCACTTGCCAAAGCTATCGAAGGGTACGCAGCCGAAAAAAGGTTTGGAACTCCCTGTAGACTTAAATGAACATATTTGTAGGACATGAATTTTACTAGGTTAAACTTTCAACAGATTCACTCGCTCAGTGTACGAGCACCTCGAAGCCTTATTGTCAAGCAAATTGTATAGTGTCAGTATACTAACGAGACTGCCGTACGTAGCTCATCACTACTGGTCGAAATAATAGTTGAATTTATTTCGTTCAAAGTCTTGTCCCTAATCTTCATACTTGCGTTTAAGCTGCCTAAATCGTAAAAGTTCTTTATATTCTGAAATTTGGATGCATGGTTTATCAGGAGCGAGATGTCTCTCAGGTTTTTTATTTCCTCCTTGAGGACATACAAATGCATCGAGGATACATTCATAAAACTCTGAACTTGCTACACACAAACTGTACCCAGAAACTCCAAAAATTCATAATTGACAATTTCTTACCTTTCATTGTTACGTTGTAGAAAGTGGCAAAAAGAAAAAGCTTCTTTCATTCCTAAATATTCTATGAATTAATATAAAGTTCTATAATAATAAAACATATGAAGCCCTCCTAGGAAGAAGTGGCTAAACGACAAAAATAAAAAAAACGCCAAACGCAGTAAATATTTTTTTTAACATAACTTTTGGACTTTTGAAAATATTTCGGCGAAATATCGGCGTTTTTTTAATTTTGTCGCATAGCCACTTCTTCCAAGGAAGGCCTCATATGAATCATTAAATTGGTAACCCCCTTTTCATCCATTTATCACTATCTAATGGCCCGACTTTAGGAATTAATTGCAAAAATTAATATAAAAAGTAACCGATTAGTGAGAGTTTTATCCTTTTGAAAGGCTCGTGTATTTACCTTGCGGAATTCCCAATATACTGATTTGTATTAGTAGTCGAGATGGGGGGGGGGGGGGGGGGTCATGTACATAAGACACCATTCAAAAAATTACTACATTACTTCATTAATTTACATTTAATATAGGCCTATACTAGGCATTTAATTAATAAATAATAACATATCAGCATTAACAACCACAAGAACACCTCCAACGACCACAACCACAATAATTGTCTCAATACACTCTCAAAGACATGAATTATTGACTAGATTTGTTTCCTATCTATTGACAAACTCACTCACTCACTCACACATAATATATATATATATATATATATATATTCCTCTGTGCGTCAGTATCTCAGGGAGAACGTGTAGAGTCGAACAAATATCTTTTCTTTATGTATTTTCAAAGCGATCATGTTCTCCATAAGTATAAGCCCTAATCTGCCTGATTAAATTATTATAAAAATAAAGCCTCTCAACATTTACATGCGGGGCGTCCGAATCCAAATAATATACATATTAAATTAAAAAAGCTTAATTAATTCTGCGTGTAAATCCACGTCAACCCACGTCAATCTAATCTATATTTCTACGTTTGGCGTACGCAGTATCTACTTTCCCCACACCCTCCTATTATCTATTAATAAATCTCTTCTATCCCCCCCTCCTCCATTGTACCCCATCCACTTTACTGTGTTTACATATGAAAGATTTCTAAAGAGATGCCCGATTTTTGCTTCCTACGGCAGGTGTTGGCTTGCCGTCAGTCTCCTTTATTTGTTTAACTTGCTAAACAATATTTACAGAGGTAATGGGGCATTAATGGGGCATCAACAGGGCATCAATGGGAATTAATGGGGAGGTTATGAGGGTTAATAGGGTATGTATCAATTCGAAACTTAAGTTTGGAGGAGAGACGGTGGTGTAGAAGTTTATTGATTGGTGTATATAGTTTCGTTATTTCGAAGAATGGGTATTTCTGTGATGTACAATTTTGGTGATTGTGGTGTACAATCATTGTGTGGGCATAGATTTTGGGAGTGAAATTATTTTTAATCTTTTTCTATAAAAAAATTAGTTAATGAAATTTAAAATTTAATTACAAGGTGGGACTGATATCCGTTTCTACCAAGCAGTGACGCGAAGTAAAAATTTTGGAGATCTGTGATTTTATACTAGGCCTATACATATATATATATATATATATATATATATATATAATATAATATAAAATGGCTCCAGAAAAATCCTTAATAAAGGCCATTCTAGTTTATAAAAGTTTCAACAACGCTTTTCAGCGACTTTTCCTCATTAATTTTACGAAAGCTGGTTTTAAAGATTTTTACCCTACGGCCTACATGCGCTTTTACCCTACATGCGTTTTTCCCCTAAACGCGTTTTTCCCCTAAACGCGTTTTTACCCTAAACGCATTTTTACCCTAAACGCGTAATAATAATAATATTATCGGTGTTCCGTCTAGAATATTCTGCCCTACTTATATAATTTGACCACCTCGACTTGTGAACAATTTGATACGATGCAGCGTTATATTCTAGAAGACTAGTTTACCTGTCTATCGTCTATCGTAAAAAAACGTGCATTCGTATACCACTGGTTTGCATTGCCGGCATGACTAAAGCAAGTGGTTATTATTGTGATTTTTCTCTCTTTATCGTGTTATATGATAGGCCACTGGGTATGTAGCCGAAGTACTGTATAACAAACAGACTGACACAAATTGTGGGTATTCTCAGCATATCTTTTGTCAATATACTTTCAGGTTTCAACACAAAGATACGTTTAATGCCTGAAAAAGGTCAGAAAGATCATTAACAGTGATGCTACGAAAGTCGCGTGCCCTTTCTTGTCATACCCGAAGTGATTGGATTCTATTAGTGACATCACTTTCACCATTAAAATGACCTAGTGTACCGTTCCTTACTGAAAGGCCTAATAACGCATTCGCAAAGTTGTGACCACGGAAATGGTAAGACCCTTGAATTTTAGAGAAATGGGGTGTTTTCCAATTAATGCAGATTTCAGCATTTCATATTAGGAGGTCGAAGGTTGCGTGAAGTCTATCTTTAAACCTACTATCCTCATTGTCTTCAGCCAATTGTGAAGTAGTACGGATAGGTGGTTATGGTGTGCCCAGTAATTCGGCATGACTGTAAAACAGATTTGACGTTCGTAGAGGGTGTTCATTCAGATTCTCCGAGGTAAGAGGACACCTCAAAGATCCATTTACATATACAGGGTGAGCGAAAAGTCCCTGTGCACCTGCGAGAAGTGTAGTGAACCTGTACCTGCACTGTGTTGGAAGTGGACAGGTGCACAGGGACTTTCCGCTCACCCTGTACATCATACCACTAAACCCTCGCCTTTAATCTGTATTTATTCTAAGATGAAGCTTCGCGTCGCATGGAAGAGGCGACGGAACAATTCTGGTCATCCCAGAGCTCCGAGAGGAATCTCAATAAGCATATGTAGGAGCACCTATATAGATCGGAAGCCGAGAACATACCCTTCCACGTCCCTCCAAAATATAGAACCGTTTGAAGGAAGCTTACGGAGATATGGCACAATCTAAACGGCAGTTATTAAAAATTTTGAGAATTCCATGACACACACAAAGTTAAGGCACTTGTCACTGCAAAAGATAATGCCAAAACAGGCACTGAAAGAGTTCCCTTAATTTCCTTATTGTATTATTATTATTACTGTATTTTATCAGGGTAGCCAAATTAATTGTTTACATAGCCAGATAAAAAAAAAAGAAAAAAAAATGCTCACATCGTCCTGTAGTGAGAAAAATGAGGGGATCAATTGCTAAATTTTTGAAATTAGAATCCCATATATACACAATCCCCATTTTACTGCTAGAAAAATTCTTTCTCAAACGTATTCTCGCGTCCTTTTAAATACAAACTAAGTTAGAACCTAAAAAAAATTGAGAACCGATTTTTAATCATATTTACCGAGAGAAAGACGGCAGAATAGGCCCTCAACGCGATCGAGTTACGGTTAAAACGAGACTTTTCTTTTTGTATGGGATATTTTTTGCATGCCTTCGATCATAACAAAAAGGAAATGCTCAGGAAGAGAAGGAAGATAATGCGCTTAACAGGAAGTGCTTTTATATATATGAAAGTGAAAATGAAAAGGTTTATTGGCAGACTATAGTCCATATGACAAATATTATTAATACAATGACAGTTCATATACTAAGGATAGTATATAATTATATACCTTTGGTAACCTTTGGTTAGCTTCCGCCCGAATTGTTCATTCTGACGAAGGTCAAGCATTTCACTCCACCTTAGACCTACAGTTTAACGTGGAGTCCGAACCACGCCCCATCAGCAGCCCAGCGTCTTAACCACTAGGCCACCTAGGTTACCCATTTATCTACCAACCACTTTCTCTTTTTTTTTTATTGTGTGGAAGGATGAACAGCTGGGTTTTGCTGCGCGCCGGCTGCCGTCGGGTCTCGAACCCGGGGCCGATGGATTCGTAGTCAGCGACGCTAACCACTACACCACCGAGGCGCAATATATATATATATATCCAAGTGATTTTTGAGGTAGAAACCTTAGTCCAGAGCTTTCCAAACTGGTGTGTCGCGACACATTAGTGTTTTTTGTATTTTGAACATTTTGATTTTTCTATCAACAAAATCGGCTACAAGATAAACCACCTACTGAAAAATTATCTGATTTTTGATATTTGATAACAAAAATTAATTAATGTGTCGTGAAAATTTTTATGCTTAAATAGTTTGTCGCCAACGTTAAAAGTTTGGAAAGCTCTGCCTTAGTCGAATAAGGAACAACAAAAATAGTCCATACACAAACATTTAATTTGCAGAGGTTTCGACATTTCAAATGTCATCCTCAGTGCTAAAAATGAGATATACTCGTATATATATACAATTAAAACCAATTATGAGCTTAAAACAATTGAAATATTCCCAAATATCACCGCGAAAAACCATGAAATTCTACAGTTAATACATTTAAAATATAAAATATCGTAAAAGGAAGTATAAAAATGGGGCTTACATTTAAGATAAGAAAAGAATAAATGTAAATAAAACCATTAGAAATAATTTACGGAAATTTATGGAAAAGTTTCAATGTAAAATCGTAAAATTTTAAAAGGAACAAATCAGGTACAAATTATTCAATCACAGACACAGCAAATACTGGGAAAAAATTAGAAAAAATTTTGTTAATGGACACTAACTTGGTTGGTTGGTTGGTTGGTAGTGGCGGGTAAAGAAAAATTTTATTGAAGGATATTGATGTTGTGGAATGGGGGTATATAATGATTTATATCCGGTTTATGCTTAAAAATGAGTATGATTTTTAAGAGGGGTAGGAAGTTAGTAGATTTAATTGGGTCGTCTAACTGATGGGATTGGGAACGTATATGTGATTGGGAGAGATTCGCGAGTCTATTACAAGTCTATCGCAAACACGTTCCCACTCCCATCAGTTAAATCACCCAATTAAGTCTACTAACTTTACAATAATTACTAAAGGCCAATAAATACGACATACCCCTCTTAGAAATCATACTCATTTTTAAGCATAAACCGGATATAAATCATTATATACCCCATTCCACAACCTCAATATCCTTCAATATAATTTTTCTTTATCCACCCACCAACCAACTAACCAAGTTAGTGTCCATTAACAAAATTTAAAATTTTTTTTTTCCCATTATTTGCTGTGTCTGTGATTGAATAATTTGTACCCGATTTGTTCCTTTTAAAATTTTACGATTTTACATTTGAAACTTTTCCATAAAATTCCCGTCAATTATTTCTAATGGTTTTATTTACATTTATTCTTTTCTTATCTTAAATGTAAGTCCCATTTTTATATTTCCTTTTACGATATTTTATATTTTAACTGTATTAACTGTAGAATTTCATGTTTTTCGCTGTGACATTTGGGAATATTTCAATTGTTTTAAGCTCATAATTGGTTTTAATTGTATATATATACGAGTATATCTCATTTTTAGCACTGAGGATGACATTTGAACTGTCGAAAGCTCTGCAAATTAAATGTTTGTATATGGACTATTTTTGTTGTTCCATATATATATATATATATATATACACACACACGTCGATATAAACGTATATGATAATACATTAAATCCATACATATACTAAGGAAATATATACAGGAAATTGACAGTATAATGAAGGCATTTTTAAAAATTATCAAGACATAAATACACGGCTCGTGTGTATTTTTATTCATTTGTCCTTCTACTTCCCTATTTTTCTCTATTAATTTTTCATGCGGGAAGGAGGGGCCAAGGGCGATGCCCGCAAAAGCGCCCCCATCCATAGAAGAAAGCCAAATTTATATGTATTTTTATTTATTTTCCATTCCTTCATTAATTATTTTGTCATTCCTTTATTCTTTTGTTTTATTTTTATTTATTTTTGATTTTTATGTGGGTGCCACACTGTCGTGGCACTCATTTTCTTACGATTAATCTTCACGCCTCATCTCGTAATTCTGAGCCGCGCAGAGAAAACACTCATCGCCTGCTTCCAAGGATAAAATTACTTTTTCCCTCTTCATTTGCTTTGGTACCACCCATTGTGACCTGACCTCTAACGCCACCTGACCCTTTCCCTCTTGGCACCGTGCCTATAACCTCTTGAGGGCTTCCTTAACACTTCGTGAGTATTACTTGAATAACACTCAAGTTTCAAGTATCTATATGGATGGTGATAGATTTACGCTAAAAATTTATGTGAATATAGAAATGCACACAATATATATATACACCTATATATGAGAGAGAGAGAGAGAGAGAGAGAGAGAGAGAGAGAAGAGAGAAGAGAGAGAGAGAGAGAGAGAGAGAACGAACTTGCGATGCATCTTGCTCCTGAAGAATTATGCACTTGGACAGATAATAACGAAGTATTTGCAATACAAACTAACAAAAATTGCATACGGATATGGATGTTCTTTGGACTAAACTAACACAGACCATTGTTGTTTTCAGTGGTGATGAACCACGTACGGAAGCCTCGTCAGTTCTTTGACCTCTCCATTTGTTTGGCAATGCTACGGCGATTTGCTCGTACCCTGAGATGGGCGGAATAATGCTCTATGTAAAAAGATGTTTAACTCTTTATATTCCCACCTAAACTGTGATTGCATCGATGACTATATGTATATATATATATATATAATTATAATTAGGGTGGTTCTTATTTTTCGAAATTGCAAATTTCACCGTCTCACTCCCTCAGTATATTCCATTTGACAAAAAACAAACATGCAAAATCTCAAGTAATTATAAATATTCTTATCGGTGCCGCACAAGGACTCAAGTTTAGTTAATTATTGAAACAAATACACGAATTTTTTATTAGCGTTCCATTATAAGGGCAAATAACGGCAGTCAAAGAAGAGCATAAACTAAAATAGACATTGACTACTGATTAATTAGAAACTGAATTGAACTAAACATTTTAGGACTGAAAGCAATGGTAAATTTGGTCAAGTAGGGATGGTTGCTTATGAGGCACCTTTCAATATTAATTGATTTTGATAAAACTTCTTTGGTACACGTTTTATATTAATAGAAAAAAAATGTGGGGCGAAACCCCGAGATTTTATATATTTAATTTTTCCTATAAATATAAGAACCACCCAATCAACCAAAATTTTGGGGGGGGTCTCACCCCGGCATTTTTTTCCTATTAATATAAAACGTGCACCAAACCAGCAGCCCAGCGTTTTAACCACTAGTCTACCCAGGGTATATATATATATATATATATATATATATATATATATATATAAATAAAATTTACCCTTTTCATTATATTAATATTGTGTATATTCTAGTAGAGACGCTGGTACCCTCCTTTTGAATGTTCACCTTTTTAGTTTCTCAGTTTTGAAGGTTCCCAGAAAATAGGACGGCACTCAACAGGGCCACGCCATTTTCGTATCTGCAAGGCATTGTTTAGGCTACCAGTTGTGAACATGTAAAGAAGAGCCAAAGCGAAGGTACGCTAAAGTCGGCAGGCCACGCTTTATAGAAGTTATTAATACTGCAACGATTCTATATTTAACGGTTATTTTATAGCAAATTCTACTATATTTAATTATTTTATAGGAAATGTCTATTATTATAAGTAAAATTGGATAAAAAGAAAATATTTTTGATGAATTAGAATTAATTGTATTTTCAGCTGATAGAATGATTGTTGCGCACTTTCGAAAGTCACATATAAAATATATAATATAGGTTTAATATACGAGGTCATCCTAGGAAGAAGTAGCTAAACGACAAAAGAAAAAGTATTCCAGAAAAGGCAGTTAAAGTTGTACCAATTTGAAAGTTGTCATAACTTTTGAAGATACTTCGACATTATAGCTTTAAAAGTTAAAAGTTATGGCACTTTCAAATGTTTTTCTAATTTTGTCGCTTAGCCACTTCTTCCTCGGACAGCCTCATATATACGAATAATTTTTCTTAAATTTTGTTAACTTTTTATTGATATTCAGGAGGACGCAGATTGAAATAAAGTGGTAGCCAGCACCACCCCTATAGAGACGCCGTCCATCGTCCTTTTACACTTTTCCATTAAATCGGAATTAAGATGGTGCCTCATGCACCTATCGAAACTCTGACATCAGCAATACCCCGTTTTAATAGGTAACCGAGCTAAGATTGAAGAGATTAAAAGGGAGATTATTACAAACTGATATTTCGAGTGATTCATATTTGTCTGATGTAGGATCACAACCTACAGGGTGACCCATAAGTCCCAATCGGTTATAATTAAAACTAAAATACAAAAAAAAAATCAAACCAAGTAAAAAGGTTATAATAAGTTTAAAATAATTAATAAATATTTCTAAAGTGGAAAATATAACATCACCACCACAAATATATTTTCCTTTATTTTTTTTTTTAAATCCGCTTGATAGAATTTCGCTTTAATTATAACCGATTGGGATTTATGGGTCACCCTGTAGAAATGGCTTCCCGAAACGTACGAAAAAATGTGTAATATATATATATATACAGGGTGTCCGAGAATTATCTGTACAATTTTTGGCTATTATTAAAAGTCAACCATGAAGTGTAGAAATTCCAGTGTTGTCCCATTTTACAGAGAATCTCAAAGTTTTTTCTGATACCAGGTTTTGACAAATTTTTTAGAAATTCCAGTGTGTCCGAAAATTACCTGTACAATTTCATCTTTTAATAAAATTCTTGATAACACACGTAAAATTCTTAAACAAGATTATTTAGAATCTGTATTTTCAAAAGTTTCTTTTATTAAAGTAACGTTGTTACAAACATTCGATATGTGCACCATTAGTGATTCGCAAAACATCCAATCGATACTCCAAATGTTGCCATGTACGCTGCAGCATATCCACATCAATTCGCTCAATAGTAGCTGTGATTCTTGCTTTTAAATCATCAATGTCTGTCACCCGCGCGTACATTTCTAAAAAACTTGTCAAAACGTGGTATCAGAAAAAACTTAATGAGATTCTCTGTAAAATGGGACAACACTGGAATTTCTACACCTCATGGTTGACTTTTAATAACAGCCAAAAATTGTACAGATAATTCTCGGACACCCTGTATATATTTGACCTAATTTTTATTTACTAAAACTTTTTCAACTTGTTAAATTTTACTACCACAGAGTGGTGCACAAATTCGTGATTCTTTTGTATTCACTAATATATATATATATATATATATATATATATATATATATATATATATAGAGAGAGAGAGAGAGAGAGAGAGAGAGAGAGAGAGAGAGAGAGAGAGAGAGAGAGAGAGAGAGAGAGAGAGAGAGAGAGAGAACTGTGCCCATTATAATGGCATGCCCTGATGTTGACCAATGGGTTGTCTTTACATAACTGTAATGTATTCGATTAATTTTCGAATTGGGAATTTTATCTACGGGGTGGCCACAAAGTAGTCCCTTTACATAAAAAACAAGGGCAACATACAGATATGCTGTATATTTCTCTGGATACGGACTTTGTGGCCACTCTGTACATGTATAGATACTTCATTTCCTTTGTGGGAACTGTAGTTTGTTGCCCTTACTGGGGCGAAAGGAAGCAGGATGGGTCCCCAAACCAATCCTTACCCCCCTCCTGTATTGCAGGAGATTCGGAGCTACCTGCCTCCATATGGGGTCCGGGGGGCTGGTCCACCAGGATGTCAATGCGAATGAATGTATATGTTTTAATTTCTACATTTTCTCTTCACGATATTCTATATCGGAGCATGTCTGCCTTCTCACCCCGACTCATTTGGGAAATGAGATTTTTTATGATGTACGTATATACTATGTAAGTAAATAGTAGTTTACACAAGAGAAATAGAATACGTACATAAAGATACAGTATATATATCTTAATGTTACATACCTTCACTTGTCTCCAATGCACAATGCGTTATAGACTTACGTTCATTTAATTTATTAGTAATACGTTTATAACCATTTACTGCCGAAATGAACGAATTCGTAACGTTTCAAATACACGCATTGATAACCTCGCAAAAATTTCCTGCGGGAAAGGATTAATAAACTTTGGTTTGCTTCCGCCCGAATTGTTCACTCTGACGAAGGTCAAGCTTTTCACTCCATCTTAGACCTACAGTTTAACGTGGAATCCGAACCACGCCCACCAGCAGCCCAGTGTCTTAACCACTAGGCCACCCAGGGTACCTATTTGTCTACCAACCACTTTCTTTGTTGTGTGGAAGGATGAACAGCTGGGTTTTGTTGTATGCCGGCTGCCGTCACCGGGTTTTGAACACAGGGCCGATGGATTCGTAGTCAGCGACGCTAACCACTACACCGCCGAGGCGCAATATACGTATAATGTGAATTTAATTTGTTGATAAATACATGATTAGTGATTACGTATACCTATTGGTCAACGGGACACATTACTGACACTCTAAAGAACTAACGTAACTTAACCTAACGTAACCTAAAACTAAGCTAAGCTAAGCTAACGTAACCTAAGCTAAACTAACAATCTCACTTAATGTAATCCCCAAAATAACGTGTCCATTAAATGTCACGTGGATGAGATGACGTTTGTCTGAGTACAGTTAACCGTTCTCCTGGATTACGACATCTGACCAACTTACCATTGACAAGTATATTGTGGTTTAGATTAAGTTAGGTTAGACTAGGATAAGTTAGCATAGGTTAGGTAAACCCTAATTTGAAGTATGCTTAGATGAGGAAATCCAGATAAAACCAGTTTTAATTAATCAAAGTGATTACCCGTTTCAGAGAGAGAGAGAGAGAGAGAGAGAGAGAGAGAGAGAGAGAGAAACTAGGTGTTACATAAATTATTTAATTTATCGCTTTATAAAGACACATTTGCAAATAAAGATAAGATACAGGGTGATTCACTCGCTGGTAGCCCCAGAATATCGTAGCCCAGAATATTGTAGCCCCAGAATATCGTATTAGCGATAGTCTGGGGGCTACCAGCGAGTGAATCACCCTGTATTATTTACAATAAAGATATTAAATAAATATTTTTAATTTAAAATAATGATTTTCTTTAAAATGAAGCATTTTT
Source organism: Bathynomus jamesi (assembly GCA_023014485.1). Lineage (NCBI taxonomy): Eukaryota > Metazoa > Arthropoda > Malacostraca > Isopoda > Cirolanidae > Bathynomus > Bathynomus jamesi. Next base: position 1,021,931 of record JAJOZX010000396.1, on the reverse strand, counting down.
TTTTGTAGAAATAACAGACCATCAAAATGCGAAACGAGCGTCATTATTTTTGATGCGCATTTGTTTTCTTTTTAGTTTAAATGTTTTTAAATATTATACAAAAAATGACTGCGCATAAATTTGGTTAAATATTACCTAATCAACAGGTAAATTAATTTTAATTCCCCTCAGAGGCACTTCTATACCCTTATTGGTTGGAAAGGATGAAACTATTTTCTGATTGGTTTAACCTGAGAGTGCCTCGCTCCGATTGGTCGAATGAAAGGCATATCTTGAAACTTAACTTTTAACTCCTCCCACTTATTTTTTAAATTTTTTTTTCATATTTAAATTAATTAATTAATTAATAATAAAAAACAATTAATATCTGTTTGTAATTTAAAATACCTTAAATATTTTAAATAAATCTTAATAAATAATTTATTTAAAAATTTGGTACATATATATTATAGTTATTTCAAGTTTTGACTCGTGGCACTTATTAGAGCAGTCTTCGGGTTGTTTACAGGCACTCTGGCACTCTCTTTTGAGGGTTCGTTTCTTTAGTATTTTCCAAATCGACGAATTTAACGAGCAGCGTTTCAACCATTTAATGTACAGACTAACTGTTAATGGGATATTACAGTTCACAATAGTTACGGTTGAGCCGGTTTTTAACATGACTTTTTAATATATGATTTAAAGTTAATTTTTTTTTAACTGGACTTTTACTTCGTGCGATATAGTGAATGACCTAAAACGTTTTATGGTGATTAAATATAAACTTATAGTGGGACTAAATATAGTCCTAATATTATTTCAAACAAACTATAGTAAGTACAAATATATTTCTATAATTTCTAAAAATACGTCTGGACGATTCAATATTTCGTACTTTTGGACTGACTTCTAAAAATGCAACAGTTTAAAAGCTTACCAGTTTACATACAGTACTTATAAATGTCAAAAAGTAGTTTTGTTTTCAGTATTAACGTTTTACCCAGTTTGAAACAATGATTAGTTCGTTATTATGTAAAATAAGTGCTCGTCTGGCTAAGCAAATGCATGCCGTTTCTCGTTTCAAACAACTGTAGCTCTGTTGACGCAGTAAAATTCTCGACATTTAGAAAGGTTGATGGGGTTAGGTTAGGTTAAACTTTCGTTTCAGTTTAACTTAAACTACATTAATCCTACTTAATCCAGCGTATAACCTAACCAATATAGGAATAGAAAGGGGGGCGTAAGGGTGAAGATTTAACCCGTCAGTCTCCTAGTGTCGATTTATTTTCTTTTGTGGACAGACTGCACTAATCGTTCATTAGTTATTGCTCATGCATGAAGCCCATTAACGTTTTTGTAGCGCGCCTATATATATATATATATATATACACACATTGCCTTGATTCCTTAACTTAATATTTTAAAATTATAATTTTATGACAAATACAGGGTGTGTATAAAGTAACGCGAGTGAAGAGACAAATCCGATTTGAACTGGTTTAATAAACTAGTTTAAACTTGCTTTTTAACTCGTAAAAACATTTTCAACACCTTTTATAAACCTTACTATGGTTACTATAAAATACATGTTGTACATTACAGTCGTTATAAAGTACATGTTGTACATTACAGTTGTTATAAAGTACATGTAATAAATATTACTCGTCCATGTTCACTCGCGTTATATAATTCAAATCGGATTTGTCTTTTCACTCGCGTTACTTTATGTACACCCGGTATAACATTTACTAGTTAAACATTTCGCCTCGCTTCTAAAACAAATTATTTTTTACAAAACGAATCGAATTTAAAGTAATATTAAAGGCAAATAAACGTTTATATAATTCCACTTTCAGTTATTTATAAAGGACTAATTATATGCAACATAAAATTAATTCTAAAAACCATTTTAATCAAATTAACCTTTGCAAAAGTTAACTTTTCATTCATAACAATATTAAATGAGTTAATATTTGTGTAATTTGGTTTATATTTGGCTCTACCGAGTATATCTATAACTATATCTATGTTTATATGTCTATATCTTTGGTTTATATCTGTATCTACCGAGTATATCTATAAATCTATATCTATGTTTATATGTCTATATCTTTAGTTTCTATCTGTATCTACCGAGTATATCTATAAATCTATATCTATGTTTATATGTTTATATCTTTGACTTATATCTGTATTTATCGAGTGTATCTATAAATCTACATCTATGTTTATATCTGTTTATATGTCTATATCTTTGGTTTATATCTGTATCTACCGAGTATATCTATAATCCTGTATCTATGTTTATATGTCTATATCTTTAGTTTCTATCTGTATCTACCGAGTATATCTATAATCCTATATCTATGTTTTTATGTTTATATCTGTATTTACGAGTATATTTATGCATTTGTCTCTATAGAGGCTATCTATCTATCGTGATAGATAGATAGATTGACATATAAAAATCTATCTATCTATTTATCTGATAGACACATTAAAGAAGCCATTTTAGGGATGCCGAGAAGACGAAAAGAATTCCTGGAGAATGGCAGGATAGGCAAGGAGAAGCCTCAGCAACGGAATGCTGCCAACGCGAGGGAGCGTGCTAGAATGAGAATTTTATCCAGGTAAATTGTCACGCTCGTGGGTGGGGAATTAAACTATTTTTTTTTCACGTTCGTTCATGGTGTATCTGAATTAATGAGTGTCCTAGTGTTGGGATAGTTAAGGGAAAAATTTAGTTATCGGCTTCCCTAAAAAACTTAGTTTAAAACTTAGTTTAAAACTTAGTTTAAAACTTAGTTTAAAACTTAGTTTAAAACTTAGTTTAAAACTTAGTTTAAAACTTAGTTATACCCCCTCCCCTTACATCCCTAAAGAAGTAAAATTTAGTAACTATAGAGCAGAGCAAAAATCGCAGTTATATAACTGTTGCTCAATATTCAAAATTAAGGAAAAAATTTTCGTTTGTTTATTGGTAAGAAGTCACCCACAAATTATGTAAATAAAGCAGATTTTTATAATTTTTTACTGCCCCACCCAACCATTTTGACTTCCCCATTCACACTCCCCAATTTGTGGATGTCTCCTAAATAACAACTATACAGATCACTATTAGATCAGAGGTAAAAGAACTTAGTAAACAACATAAACAAAGTCTGATGACTCTTAATAATACTTAGTAATAGATTGCATGCAAATAGCTGCAGCAGTAATTTAACAAGCAAAATTTCAACAACATTTTGCTTTCTCGGTTGTTTTCACCAGTTACTCGAAGACTATCAGTCTCTTATGTAGAGAGTAATAGTCAGTAATTCTATTTTCTATTATTATGACAAGCTACAGGGTGAACAAAAAGTCTGGGCACTCCCTCAAAATAAGTGTGTACGTGAAAGAATTCATTGCATATTAACATTTTAAACATTTAATTTAACAAAAAGTTACTAAAATGCAAAAAATTAGATATGTAAATATTTTGAGGGGGTGCCCAGACTTTTTACCCACCCTGTAGCATGCATCCGCCCACCCACCACCAACGAGTGTTTATTGTATACAAAAAATATATATCAAATGTTCGTTTTAAGATTCTCACTTTTTTTGAATTTTGTTTGCCCATCCACCCCTGTTGCCATGTTATTACTTAGTTAAAGCTTAGTTACTAAGTTTTAATTAAGTTAAAATCTCAGTTGTAAGGAAAGCTTTTATAAAGGTTTAGTTAGTTAACTAGTAACTGTAGTTGAGTTTTTAACTTAGTTATGAAATTCATTTATAGTAACTATCCCAACACGGCTCATATTACCTTTTTATAAACAATGTATATGGCAAGTTGCGCAGCTGAGCCCACGTTTGTTTTAACCTTACAGAAATGCATAATATAAGACAAAATATACTTTTATTTAAATCATTTTAATAATTACAGGGTGTTAGTTTTAACTATGTTGAAAAAAATTGGGTCACACAAAGATCAGGGCCCCCATGTATGCTTGTGTTTTGCTTTACAGTACCAAATATAATAATAAATTAAGTTGAATGCCCGGTTAGGTCAACTGTACGCCCTTGACGATTGGTTAGGTTAAGTCTTGATATTTTCTTTAGTTTTAACGAAGATATCATTTGGTAATTAAGACTGGGGGCCCTGATCTTCAGGTAATCCAAAAAATTCAAGGAAAAATGTATAGGATAAAGTTGCCAATGGTCGCCCATCGGTCCTAATGTCACGCATTTGACTTAAAAAAAAATCCCCACAAAATACTGTTACAGTAATTTCGTTACTAAAAGTAATGTTTAACATGAATTTTATTTTTCACTGTAACTGTATTTTGTGGGGAGTTGGTTTTTTCCCCCCAAGTCAAATGCGCGACATTAGAACCAATGGCGACCATTGGCAACTCTACCTTATTGTTTTATTTTAGTAATTTTTTTTTATTATTTAATTAGACATTTTAAAGAATGTTTTTCTCATCCTGTCCAAAAGATTTTATTTTTCGAGCTGCATTTGATGTACCACCGCGGTTTCAAAATTAAACTCTTACGGAGACAGGATGAGAGAAATAGCTATTAAAATAATAGTGAAATTAATTTAGGTTAAAAGCATATTATTTCTTTCTTTTCTCAGAATGTTTTCATTCATTAAAAACATCCTCCAGTTTTGTGAGTGTATGTTTATAAATGTTAATTTGTTTGGAGCAATTGAAGAATAGACCCCCCAGCCTTCTTTAGTTAGGCTTATAAGGCTAACTAACGAAAATATCACGACCTAACCTAACCAATCGTTAGGCTAACTATACGCCCTTGACGATTGGTTAGGTCATGATATTTTCGTTAGTTAGCCTTATAAAGCTAACTAAAGAAGGCTGGGGGGCCCTATTCTTCAATAGCTCCATTTGTTTAACCACGAAAAATGTTAAACTCGCCAATACAGTAACATTTTTTTAGCTTTAAACTTAACTAGGATCACCTGAAGATCAGGGCCCCCAGCCTCAATTACCAAATGATATTTTCGTTAAAACTAACGAAAATATCACGAATTAACCTAACCAATCGTCAAGGGCGTACAGTTGACCTAACCGGGCATTCAATTTAATTTATTATAATATTTGGTACTGTAAAGCAAAAAACAAGAATACAGGGAGGCCCTGATTTTCAGGTGATCCCTTAACTAGTCTAGTTAGAATGAGTGTATTAAAATAGAGTCCCAAGTTGAGCTGCTGAAAAATGTAAGAAGTAATTGGGGATAATAATGATTGGGGTCGTTTAACCTCCTTCGCAACATCTAAGGTTATATGACGGAGGGGACCTACAGCTTTACGTGGGATCCGAACCAGGGGTCGCTACATAATCTAGACGCGGAGGACGGTCTCCCATCCAACTACTACCCAGACCCAATGTCGCTTAACTTCGCTGGTCAACGGGAAGTTACGGGTGTTACGACATTGGCCACGACGTAATAAATGGGGAAGACAAAGAAAGGTTATTCTCTCAATAAAAAAAAGTTCACTAACCAGATCTTAGTAAAAATTATTTTAGTTTAATTTAACCTAACCTGACGTAAGTTAACACGAAGGAAGATTTGTATAATTTCCCTTTCAAACCCCCGCATATAACAAGAGGGATGATGTTCGGCCCAATTTCTCAATTTTCCACCTCGAGGGGATATACATGGCATGCTTGAACGCACATGGTGAGAAATTGAATATCGATTGGATGTTGTACGGGCGACCAATGGCGTACATGTTGAAGTTTATTAAACTTGTATATAAAACTTTAGCTATGCGGAGTTACATGGACAAACTTGTTTCTTTGTATGTTATTGAGTTATCAAATTAATAAAGATTGAAATCGTTCAGATCTTTTATAAACACCCTGTATTATGTTGCACCAAAATTCAGCAAAATACGTGGCAAGTAATTAATCTTTGATTCATTACACGGGGAAATTATTAGTTATCGGTAAAATTTTTATATAGTTCTTGGAGAATTTGTTAACCCTTTCAATACGAATGGGACTTTAATAGTGTCCCGCCAGAAATAATAATATATACTATATTAAAATGCAATTTTTCGACAAGTGCTTCTTCATATTTATATTAGTTTAGTTGTTGGTAAAGGAGCTCAAATGTGTGCCATGTAAATGACTAGTTAGTGAAAGATTTCGTTTCCAATAACAATAAATCATACGTTTAAATTTAAAAAAAAAGTAAAAATTTTGTGAATGAAAAGGTTAATAGGGATGCGCCTCGGTAGTGTAGTGGTTAGCGTCGCCGACTACGAATCCATCGGCCCCGGGTTCGAGACCCGACGGCAGCCGGCGCGCAACAAAACCCAGCTGTTCATCCTTCCACACAATAAAGAAAGTGGTTGGTAGATAAATGGGTACCCTAGGTGGCCTAGTGGTTAAGACGCTGGGCTGCTGATGGGGCGTGGTTCGGATTCCACGTTAAACTGTAGGTCTAAGGTGGAGTGAAAAGCTTGACCTTCGTCAGAATGAACAATTCGGGCGGAAGCTAACCATTATAGGAAACAAAAAAAGCTTTCAAACACTTATGGAGAAATTATACATAGTCTTTCACGATTATTTAGATCATTATTGAAGAAGAACACACTTAGGATTTAACTGTAATATGAAACCCTCTTAGGAAGAAGTAGCTAAGCGACAAAAGTAAAAAAAACTTTTGAGCTTTTTGAACATATTTTGAACATAGCTTCAAAAAGGTTCAAAATTTATGTCACTCAAATTTGCTACGACTTGACTTAAACCGCGTTTTCTGGCGTTTTTAAAAACTTTTGTCGCTTAGCCACTTCTTCCTAGGAGTCTCCTATAGAATATATATACTTTTGTCGTCTAGCCACTTCTTCCTAGGAGAGTCTCCTATAGAATATATACACTTTTGTCGCTTAGCCACTTCTTCCTAGGAGAGTCTCCGATAATAGAATATAGATATACATCTTTTGTCTTATTATTTAATAAGATGCGTTGTTAAAACAAATATTTTGATGTACGTAAGTGAAGTTGTATTTTTAATTGATTTCGGGTTGTTTAACCTCGTCTGCAACATCTATAGAGTCATAAGACGAGGGGGGGGGGGGTAATCTACAGATTTATGTCGATTTCGAACCGCAAGTACTACCGACTCGTTCTCACCGGGAATCGAACTCGGGGTCGGGTGGATTCGTAATCAACGATGCTAACCACTAAACACCAAGGCACACACACATACATATATATTATATATATATATATATATATATATATATATATATATAAATGATAGGAATGTGTTGTAAGAATGAATTCGTATGGGGTAATCCAAACTATGCCAAAGGAACGATGTAATTAATGCATAAGATCAACACGCCAACATAAACATCAGAAAACAAAAAGGCTCTTTTGAATAAATAAATAGAAATAATATATATATATTATATATATATATATATACACACACACAGGTTTTCGCTTCGTTCTAATTGTTCGTTCTGACGGAGGTCGGTTTGTTTCTTCATCTTGGACCTACAGCTTAACATGGTCCGAACTACGACCAGCCAATGAAGTTTGAAATCACAAAGTCCGCGCTGAAACTCGATCCCACGACCTCCAGCTTAGCAGCCCAGCATCTTAACCATTATATATATATATATATATATATATATATATATAGTCTGCAAAGTTATACTTGCACGCATCTCTAAAATAAAAAAAAAATTATAACTTCTCGAATATTAAGCATGTGGCAAGCGGGTTGGTCTTATTTTAAAATTCGATACTTCTTTTTTTTGAATGATCTACATGACATTTCGACACACCTTAGGAACTCTCTCATTTCAATAAACAATAGCAAGGTCGTGATAAAACAGTGGGAAAAACAAATTAGAGACGAGAGAACGGAATACATTTGCGAAGAGAATGAACAGATTTGAAAATGGTTTAAAAGTTAAAGTTTCCCAAAGAGTTGGATATATATAGGCGTACAGCAAGGGCCGAAACGTTCACCACTCTTATTTGTGTGTGTGGACACGTCGAAGCATGTTCGCGCTCACACGCTTTAGAGTCTCTTCTGCTATGTCTGTGGTGCATTTATCGATTTTGTCCTCGTGTTTAACAAACAAAATTCCTTTATTCTTTTGCGACAGTGATTCTTAACCTTTTTAGGCTGCAACCCAAATTCTGGTCGTGGGGTTAGCTCGGCGACCCATGCCTTCAAATAGTTCCTTTCAACTTTTCAAATGTTCTGCGCGATGATTCCTCATTTCACGAAGGTCAAGCTTGTCGCCCCTCCTCTCGAGTTGGCCTGGTGAAATAGAGAGTTGGTTTCTTGTACTCTCTACCTCACATAGCCAGGTACGCCCGGCTCATCGGGTATTGTTCTGAGCCAGACGTCTAATCTTCTTTTGAAGACCACTCGTGTTCCTTAGTTCTTTGGGCAGCTGATTAAACAGTCTTGGTTCTCTTACAACAAAACTATTTTCTTTCAGGGTTAAGGATGTTCCCTGTCTAGCATTTAATTTGGGAACACGACACAGTCTTCCTTTTCTACTTTGCACCGTTGTTTGGGGAGTTACAGGGTCAGAGTAAGATTAGGGACTAGTTTCTCCATTATTTTCCAAGTGTAAATAATGGTGTCTCTCTTCTCCTTTCCAGTGAATACAGGTTTAATTCGCGTAACCTTTCCCAGTAGTTTAGTTCTTTGCACCCATTGATCTTGGCTGTGAAGCTTCTCTGAATCCCTTCTAGCTGTATAACGTCTTCTTTTTTATATGGGGATGTTAGGACCGAGCAGTATTCCAACTTGAGTATGATCAATGTTTTCAATAGAGGAATCATTATATTCCTATCCCTTCGTTTAAAGGTTCTCAGTATCTGCTCAGTTATTCTCTTTGCTCTCTTTACTGCTATCTTATTTTGTGTTTCAAATTTAGCAACATCAGTCATTACAACTCCTAAAATTTTTGCTTTAGAATTTCTCTGAATTTCCTGTCCATTTTGGGTATAGTATTCCATGGAATTTAGGTCCTCCCTTTTTCCGTACCGTAACAGTTGAAATTTATCAGTGTTAAACTTCATATTGTTGTTTTCCGTCCACTTGTAGATTCTGTTCATTTTCTGTTTGTAAAGATCCTATATCTTCTGGGTTTCTTATTTTTCTACTGATCTTTGTGTCATCGGCAAAGGATGTTACTGTGCTGTCTCTGGTAACGTCCTCATCTATATCAGTCAGCATGATTATGAAGAGTAGTGGAGCTAATACTGTTCCTTGTGGTACTGAGCTGAGGACCTCTGATTCTGATGAAGATATTCCTTGAACTGTAACGACTTGCCGCCGTTCACTAAGGAAATTATATATCCATTTCCCTACTTTTCCTGTTATTCCCATATATTTCAGTTTATGTATTATGATTCCGTGGTCACACTTGTCGAACGCTTCAGCAAAGTCTGTGTATATTACATCATAGTTTTCATTACTTTCAAGTGCATCAGTAATGTTGTTGTAGTGTTCCATTAGTTGTGATAGGTATGATGAGCTGCCTGACCGAAATCCATGTCGGTTATCATTTAATTTTTTCTGAGTTACCAAAAATTCATAGATTTTTTCTCTAGTTCACTTTCAATAGATAAAATAAATAATTAATGATAAAATGATTAAGAATAACATAAATAAATGATAAATGACAATTTAATGACCCAATCAAAATGGCTTGGCGACCCAATTTTGCGTCGCAACCTAGGGGTTAAGAACCACTGTTCTACGATAAGGAGTATTGCGATATCAAGTTATACAACTAAAGATGCCCATAAAAGAATGAAATTAAAGAAACTCGTAAAAGAAGAGATAAATTCGTAAAACTCGTAAAACTCATAAAACTCCTAAAATTCGTAAAACAATATTATTATTATTATTGGGGTTGTTTAACCTCCTTCACAACATCTAAGGTCATATGACGGAGGAGACCTACAGCTTTACGTGGGATAATCTAGCACAACAACGAACACAACACATCACTAGTGCGCTGAACCTCTGGTCCACTCTGGAGAGGGCGATCGGTTACCTGCGTGCCGCCAGCTTGCTCGATCAGGGTGGGCTGATCGGGTGAACAACAACATAATCTAGGCGCGGAGGACGGTCTCCCCAGACCCAATGTCACGTAACTACGTTGATCTCCGGGAAGCGGTGTTACGACATTGGCCACGACGTAGCCCCCCCCCCCGTAAAGGAGTAAATAAGTAAATAAATTCATAATACGATAAAACAAACATGGAGCTATTGAAGAATAGGGACCACAGCCTTCTTTAGTTAGGCTTATAAGGCTAACTAACGAAAATATCACGACTAACCTAACCAATCGTTAGGTTAACTGTACGCCCTTGACGATTGGTTAGGTTAGGTCATGATATTTTCGTTAGTTAGCTTATAAAGCTAACTAAGAAGTGAGTGCTGGGGTCCCTATTCTTCAATAGCTCCGCAAACATTATACAAAAAATATTAGAATTTGTAGGAAAAGATTTGGTAGATGTAATCTTTGAAAATCTTTTGAATTTAGCTTTAAAATGAAATTAAAAATTAGGTTTTAAAATAAAGTAATATAAAATTTTAAGTCTAAAAATTACACATTTGGATAACACCACGTACAGGGTGGCTCATAAGTCCCAATCGGTTATAATTAAAGCGAAAATATAAAAAAAATCAAACCAAGTAAAAAGTTTCCAATACGTTTTGAAATATTTAGTAATTTATTTTTAAAAATACTAATTTTTTTAATCCGCTACATGGATTTTCGCTTTAATTATAACCGATTGAGATTTATGGGTCACCCTGTACATTGCATATTCGACACCAAACGCTGTCCATACATATACATAGATAAATACAAAGCACGTATACATATATACAATATACATGTATGCTTTAAAATTATGTTACTGAATTGTTACACGGTTACATGGCAGTGTGCGGGGTCCATTCTGTCAAATCATACGCGACTTGAGTCGTCACGACCTAAGTCGTCAGTCGTCAGACGATCCTGTGTGCAGCCGACCTTAGAATTCGAGAATGTCTGTGCATGATACGCAACTCAGATTACCAAGATGGCTTTTTAAGCGAGATTTGAAACTGGAGTATGATGGTGCTTGTTTGATTACAGTATTAAGGTTATTCCATAGTGAGGGAACAACTTGTGACATGTATTGCCATTCTACAGCATGAGATCGTCTCATCCTTGTTTGGAGGTGGTCATTATTTCTGAGATTCGTGTCAGGTTGACGTTGATCGTTTGAAGAAAACTGTAGCATCCACTGAGGAAGGTAGTTGGCCATAACTTTGTATTCAAATGTGTAGATATCAAATTGCAGTTTCAAGTTTATATTTAGCCAGCCTGGCTTTCCTCAAAAGGGGTTGCCTGATCGTTTTTCTTTCCATACCCACATACCCACTTTGGCTGCAAAAGTTTGCAGTTTTTGAACTTTTTAAAGTAAATTTGAGTACCATCCACTTCAAGTGAGAGGACAGTAGGGTATGTAGGATAGGGTATGCCGTTACTAGACTGTTTACAATCGATGTTCTTGTCATTATAGTGACGTTTATTTTAGTTTTTGTAAATAAACTAAGGTCTACTCCGCTTTTCTACACATTGTTTTGATATGATCTTCAAAGGATGTATGTTTATACCGGACTTTTTGGACTGTTTTAGAAATTGGTAAGTCAAAAGTATAAAATTTTACTAAACTTTCCTAATCGTTTTGATTAGGGTTTTGACTAGGGTTTCCTAATCGTTTTGATTGGGTATTCATACTAGGGTATGAATACCCACTACGTTTTATTTGGATTTATTTTCCAAACCTAAGTTGTCATGTTTAAAATCCGTTTCTTCTTCTTCTTATTTCACTCACTTCATTCAATTTGTGTCTGTGAATAAGTTGAACGTTTTCGGTGTACATGACAACTGCACATCAGTTCGTGAAGTTGCTCCTTAAACGTTTAGATTTTAGAGCAGGGCTTCCCAACCTTGGGGTCGCGAAGATTATATTTAGGGTCGCCAACCGATCTGATAATTTTATTTTTCAATTCTCTTCTTAAGGCCGTCCGACAAGACTTATCATTTATGAGTAGTTGCATACGAGTATAACATCTGAAATCCGGGCTCTTCCTGCGGATAATAAACGCTGTGCTTATGAAGTGTGTATATATATATTTGCCTGCATGCGTAGCTTTAATTCATAAATATACACATACAGTAGTTCTAATATACATAATATCGAAAATAAACTTTTGAAACGAGCAGTTCATCCCTTAGCCCCTCCTTCCTGCACAAAACTATTATTGAACTTAGTATTTCCTTATTATTAAAATAATAATAATAATAAGTCTGTCACGTGATCTAACTGTCAAGTGATCTAACATTAAAAAAAAACACTTTGTAAATATTACATTGATGAAATTTTGCATGAGCGAAATATAAAACTATGAAATAAAAATTATATTTCAATGCATTCTAAACTCTTTTTTTTCTTACGAAAGTGGGTACGAAATGGGTACTAAATGGGTATCTATGTTATGAATGACGTTTGTTTACTTGGATTCGTTTGAAGGAAATGCCTTCTGCCCATGTTCAAAAAGATGCTCTTAACATTCTCGTTTGTGACAATTATTTGGAGGAGTAAACAAAACCCAATGACGATGCACATCTCGTGTGAAAGAGCATATACTGTCAACTACACACACACACACACATGCGCGCATCTCCGGATAAATGACGTACCAGATTTTTAAAGTTGTCTAAAAAAGTAATTAAAGTCTAGCTTAACCTAACCTAGCTTAGCTTAACCTAACCTTAGTGTCATCGAACCGAGAAGGCCGTGATAAGTTTTCGGATGAAGCTGAGGGCAAGAAGGGTGGTTTTTGTCAAGTCATTAAATGGTGGGGTTCTCGCTAATCTATCTTAACCTGACCTAACGAAACATTAACTAACCTGACCCCGCGTAACTTAACGAAGACCAACTGTTTCCTACAGTAAAAATGTTTCTAGTTTTTTATATATATTTTTATGTTCCGAGGTATCAAATGTGTTACCTCACAAAAAATACCCCGGATCAAATGTAGAAATCGGACCCCAGCTTTTTTTAGTTAGCTTTATAAGGCTAACTAACGAAAATATCACGACCTAACCTAACCAATCGTTAGGTTAACTGTACGCCCTTGACGATTGGTTAGGTTAGGTCATGATATTTTCGTTAGCCTTATAAAGCTAACTAAAGAAGGCTGGGGTCCGAATTCTACATTTGATCCAATACCCCACTATATCTGTGAATAATTATCACAAACCCGAACTCACTAATGTCCAGTTGTCTACGCGCGCGCGCACACACAAACACACATTTAAATAGACTGTACTCATAGACTTCACTCACGTAAACATTATATGCTATATACTATATAAAGCCCTCCAAGGAAGAAGTGGCTAAGCGACAAAAAGTAGAAAACGCCAGTAAACGCAGTTAAAATTAAAGTGCCAGTTAAAGTGCCATAACTTTTGAAGCTATTTCATCTAAATATCTTCAAAAGCTAAAACGTTATGGCAACTTTCAAATTGGTACAACTTTAATTGCGTTTTCTGGCGTTTTTTAATCTTGTCGCTTAGCCACTTCTTCCTAGGAGGGGCTCGTATGCAATATATTCTATACATTTGGGACAAAATTTATTAAACTTTAAATTATTTTTATACAAACTGCTCCAAATGAATCGCAACGCTTCGTAAGTGGTTCAAACTCGAGAGACAACTTTGTAAACAACAATTCCAGACTTTGTTCATTTCTTTATATACATATATACAGGGCGTCCCAAAAAAATGTATACACACTTTAAATACTTATAAAGTCAGTGTTTATTAAATACATTTCATTTTCAATGTAATAGAATCTACAGACATTATTTAATTGTTTTGTCAACGCCTGTTTTCAAACTGACGTCCGTTCTGGTCCAGGCACTGCTGATAACGCGAAGCAATGGAATCGCAAACATCACGAAACATTTCGTTTGGTATTTGTGTGCATTCTCGTTCAATGGCTGCTCTCAATTCAGCGACTGTTGCAGGTTTTATAGCGTAGACTTTGTCTTTTTAAGTATCCCATAAAAAAAAGTCTAGTGGTGTGAGGTCTGGTGAACGCGGAGGGTATTCTACGAAACCCCTTCGTCCAATCCACATCCACATCGTGCCAAGTACCACTCGCAATACTCCACTCTTCGGTCCGGATCATCATCATCATCATTAATAGCATGGACTAATCTTGGAATGTAACTTTTCCATTGACAGCGCTTCAAAATGCGTTGGACAGACGATTCTGAAATTCCTACCTCACGACTCGCTTGCCGCACAGATTTTCTTGGACTTTGGTGATACGTTTCCAGTACTCTTTCTTGCTTTGTGGGGCTTGTCGATGTTCGTGGTCTTCCGGAACGCTTCTTGTGGACATTCTGAACAGTTCCATCGGCTTCAAACTTATCTCTAATTCGAGTGATGGTAAGTCGCGTTGGTGGATCTGTTTGAAACTCACTCCTAAACTGTCTTTGCACTTCAACTGCGTTTTCACACTTCCAGTAGCATTTTAGAATGAATTTCCTTTGTTCAAGCTTAGTCTGACTGCCATTATTAATTCTAATGGTTTAACTTGGAAAGAAGAAACATCAATTGAGCTATCAGCTGTTAAAGTGTGTATACATTTTTTTGGGACGCCCTATACATACACTGCATACTCACTATTAGTTAAGAATTAGAAAATAAACTTCTTTTGAACGTCTTGAAAACGTATAACTAAATTCAAGGAAGTCTGATCTGAACATTTTAAAGGGTGGCCCATAAGTCCCAATCGGTTATAATTAAAACGAAACTGCAAACAAATATTATGGCCATTTCGACAAATATTCTTTCCTTATTAATCGATTACCTCAGTGTGAGATGGATTTTAGCTTTAATTATAATCGATTGGGACTTACGGGCCACCCTGTATATACAGAAAATTATAAACCTTTTTTTAATATGTATAACTTAAAATGGCTGCCGTAAGAAATAAAAAAAAAAAAACCTTTTGAATAAAGTGTGCCAAAAGCGGAAGATGTCGAAATCTTCAAGAGAATCGACATTCCGGAGTATCAATGCCAACATCGTCGACAAATCACTTTGATCGACATTCTCTTAATTAACCCAACTTAAAATAACCTAATACGACTTAACCTGCAGGGAAGGTGTTGTGATAATATACGGATGGCGTCGTTCATTCACTGGCAACAAATTCTAAAATAATTTCGAAAGTCATTGTCGGAGGAAGACACGCGCCTTTTGTCATTCTAAGAACAAATAATACAAAAGCTTTGTCATCGTCGAGAGAGAGAGAGAGAGAGAGAGAGAGAGAGAGAGAGAGAGAGAGAGAGAGAGAGAGAGAGAGAGAGAGAGAGAGATTTTTATTGATGATAAGTTAATGTACTTTTTTTTGTAAAGGGCATTCTCAAGACTTAAGACTACACTCCCGTGGGTACCCGCCGATACCAAACTCTCGAAATTGGATACTCTTCGGCTCGCCACCTCTTACATCGCCCACCTGAGGACGCTCCTGTGCGAGGATGCGACCGCCATCAAGACCCCAACCCCGCACCCTATAGCTCTGGTGAGATTTCGTTTCGAAAATTATGTTAATGTTACGCTGTTGCTGTTAAAGCAGACTTTTGAAAGCTCCATTTTGATATTGGCGCAAGAAGTATACGACATAATTTGTGCCAAAAATAATGACTCAATTTCAGTGATGCCAATAAAAAATCAGCTTTGTTAGGGTTTTCAAAAGTCTGGAATCATAGGCAATTATTTTAATGTCGTATAATATATATATATATATATATATATATATATATATTATATATATATATATATATTATTATTATTATAATATAATTGAAAAAAAAATGACAATTTCAGTGATGCCAATAAAAAATCAGCTTTGTTAGGGTGTTTCAAGTCTGGAATCATAGGCAATTATTTTAGTGTCGTATATATATATATATATATATATATATATATATATTATATATATATATATATATATATATTATTATTATTATTATTATAAATAATTGAAAAATAAATATTCCTATGATTTCGGACTCGTGTTTCAAAAGTTCGGAATCATACGAATATTATTTTGTCCCAGTTTAGAGTATGCAATGGCTGTGTACACTAGCAGACACTTAATCATCCCCAAAAAGCTGGTTTCAAAAATGTCTTTCAAATCACCCAACTGCCAAACAGGGTTAATTATAACTACCTTGCCTATTTACATGATCATATTAACCTCGCTAATAGGACTATGAGGTAATAAGGTGCATTTTTTATATTTATCCCTTTCATTTAAGAATAATTTGACAGAGAGACAAAATAGTGCCTTGTCTCACTCCCATATCCTTCAATTACAAAAACCATAAGAAAATCGATACAGGTAAACTAATGGTAATTACTTAATAGTAAATAAGGCACTGTACTACAGTTTTTTGTGTACATCTTCATTTGTACACAAGATAAGAGATTAAATTGAATGAAAATTACATTTTAATACTAAAATAATATAATTTGTTAAGGCGTAAATTTTAAAATGGCGAGATAATAAACAATAAGCAATAAAATGCTGACAGGCGACTATAAAAATAATACATTGAATAAAGTCTAAAAGATAATTAGACTAAAATTGTCATTGAAAACTAAACTGAACTTAAAAAAAGAAATTTTAAAATTAATTTTAACATTATTTACTCAATGTCAAAACTACTTAGGTAAATATTAGTTCAAATTAAGATGGGTTTTGATGTCTTACACTCGTGTTCAATTCATCAGTTTATAGGGTCGTTAGGGCATATATATATATATATATATATATATGACAATAGACTGACCGAAATATAAGTGAATTAATCTAATAAATTATTTAATTAAAGTGTCAATTAACCCATTAACCCTTTAAGGACGAGTCCGCAGCATATGCAGTCGCTCTTGTTACCAGAACGTATAGGTTTTATTGTTATTCAAAACTAAATATTTTAGTAACTAGTCACTGAAATGACACATTTTGGGTTCCTTTCCCGACAACTAAATGACATCTATATATAAACATGTAGAAACATTTATAGAAAAAGCATTGTAGTACAATTTATATTGTTATTTCCGGTGGACCTTAAGGTACCATCCGTCGTTAAAGGGTTAAGGACCAGAAAAATTAAAAATCAAGAAATGCTGGTAGAAAAATCTACCAGTGGTCCTTAATGAGTTAATATATTTATTTATTCTAAAATAATGACAGTGAACGCCCGTTGATAAATTCCTGAGTTGTTGGTAATCATTCAAGGAAGGAGATTGAGCTGGCGACTATTCCAAACACATTAAAGTCTCTTAAAAGACTAATTTCTTGGTAGAATTTCTTTCCTATATTGCTAGACTCTGCAACTGTAGTGTCAGGCACTGTGGCATGGGTATATCTTAAAGGGGTATGCTTTAACAACTAGTTTTCATATTTTTTGTACGGGAAGGAGGGGCCAAGGGTGAATGCCCGCAAAATCGCCCCCCACCCCATAGAAGAAGAGCCAAAATCAAGGTCCAGGGTTTTGGAGATGCCTAGACATACTGCGTTTGAAAGATTGGAGGTCATAGACAGGGGGAATGATGGATTGAGGAAGTTTGTTCCAGAGCTGCTACGGGATATTTTTTTATATACCCTCAGATCATATTGGGTAAATTTCTTTTTTGTATAGTACTGTAGTGTAATTTAATAGAATTTTAATAAGTGTTCCGTGTTTTTGATCAGTTGTAAAGAGCTTGTTACAGTGCGCAGAGACAATTGTAGTGCTTATTACGTCATCGTGGAAAGGTCTTTCTAGCTAGAGTTCCACACCATACCCAACAAAAATGTCACTTTTCCGCCGCGTATATACTTTTCCATTCAATAGAATTCCATTATGTTCCCTTTTGCGACCATAAAGTGTTTCATTGCGTGTACGTAGAGAATATTTTACATTAGAAAAACAAAACCTTAACTGAAGTTAAGGTTAACTGAAATTAACCTTAACTGAAATTATCTGTAAACAAGTGGAAAACGATTTTAATCTACGGATTTTTCAAGTATAATTTCGCGAGGAAAGATAACTAGTAGTTTCGCTATTGACTTTGTGGTGTGACTATTCTCAATTGAGAAGTTGGATTAAGGAAGTAAAGACAAGGTGAGAAATTAATTTATTAGAATTATAAGTAGGCTTACCATACGTCCCGATTTGACCGGGACAGTCCCGGCGTCCCAGCCGGCTTGTAATTCTCTCCCGGTTTATAATTGTTACATTTATAAACCGGGACAGAATTACAAGCCGGCCGGGACTGTCCCGGTCAAATCGGGACGTATGGTAAGCCTAATTATAAGTAACTTTTGGCTTACTTTAAGGTCTTCATCACACCTCATGAAGACCTTAGAATAATCCAAAAACTCTGTTTTTAGTAATTTCTCATTTTGGCTTTAGCCCCTTAATTACTATACCTTATCAACAAACACACAAAAATACTATAATAACAAAGGAAAAATATTTCATCTGATGATATACTGATCTAAGGCATATTTAAATAGCATTCAAATATCAAAAATTTATTTTCAACATTTCAAATAACGTTGTTGCATTTGTGAAGCAGTGTTGAAGGAGACGATAAATGGCACATTGTTTGGTTGGCACTACGTCAGAAAAAGCAAGTACATTTACCATTCATCAAATAGATTAAAAACAGCGGGCTTGTCACTGTTTCCCCGTACGACTTTGTCGGAACGGTGTTGCATAAGCTATTCCGGTTCGATGTCTGGTTAATTTTTATTTTTTTCAGACATGGCCGTTTAATTTTAATAAAAGCTCCGATGTCAGAGAAAACGCCAACCAAGGAACCAACCAGTGCGATCCTTACAGTCAATTCAACCAACACTCCTCGATGTATCCCCATCCCGTCGCGCACAACCATTCTCAAAATAACAATCCGACTATTGATAGGTATTTATTTTTTATTTTATTGGGGACTTTTAGTATTTTTTTTCTTAAAATTCGAAAAGCTTTATCGAAAAAAAATTAAATTTACATAAAATTTTACAATATCTTCTAACGGAGGGAGCTTCCCCCCCCCTTCCCTTTATATATATGAGGCCCTCTTAGGAAGAAGTGAAAATGATCTAACTTTTGAATTTTTGAAGATATTTCGAAGCTGCTCACTCTTATATTGTCATCTCATTATTTTTCCCCAAAAACCTTGCGATTCCTCTAATGGTCGCGACCTACACTTTCAGAAAGAGTGAATTAGAATTTAAAGGTTAATCCTGATACTGCCTTTCAGTGCAACTAGAACTAAACCTAATTTATGGCAGTCTTAATCCTAGAAGATCAGTGTAGGACCGCAGGCAAAGCGACTAGCGTCGGGTCTGCGTAACCCCATAATGGAAAATTACATTTATAGGTTGAATTCAACAATTTTTTTTTTATTAAACAGTTAACCACTAACAAAAATTAACTTGTGTAGGACAAAAGACATCATTTCCAAAAAAAGAAATTTACTTTTATTGTAATAGGCCACACTGGCCTTCTAGGGTTAAAAAGCAGTCATATGTGCGCAAAAATGTAGAGGGGGTAATCTGGGGGGGGGGGGGGGGGGGGAGTAGGGTTAATTTTGGCGGTGAAAAGATAAGGGGGGGTAATTTGAGGATGGGGGATGCAAAAATGTAGAAGAGGTATTTGGGAGGGGTGGGGGAGTGCCAAGGGGGAGCCTGATAAAAAAAAAATGAAAATAAAAATAAAAATTTTGTGTGTATATATATATATAAAAACTGTGTGTGTGTGTGTGTGTGTAACGTCATACTGTGAACTTTAGCGGCCACCATGCAAATTTGTCTTAGGTATAACAGTGAACGGAGGAGAATTATAAAATATCAACAACCATGAGTGCAACAAAAGTAACAATCAGTGACACCCCCCCCTCTCATACTGTATTATTTCCATGTTAACTGTGAGCCGTGATACGAATCAACCCTGCGTGAAACATGATTGATGTGCAAAAATTAATCTAAGTCCTTGCTACGTTAAATATTGTTTGCAGATGTTTCTATGTACTTCTCGTGGATTGTGAAATGGTCCGAGTTTTATCTCTTATAAAAATGAATTATTGTACTATAAAGACTGAGGTCGGGGGTTCGACTCCCGATGATGTAATATCACTGTTATCCTAAGACATATTTGTGTGGTGGCCGCTAAAGTTCATAGTATGACGTCACACACACACACACACGCACATATATATATATATAATTTTTATCTTCCTTTCTTGTCAGGCTCCCACTTGGCACTCTCTCCCCTCCCATTCCAATTACCCCGTCTACAGTTTTGCATCCCCATCCCCAATTACCCCTTTATCTTATCACCCTTTGTACAGTATTAGGAAACTGGGTTCGACGTGTAATTGATTTCACCTAAAGCATAATTAAAATTAACACAATAGTCTTGGAGTAATCCGAGATCATAAACTACAGTGGACTCTTCATTGTGGCAATAAGGCCAGGAAGACGACCTGTTGCTTCTTCATGCAGTGCAGGAGGGTGGTGGGTAAAACCTGGGGCCTTAAACTAAAACAGATATATTGGTTATGTACAACTATAATAAGACCAATCACAGCTTATGCAAGCTGTGTTTAGATTAATGCCTTGAGCAAAAGGTCAACTGTGGTTTCTTTGCAGAAGGCACAGAGGCTGGCTGTTGTTGTGACAATAGCCGCTTATCCATTTACCTCCACTATATACCCTGTCTATGGTCAAATAAATTTGGGGTATTTTTTGAAAGTTTTAGAGATGGCAGACAGACTAAGAATAAGAATCACTCAAAATACAACCCTTTAAATATAGAACTTGTAACTTGTAACTTGTAACTTCTTTTTGAGGATGAACTAGTGGGAAGTTTTTTCTTTTTTGGGGTATCAAAAGTCTTCTCAGATGATATAATAACTTCCTTTAATGATACCATAACTTCTTCAGATAAGAGAAATGGTTTACAAACTTCTTTTTTGAGTGGGTTGAGACAATAGAAGATAATATCTCTTTGTATAGAAGTTTGCCGAAAGTCTTTGTTTACTTTGATGCAGCTATTGAAAGTAAATGTGATGAAATAGGCCCTACTTTTTTTTTAAATGTTATGTAGGCTATGGCTTAGAGCAAAATATCATTATTATTATTTTTAATTTTAATCATTCTAAATATTAATTGCAAAATGAATCTATAGCATCGAATTTTAATGTAATTAATTACAATTTTGTATAAAATTAGCGCCCATCCTACCTTTTGAACGGAAGTTTATAAACCAGTTAGAACTTAACATTTGCTTTAAGCTCACGAACCACTTACATTTTTGAGTGCGGCTTCACAAATTTGGAGGCCTCATTAGCTGTAGATGTGAAGCTCAAAAATTCTATGGCTGTGGTATTTTTGTAAATTTATAAACTTACTTGCTTTTCCTCGATTTTAAACAGTCAGTCACACACACACACACACACACACACACACACACACACAAAAGAACCCTCCACCCCCATCAGAAACCTCAGTTTTAAGCGAGTTTATTAGTAACTTAGTTTTCTTGTACTAACAGACTGAATTTTTGCAGGTATTATGGTGAAGAGTTGCCAGATTATGAATATTACTCTTCAGACATGTTTCAGATGTAGACTAAAATTTTATTTTGAAACTTATAATGGTAAAAATTAATTGTACAGGTAAAAAAAATAGGTCTTCTTATAAATTTTATTCGGAGATACGTTGTGTAAGTTGTATGTACCAATATTCTGAAAGGTTTTGTATGGATGCTGTAATGAAACTATGTACAGTTGAAGAAGAAAGTTCGTCGATGTCCTTATATGGCTAATTGGCTATGTATGATATATATATATATATATTATATATATATATATATATATATATATATGTCGAGAGCTCATTGGTGAATTTTTGGATGCTAATTGGTGGAACATTTAGAATCATAAATGGGTGATATATATATATATATATATATATATATATATATTTTTTTTTGGCACGCGATAAAATTACGACAACACTGCCATCTATATATTTATTATTTCGCATGTAATACGTAAAAGTGAAGGGTGGGGCTCAGTAAAATACGTATTATTTTCAAAATCCAAATCAATTATATATAATTATATATATATAATTAGTGATTTAATTACTATCAATTATTATTATCACGGGCGGCAATGTGAAGCTTAAAATTTCCATGACTGCGTTCTTTTCTAGTTTTATTGACCAAATAATTGAACCAACAGTAATTTGGGGCCTGCGGCCCCCCCAACTACTGGGGGTTCAATTATTTGGTCAATAAAACTATAGTCATGAAAATTTTAAGCTTCATAAATCTTGACACAATGTGAAGCTCAAGATTTTCATGGTTGTATTCACTTCTATAGTTTTATTGCGGTGTTTGGACCTTCTGGCCCAGTAATTGAGAGGGCGGGGGGCGATGGTATCACACACATTTTTGTTCATTACTCATCACCCCCATTCACCATATGAAGTTTGGTCGAAATCGGTTCAGAAACGTAAAAGTTTTTTCTGCGGACAGACAGACAGACAGACAGACAGACAGACAGACAGACAGACAGACAGACAGACATTTTTGCTAAATTATAGTAGTAATTATAGCTATATTACAAGTTACAAATATAAAGTAATATACTGTACATAAAGATCGAACTTATTACATTTTGAGTGCGACTTCACAAATCTGGTCTCACTGGCTTTGGATGTGAAGCTCAACATTTTTATGAATATGGTATTTTTGTAAATTTATGGACTTACTTGCTTTTTCTCGATTTTACAAAATAGTAAAATTTTAAAATAGCTCCGTATATATATATATGTTACTTGCTTTTGTTGAGTTTGAACGACGGTTCAGGATCGACCTGTCGGCCCCTCTGCAGCATCCCGCCTCATTTGCGGGACTTGGTGAAGGAGGGAATTGCTCTCTGATCTCCTCCTGCCCTCGTAGCCAGCCACGCATGGCTGGTCAGGGACTTTGCATAAGAATCTGTCCAGCTGGTTCTTGAAGTAATTCAGGTCGGTGTGCTGGAGATTCCTCACTTCTTTTGGAAGGACATTGAAAAGCTTTGGGCCCCGTATTCTGAGGGTATTTTCCATCCTCGTTTTCATGGCCCCTTGTCCCACCGCAGCTGGGACCGTACAAAATCTGCCTCTTCTCTCATTTCAGTTTGTTTCTATTTCATTTCTGAGGTTAGGGACAGAGCCCTCAAGTATTTTCCATATGTATATTATTGTGTACCACTCGCGCCTTCTTTCGAGAGAGTCGAGTTCCAGGGATTGTAGTCGAGACCAATAGTCTTCACCTTCCGTTTCCTCTATCTTAGACGTAAAAGTCCTTTGTATAGCTTCAATGCTCGCAATGTCTCTTTTTCTGTGTGGGCTTGTGAGTACTGAGCAATACTCAATTATTGGTAGGACTAGACTTTTCCATAATTTGAGCATGATGTTTGCTTTTCTGCTGCGGAAGCTCCTCCAGATAATTCCTCATTATTTTTCTAGCCGTTGTGATTTTGATTTTATAGTGCTCTCTGAATTCTGCACCCGACGACATTATTACTCCAAGATCTCTGACTTGTGGATTTGGTGTTATCTGTTTGGCTTGCGGAATTTTGTACCCGTTTTTCTGTAGCTCTTTGTTATTACCATACCTTAGAAGTTGGAATTTTTCTTCGTTGAACTTCATATTGTTGTCTTCTGCCCACTGGAATAATGTTTCAATGTCGTTTTGTAGTTTTCTTATGTCATCTTCGTTCAATATTTCCTTACATATCTTTATGTCATCTGCGAAACATGATACAATACTGTCCTTAATATCTGCATCAATATCTGCAACCATTATTATGAACAGCAAGGAAGCTAATACTGTCCCTTGTGGGACAGAGCTCACGACTTCCGGGACTTCCGATTTAACTCCGTTTACCACTACTCTTTGCGTCAAGAAATTAAATATCCACCTTCCTAGCTTTCCAGTAATTCCTGTATCCTTAAGTTTGTGTGCTATGATTCCTTGGTCACATTTATCGAAGGCTTTAGCAAAGTCCGTATATATTACATCAATGTTTTGTCCTCGACACAATGTTCCTAATATTTTCTCCTGGTGGTCTAGTAGCTGTGACAGGCATGATCTACCCGCCCTGAAGCCATGTTGATTTGGGTTGTATAAGTCTTTTTCTTGTAGGTAGTAGGTAGTTTTGCCTCTAATTATGCGTTCAAAACACTTCCTAAGGTGTGAGGTGAGAGCCACTGGACGATAATTTTTGGGCATTGCTCTGTATATATGTATTATTACGAGAACACTAGCATTTATATATTATTATTGCAAATATAGATATAGTACGTAAAATAGACGTATTATTTTCATCCAATCACATGGCCCAAAATCTTCCACCAATCAGCATCCAAAACTTTTACCAATGAGTTTTCGATATATATATATACATACAGATCACACACAACCATATAAGGACGACGACGAACTTTCGTTTCCAACTGTACCTCATACGCAAGCTAGTATTTAACTTTAAAATTTGTTTCGTTAACCTTCAACAAAAGTTGCAGGAAATACACACACTTGGGATCACTAACATATTGCTTCCCAAAGCATTCAGGAAGCAATGTTAAGTGATCTCTCCTGGGAAGCAATATGTTAAAGTGATTAACACTGGGAAGCAATATGTTAAAAAGAGAAAGGTTGGTTGGTTAGAAAGAGGTTGGTAATCTGGGCTAACTAACGAAAATATCACGACCTAACCTAACCAATCGTCAAAGGCGTACAGTTGACCTAACGATTGATTAGGTTAGGTCGTGATATTTTCGTTTAGTTAGCCTTATAAGGCTAACTAAATAAGGCTGGGGGCCCTGATCTTCAGGTGATTCAAATATTTTACATTCACAAAAAATGGCAAAGCATAAGTTAAGTTGTCCATAAATTTGCATTTTCTCGACTAGCTAATCTCTAAATTATAAACTATTGTAATGTAACTAATTGGTTGTGTAATGTCTATTTTTGGGAAGCAATATGTTAAAGCGATATACACTGGGAAGCAATATGTTAAAGTGATCCCACACTTGTACCGGGTGTATATAAAGTAACGCGAGTGAAGAGAAAATCCGATTTGAATTATATTAACGCTAGTGAAGATGGACGAGTAATAGTTATTTAAATTAATTACAAATTAATTTACAAGTTGAAAGTAGTTTTAACTAGTTCAAATCGGATTTGTTTCTTTACTTGCGTTACGAAACTAGTTTAAGCCAGTTCAAATAGGATTTGTCTCTTCACTTGCGTTACTTTATACACACACCTTTGTATATTTTATACTGGGCACGCTCAACCCAAGTTTTTACTGAGACAAGAATTAGGGAAACCCCCTAATCATACCTAATTTTAGTGTGCAGTGATAACCAATTTGCGCAGTAATAATTTCAATTTGTGCAGTGATAAATTGGAAATCTGTGCAGTGATAAATTAGGTTCTATATCCGATATAGAACCTAATGTATCACTGCACAGATTTTAAATTTATCACTGCACAAATTGAAATTATTACTGCGCAAATTGGTTATCACTGCACAAATTGGTTATCACTGCACAAATTGAAATTATTGCTATGCAAATTGGTTATCACTGCACAAATTGAAATTAGGTATGCCCCTAATTACGTATTTTTTGATATTATACTAAGTGTTAAACTCATGTTATAGGATAAAAGCTATGCCTAAGGTTTAGACTTACTTATACGATAAAAATGTCAGCTAATCAGTTTAAAAGCAAGCTTACCCGTAAGTCAGTTAGTTCCTTATTGTAATTGTGGTTATCATTATTCTTACCACGGGTACGTAAAGCAAATATTCTGATTTGTTAAGTTTAACAGAGTCACTGATTGATTAAGTTTAATGGCGCACTAACCCAATGGGTTATTAACACCAGAGTCACTGATTTCACTACCCAAAACATCATTCCACTTTTAAAGCAGGTAATGATCAGGTGTGCTCTTACGAACAGAACATAATACGGCAACTAAATCTTGTTCACTAAAAACACAAAGAGATAAATCACCAAAAACAGGTGTTTAGTTGGTTGTTATTTCCGTAAAAAAAAAAAAAAATCCCTGAACATATTATGACAGACCAATACACATTTCGTCCATAAGTCATTCTATCGACCTATGGACCTAACCTAACCTAGCAAAATCTAGCGTAACCTAACTGGGTTTAAATTATGTTAATTTATACTTCTCGATTAAATACTTTGTTGAGGAAATGTCTCGTGCGCGGCAGATGGTAGAAAATGGATGAAAAATGTTTCATCAATATCTAATGAATGGAACATTTTATACATTTTCTAAATCATTTTCCAGAATGAAATTTCTTGACTGGTCCTTTCAGCAGACCTGATAATTTTTCAAATCCCACAAGAAATTTAAATTCTAAGTAAGTATCCTTATCAGGGGCGGATACAGGGAGGGGGTCGCCGCGGGGGCTTAACACCTCTAGCTTTAACCTGAATGACATCTCGTATCCTAATAACTAATAATTTCTAATATTATTATATAATATTATATGATATTGATATGGCAATATTTACATGACATGGGCATGACAAAACTAACCCCGCCCCCCGCTCCTGTATCCGCGCTTGCTGATCATAAAACCAATCTTTCTTCTTGTAGAAAAGGGAGCTATCTATCATCACCAACAAGTTACATTAAGATCAACACTCTTACCTAACTTAAACTAACCAAACCGATCTAATTTGATGTAACATAACTTAGGCTAACCTAACTTAGCCTAGACTACAGGGTGATAGGTGTCTATAACATTTTGTCAGTCATTTACGTAAATGCTCCGTACAATCCTTGTCGTCAAGATGGAAAACTTATTTAAGAAAATATTGTAAATTAATGGTTTCGAATCATTGCGAATGTCGTCATTCAAACAAAAATCTTTCATCAATATTTTATATATATAAAAAAAATGATTAACGAATGACGGTTTTATATATAAGTTATCAATTTTCCATTTTAGGTTTTTGACGAAATAGAATATGAAACAATTATCTTACATTTCTTTATTCACGTAGCTACAATACGAATTAAGGACATTTTTGTACACTTTATATCCTATTTTTTACAATTTATAGACATCGATATATATATATATATATATATATATATATTATATATATATATATATATATATTGAATTCTGAATAAAATATTTTATAATTGTAGCTATAGAATTAAATAGAATAAATGTTTCATCAATAATCTAGTCATTGAATTCTCATTTAGTTAAATGTTAGGGGTTGAAGAATGTCAACAAATGTAAAACGAAAAATATTTTTATCTTTTAAGATAAAAACTGTATTTCTTCATTTAAAATAAAAGAATTTGTAAAAAGAATTTGGTCATTATTCCTCAAATGAAAATAAGTTTGTGTAAAAAAAACTTCACTTATTTACGGTAAGGTCAAAATATGATGATAAAAAAACCACTCTAATAGACAGAGTTTATTTCCACAACAGTTTCGATTCCCACTGGCATCCTCTTCGGGTGGATTCGTTTTTCTGTATCCACCCGAAGAGGATGCCAGTGGGCATCGAAACTGTTGTGGAAATAAACTCTGTCTATTAGAGTGTTTTTTTTATTATCGAGAATAAGTTTCTTCTTGTTAACTGCAAGTTGTTAACTGCAAGATTTGAATTCCGCGTTCACAGCCAGGAAGAAAATAAACAAAAAAGACGTGGAGCGTAAGTGGAGGAACCACGCGGGTCGCTACATCATCTGTAAGTAGAGTTCAATCACCCACTGTCTCCGTACTAATATCCAGTAACTTATGAAAGAGTGGGAACTGCAGTTTAACGTGGAATCCGAAGAACTACACATAACTACATCAGAAGAAGGGCAGAGAACGGTCTTCAATCCAATTACGAACCAGACCTAATGTCGCTTAACTTCACTGACACACCGGGAATGATTCCTTACTTTTTTAACTTCTAAATAGACTGAAGGAATAATCCCTCAAAATAGGGACACAAATGGGATACTTTCGGTATCAAAGGATATTAGCGGAAGACTGACGAAGGCTAATTATAAACAACAATCAAACACCATTCCCGGTGTGTCAGTGAAGTTAAGCGACATTGGTTCTTGTTCGTAATTGGATTGGGGATCGTTCTCTGCCCTTCTTCTGATGTAGTGATGTGTGGTTCTTCAGATTCCACGTTAAACTGCAGTTCCCACTCTTTCATAAGTTACTAAATTCCAAAATATGTACGAAGTTTAAACAAAATCGAAAGCATTTGGATTGCTATCCTAAAAAACATAAAGTTAAAACAAAAAGGCAAGAAAGCCTTTGAATTTTCCTAGTTCATCGACAAGAATTCATTTTCGTAAAAGTGTCCTCAAATGAGCAAAATAAAGTGTAGTAAGGAAAAATTGATCTTATTTTTGAATATACATAATAAAAAAGCAAATATTCTGTAGATTTCGATATATTTCATATTGGTGTATTGGTTAGTAATAACGGGAAAATTTCCCATTGCTACTAAACTATTTTGATTAATTATTTATTAAATATTTTAAATAGATCAGCTCCAAATTGATTCCAACATCTTGTTTATCGGCAAAAGTTTGATTTTTGTAAATAAAAATTCAAATATTCCGAAAAATTTCGATATATTTCATTTTGGTGTATTGGTTAGTAATAACGGGAAAATGTCCCATTGCTAATAAACTACTTTGATTAATTATTAAATATTTTAAATGAAGCTAATCCAAAGTGTTTCTAATAACTGTATGAAATATGAAGAAAATCGAAGGTATTTAATTTTTCTCTCCTATAAAAGCACCACCTGGTATTCCATACATTAAAACCAAGCTCACCCTCTCGTCTATTGTTAATTTCTTGTCTTCCCCTAGACCTAAATGAAAAAAATAATATATTATAATCAACACTGAAAATTCTTATGATGCGCGACTTTTGCGCCACTCTGTATTTTATATTTTTGTATTGGTGAGTATTAACTTGAAAATGGTCTATTCCTGCTGATGCTGCTGAGGGGTGGACCGCAGGTCGATCCTGAATTGTCATTCAGACCCTCACAAAGGAATAAAACATGAACATATGGTTAAAAAATACCATCTGTGTATAAAGTAACGCAAGTGAAAAGACAAATCCGATTTGAATTATATAAACGCGAATAAACATGGACGAGTAATATTTATTACATGTACTTTATAACAACTGTAATGTACAACATGTACCTTATAACAACTGTAATGTACAACATGTACCTTATAACAACTGTAATGTACAACATGTACTTTATAACAACTGTAATGTACAACATGTACTTTATAACAACTGTAATGTACAACATGTACTTTATAACAACTGTAATGTACAACATGTACTTTATAACAACTGTAATGTACAACATGTACTTTATAACAACTGTAATGTACAACATGTACTTTATAACAACTGTAATGTACAACATGTACTTTATAAGTTTATAAAATGTGTTGAAAAATGTTTCTACGAGTTAGAAAACAATTTGAAACTAGTTTATTGAAACAGTTCAAATCGGATTTGTCTCTTCACTCGCGTCACTTTATGCACACCCTGTATTGTGGAAGGTATGAAACAAAAGAGGTTCACTTAATTTTTAATTAACAAAAAAATAATCTGACAGAATTAAATCGCGCTGGAGTAATTTCGTAATTTTCGGTCTACATTCATGTGAAAATACAACAGTGCAAC
Source organism: Bathynomus jamesi (assembly GCA_023014485.1). Classification (NCBI taxonomy): domain Eukaryota; kingdom Metazoa; phylum Arthropoda; class Malacostraca; order Isopoda; family Cirolanidae; genus Bathynomus; species Bathynomus jamesi. The sequence continues at coordinate 992,043 of JAJOZX010000396.1, read as the reverse complement.
AAAATGCAGTTAAATGCAACATTTTTTGAACACCCTTCATTTATTAAATATATGAAGTCTGTAATTTATACACGTACAATATTAATATTTTAATAGATTCTTTGAATATTTTAATGACCTAAAAAAAAAAATTGTGGCGAATATTTATTTTATCACAAAATTGAAATAAATTTTAAAAATAAAAATTTTAAACTCATCAATAAAAAAATTATATAATTATATAATTTTATATATTTTTTTTATCTATAAAATTATATAATTTTTTTTATCTATATCGAATAAAATTAAAATTAAATTATAAATTATAAATTAATTTATTTGGACATAAATTTGTTATCCATCAATTTTTTTTGGAAGTTTAAAGTACAGGGTGATTCCAAAAAAATGTTAACACTTATATGGGAGAGAATTACAGATATCATCCAATGAATACTCATCAGAGATGTGCCTTTGGGTTTTGGAAGCAACGTTTGACTGCTTCCATACGTGCATAGATATCCGTGGACAGCGAGTAGGGACTGTATGAAGCACTGTTTGCATCACGAAAAATGTTTACAAATAAATTGAAAATAAAAAATAAAACCATATAAGTGTTAACACTTTTTGAATCACCCTATATATTATTATATATATAATATATATATATATATATATATATATAAATTATAAATTAAAATTTTTTGTTTATCCAAAAAACTTACGGACAAAAAAATCCCCCCCTAAAATTATATTCAAATTTTAATATTTTAATTATTATTTTTAACTTTATTTTACTTTCAAACAAATTTTTGAGTTTATTAATTTTGTAAAATAAACATTTACAGTGTTTCCTGAATTTTATAAAATCGTACAAATGGGATGACAGAGCAAGAGAAAAGAGGGGTAAGGATTAGTTTAAAAAAATTCATGAATTTGTTTTTTTTTTTAAATATTTACGGTTTTATAAGATATCTGATTACCTTCCAAATATGTTTTGTCTCTTTCTGTAATTTCAGTATAGTTGAGTTAGTTTAGATAAACAAAAATTCACAAATGGTACCAGAAACCCTCCTTGCTGTATACCGAGTCGCGAACTCCTCCCACCTCCGTATTACGAAACTTACTGAACTTTCTACCTCCCTTTCCCAAAGAATTACGAATATATTCACCTGAATTTTATTTCTGGACCAATTACGATAATAATATTTACACGCACACAAAATACAGGGTGATTCACTCGCTGGTAGCCCCCCCAGAGTATCGTATGAGCGATACTCTGGGGGGTTACCAGCGAGAGAATCACCTTATACTTCTAACAATAATAATTTCGAAATACACAAACGAAGCTTATATATATCACAGGACGGGGGAAAAAAATAAAACTTACAACAGAATGATAATAAACTGGCCACAAGGAAAATGGAAGGTAAGTTTTGAAGAGAAAAAATAGACCCAAAATCAAAACTAAATTTTTAAAAATGCAACAATAAAAAAAAATTTATAAAGACGAAAAGTACATATTTTGGGCCAACTTTTTCTCACACACACACACACACACACACACACAACACACACACACACACACACACACATATGTATATATCTACACGAAGAAAATTCCGTTACGAAACGGTATATATCCTTTTTCGATAACAGTCCCTAATCAGACAACGAAGTAAGGCACTTATTTATGTACTTTTAACTATAAGTATATCAATATATCACTAAGACCAGAATTTCTTCTTTTTGATAGAATTTGGTTGGTTTGTTTTGAGACGGGGTTGCTTAACCTTGGCATACGTAAAATCTGAACCAAGGGTCGGTACATAATCTGAACGCTTAGGACGGTCTCCTATCCACCTACTCTCTAGAACAGTGGTATTTAACCTTTTTCGTACTGTTACCCCTTGAGCTAGCCAACAAAACCATAATTACACCCCCAAACACCCCTTTCTAAGTGGCAAATATGAGAAAAGAAAAATTAAGAAAGAATAAAAATTTTTGTGGAACCATAAATCACCTTTTTTTTTTGGTTAGTAGCGCCAGCTCGTTACCCCTTCCGAAAAAGTTCGAATTACCCCCCTCCTCAGGGGGTAATTCCCCCCAAATTAAACACCACTGGCTCTAGAGTTTAGACCCAATGTCGCTTAACTTCGCTGGTTGATGGGAAGCGGCGTGACGACACTGGCTCCTATGGCAGAATGGCATTCATTATTGGGTAATGCTGAAAACTTTTTTATCATCTATGTGTAAAATATATGAGATCCTTCTAGGAAAGAAGTGGCTAAACGACAAAAGTAAAAAACGACAGAAAACGCACTTTAACTGTTTTATGGCGTTTTTTTAAACTTTTGTCGGTTAGCCACTTCTTCCTACGAGGGTCTCATATATTCTACCGAAGACAATGAAAGGGTGAATTGGACAGACTGTTGAATCACGAGTGACATCATTATTTCAATCATGGATGTTGAATCACGAGTGACATCATTATTTCAATCATGGATGTTAAATTAATGAAATCTAAAGTCTCTTCTAAGCAGTTTCTGTCTATTTGATAGAAATTCTTGGTCTGAATGTATCTTACTTAAAATTCATAATACCCTGAGGAAGGAACAGGCCTAAATCTAAGCTCATAAAACATTATCCCAAAAACATGTGAACTTCATTACTAATAAAAATGTACACACACATACACACACACATATCTATACAGTATATATATATAATTTACACTTTGATTATGTATTATTCTCATTTATATTAAGTCATCTTCTATTATTACTGGCTACCTGTAGCAAGAATAGCCAAGCCGTTCTTTTGGGTTCACCATTACCCGCTACCATAGCAACGGAAAAAAATAAACAAACAGATGTACGAACGAACACCTTCTCCTTGTTGGTATAGGCAAGGAGTCACCAATAGATGTAACCACAACAGATCTTATACAGACCGCGGGAATAAGTAAAATTTTGGCTAAAATAGAAAAATTAATATTTTAGACTTTACAAAAGTTTAAAAAAATGTTTATTTAATGCCCTAAAATAATTTTAAAAAACAAAACATTGAAACAAAAATTGTGATTCCTATAAAATAACGTCGGTCACATTACAAAAATACTCCGAAAAGAAGAAGTGAGAGTAGCGCACTTCAGAAAATATTAATTGGTGACCCCCTTTCTGGTCTGATTATAACGTTTCCTAATTTTTTCCGTTTACTGGGAACTAATATTTGCTATGACTGGGTAGTAGGTACAGTAAACGCTGAAAAACAAAGTCCCAGTAGGCCTAGATGACAACTTTCATTTTACAGTATTTATAAAACAATGTAAAGTCGGTTCGAAAAGTTCTGTGTTTGAAACGCCATATTTATTATCAATATTAGTATACTAATAAATACGGAGTTTCACGACAGGGCTTTTTTTTTGACAGACTGTACATATTGTGATATGTAAATACTTTATTAATTATTTTTAGTTAATGAATTTTAAATGATAATTTTTGTTAAAATTTATTATTAATGTGACCAATGGATTTACATAGGCATGTAAAGGTGTATTAAACATACTATGTACTATGTACTATGTAAAGATGTACTAAACCTTTAAGTACTGCAGTAATGCCCCTACAAATCTTGTAAGTTAAGAATATTGGATATATATATATATATATATATATATATATATATATATATATATATATATATATATATGATCCAAAACCCACAAAGAAAAATAAAATTATTCCAAGGTCTTTCGTGTATTCAGAAGTACACCTCGTCAGGGAATGACTTCTGAATACACGAAAGGCCTTGGAATCATTTTTCTTTTTCCTTGTGGGTTTTGTATCATTCATTCATTAATTTCACGTGTTTCATTGTGAAATTCATCCCATATATACATATACAGGGTGTCCCAGGAGGAAATGTCAAGAATGCACCATTTAACTCTTTGGGTATTTCTAAGTAGAAAGTATTATATCGACATGTGCCTGATTCCCAACCGTTACCAAAATACAGGCCTCTACATTTGGGTAACTAAAACATAATAAAAAGCCGAGTTTAGATAATATTCAATGACATTTAATGATACATTGGCAACTGTGCAGATCCTCACATTATTTATTTACATTATTTTTTTGTCTGGGGGTTCTTGAAGAGTAACGTTTATCAGCAGGGTAAGCCCGAAACTAGGGAGCAGTTGGTTGCACGTACACAGGATGTGTTCATAAACCTCAGAAATGAACCCGCGTTTTCCTTGGCAAGACTCGATGGACCGGACGCTCGCCGCGTGCATTGAAGAAGGAGGGGGTCACTTTGAAACCATTTTGCAATAAGTGCGATAGTGTATTGTATGTTTGTACTTTTTGTAAACCACAAGTGTCATTAAATAGTATCTAAGATCGCCTTTTTATTATGTTTTAATTACCCAAATGTAGAGGCCTGTATCTCGGTAACGGTTGGGAATCAGACCCATATCGATATAATACTTTCTACTTAGAAATACCCAAAGAGTGAAATGGTGCATTCTTGACATTTCCTCCTGGGAAACCCTGTATATACATATATATACATACACACAGATACATATACTGTGTATATATATATTATACATATACTTTTTATTTTATGACACTGTACTTAAAATGCGTTTTTGAAGTTCTCTAAAATGGATTTATATCTTCTTTTGCATCATTCCATACTTTACTTCATAAAGAGGAACACCCTGTATTCACATTAAAAATTTCAATAGCGTTTTCGTACGAAGCGAGATTGCAAAACTTGAAACACAGCTCCAATAGACATTTATTTAACTCTCAAACCGAAGAATGTGTGAGAGAGAGAGAGAGAGAGAGAGAGAAGAGAGAGAGAGAGAGAGAAGAGCCTAAAGTATTTGCCATCTCAATAACAGTGTAAACAATTTTGTCGTATACTACTGTAAATCGTGTTGTTTGGAATAGAAACTTTTGAATTTGTCGTTCTCATTTTCATCCTTCATCCAAGCAGTCCGCAAATGAGAATGTTTGTAGTGAGAGTTCAAGTTCGAAGAATAATTTCCTCAATTTGGAAAGTTAAAATAAAAGGGGTGTATTGGGGGGTGGGGCTATTTTCTACGAAACATCTAACTAAAAGTGGGAAATCGTACACGGTATACGAATAGATCAATTTAAGAATTTCCTCATTTCAGAGTCTCGCTCACGAATTTCTCACTTTTATGAGAGAAACATCATGAAACGGGAATGACGACGAACTTTGGGTGAGAAAAGACTACGACGATTAGCTGATTAACTTTGTTTCATAGTTTTGCCTATTTATTTTTTACAATGTCTACATTCAATTAATCAAAAAACAAATATTATATTTCCCCAAAAATATTTTGTTTACTTATTATTAATAATACTAAATATTAATAATACTAAATACTAAGTATTATTAATAATACTAAATAGCTAAATAAATAACATGTATATGGCTTCAAACACGAACGCGAGGAACAAAATACTGCCGAGAGAATATCAGCATTTATAATGAACACAAATTATGTTTTTAAAATAGTGTTTTAGAAATTTGGTAGTCTATATATATATGTCGTGGTCAATTGTTTGTGGAATAAGTATTGTATAAAATTTGTAATAGGATTATTATAAATGTATTCAGTATGCTGATATTATAAAATTATTTTTTTTCCGCGGTTCAGGAATGACTTCTAACTTCTTATAAAGCCCATTATCCCCTTCGGAATTGAGATTTCAGCTAATCTAGTTGCTGTAATGCCATTGTACATTGAGTATACGTAGGGATATGAATTAACCTTACGTCAAGATTTCGGTCCTCTACGAATGAAGAGGTAACAAATAGGTGAATTCGTTGAGCAGTTTGAATGTCAAACCTTCTTTCGGTTTCAAGGCACTATACTAGTGAGCCACCTTAAATATTTAGTGACTTTAGTGTACATCCCTGGTTGTCCTCGCCTGCCGCATCCTTTTCCCCAAGACGTGATACCATAAAGGAAGTGTTGACCGTTTACTTCGCATGTTAATGGGCCTCCTGAATCTCCTGTGCAGGTGTCAACGCTGCCGTCAAGCTGACCCGCGCAGATCATACCCGATGTGATTTCGTGCACTGAATACCCGGTTTCACCGACGCAAGTCGACATAGGGAACATTCGAACGCGACCTGCCCTTGGATGTCTCTGCGTATAGAAAGGAAACGGCAATTACAAGCAAAATGGCACAAAACGTTTGGTTTTTATTAATAAAGTTGTTGCATTCTTATGTCCTATAATTCATAGCAGTAGTATGGGTTGCAACAACAAAAAACTTTATTTCAGACTCAACAGGTACAAACATTATACAAGTGGTTCATAGAAAGTTAAGAAATAATTGTCTGGAGCACTGACTATGTAGGCCAGTGAGTCACTGTAAATAATGAACATACAATTGCAAATGAATACTAGAAATTGTGAGAACACAGGACAAAGTGGGGTGAAACAAAAATTTGGTGGGTCTCAAAGAGTAGATAACAGAAGCTCAAAGGTAGTTGCAGCTTGAAAAAGTTTGAGAACCACTTCTTTAGGGATGGGTAATGTCTACAAATGTTCTGTATCTTATTAGTATATAAGTAACACGGCGTACCTGAGGGATGGGATCTGCTTCCTCGTTCGTTGTTCCCCATCCTGTGATTTTACAGTTGGTGACTTTGGAATAGTCTGCATCAGAAGGGGGGAGACAGACGGGCTGAATTGAACTCCCGACTCTGTCAACAGGAACAATGAAGATAAAACCATAAACAAGTTCACCTTAAAGCATTTTTAGTGATAAAGGTGACAAAAGGGTGATAAGGGTGACAAAAGGGTGATAAAGGTGACAAAAGCAGTTTTTCAGAATGACGAGTTTTGACTCTAAACCGAGATTCCTAAATAAAATTTAAAAATACCTTAAAGCAGATACAAAATGGTAATGATTTAAAGTTAATTCATACTTGAGAGAGGAAACTCTTTATTAATAAAATAGAAATTAAAATAATTTCGGCATACATTTGCTTTCATTAAGCTTCATCCTGGCTTTACTGGGCTCTCTTTTTATATTTTCATATATAAGCGGTGTTAAATTCAAAGTATAGATAAGACCATAATTTTGAAGTATTTGAATTACACATATGATCTATGACACGTTCATTAGCGCGTACGGTGTCCGCCATTTTATGTTTGGAAAATTTACGCCAATATTTAAAATATTTATACAGGGTGTCCCACAAGTCCGGTCCCATAATAAAATTTATTTTAAATCACATTTACAAAAGTAGCACATTAGAACTAAAACAAATGTTCAAATTGATGGCGGAGGTGGTCTTTTCCTCACTAGTGTAACTCACTTGCATATTAACCATTGTGTTATTCTACCTGCAACAAAAAAAAAAGGTCCCAAAACAACACATCAATTTGAACATTTGTTTTAGTCCAAATGTATCATATTTTATAATTTTAATTTAAAATAAGTTTTCCTGAGACCGGACTTATGGGACACCCTGTATATTGTCTCTTTAACGAAGTGGTTTGAGATTTATTTGATAAACAGAACTTTCCTTGGTAAATTAATTAAATGTTTAATTATTTAATTAATATCTAAAACAACCTAGATTAGAACTCCACTTAATCTAACCTAACCTAACCTAACCTAACTAGATGTTCGTGTAGTGACTTAAAATATAGAAATGATTGCCTCATAAACCGCATTTATTAACTATTTTTCATTAAAATCAGTGTTGTGTGTCGAATAACAAAAGTATGCTTTGGCACCCCACTCCCCCCTTTTGTATTGGCACCCAGCTACTACCATCGTGCCCTTCTTTACTTGCGTGAAGTGAATCTTCAGTCAGTCATATCATGCAGGAGGTTAAAAGGCGCTCCTCACCTGATTCCTCTTCCACTCCGTCGTGCGATTTTGAGCAAGGCGATGTCGTTGTTGAATTCGACTTTGGTGTCGAAGTCGTCATGAACGTAGAGTTTCTCTATGAAGAAGTCCTGACGGCGGAAAACGCAAATAAACCGTCTATACATAATTTATTTTCATTTATTAAATATCAATGAACGCGATTACTTTTTCAGCATTCGCGTCTACAGATCATTACAGACACGGAAGATACTGTGGACAACTTTATTTGATTAATTGGTGGAGACAACAGGTACCGCTCAAGTTTAGGTCATGACGTCACGGTTACCTTGAAATATTTTTTTTAACAGTGTTCCATACATTCTAATCCCTCGATCTCCATTTTAAATTGGAAAATGTCACATCAAAAAGGGTTTGTATAGATTTTGGTAATGATTGAAGTTTATCTTCTGATCAAGACATCACTTTCGAGATGGATACAAGGTGGAAAGAACCATTGTATATTAAATTAGTCCTATATGAAAATGCCCCCTGCAAATTTTCTTCCTTATTTGGCTAAAACAAAAGGACCACCGCTTTCATCTCCTTTAAATACGGATAATGACTATAGTGAGATAGTGTTTGCAAGTTGCATTTACTCACGTCTTGAGAGGCCTCATGAGTCTCCAAGTCAAATTCTCCAACCCTGACGACGTACGCGTTCTTCCCATGGCTTCTGAAGCAGTGCGCCGCTGTTAAAACTAGGTCCTCAGATATGACCACACCTCCGCAGTTGTGTTTCTGGATTCCCTGTTTTAATTAAAGACGTTTGCTTTAGTTCAGCAAAGATCAATCATCTCAGAAGAGCGATTGCATCAGATGGTAGCGTTAACCTAACCTAGCATAGATATATATATATATTTTTTAAACTTAGATTTTTATAAAAGACCAATGTTAATTATATCTAAAATGTATTTGATTTATAACAACTCCGTTAATTTTGTAGAGGAAGTAAATTTTCTTTAACGTTTAATTCTTTTTTACTTTAAAATCGTTTGGGTTATTCAATGTTTATCTCAGTGTTTACTTCAGTGTTTTATAATATTATGTTTAAATTAATGATAAGATAAACTTACGATAATAGATTATTAAAGCAATAAGTTATGTAAAAACTTAAGTAAATTTCAAAAATAGAAACCGTCCAGAGTTGACGACCATTTAAAGTTTCCCAGCAATGAGGAAGAAGAAACGGATCTGTCTTCGGAGCCATTTTGGTCTCCGGGTTTCCAATCTACCTTGTGAGCTTTCTCTGCAGCTCTTTTTACATCCATTATTAGAACCATCGTAATAAACTTTAGTGATTAGTTAAATCTCCGAGGGATGGAGGTTTTCATAAATATACGTGCTGGAATCTAATCCGGGATGACAAACATAATATTGGCTCAGAAGAGACGCAAAAATTTCAATCTACTCTGAAACTCTGGACAATACTTGCTTTTAAAATGTATAGCTCTCATGTAAAGGAACTTTGGGGTAATAAAACAAAAAAGGAGTCCCGGGAAATTTCTTCAGTTATCTAAAGCAGTGGTTCTTAACCTTTTTACTACCATGCCCCCTCTAGGAATTGGTCCTTCCCTCCACGCCCCCCTTCAATCAAAATAACATTCTCAATAACTTCTCAATATTAGCCCATGCTCTCGTTAAGAGAATAACAAATACAATTAGAGAAATTCCTGTTTCTAGGGGGGCGCGCCCCCCAGGTTAAGAACCACTGATCTAAAGGGTCCTTGACCTGAAAAATACAAAACCGAGACCTTCCCCAGCAGGAATTCCTTCAGATGAATAACTTTTGTTTACCTTTTCTCGCAATTGAAGAGAAACGAGCCAAGGGGAGTCGAGCCTTCGAATGGTTCTTCCACCAACGATTTTGGCGAGGTTGTCGTACAGGAAGGAGCCGAAAGGGGGTGATTGATACCCGCAAGTCCCAGGAAGTTTGCTTTTCAGGTTCCTGTCAAAGCTCTTGTGCGGGCTTTGGAAGTAGATAAGATACATAAATTAGGCTCAAATGGGTATGTAAGGGTATATCTATAGGTACAGTCGGTTACAAAAGTCGGGATAAACTGGGATGCACCTTACGATTGAGTGTGTCCAACTATTAGAACCGATGGTACATATTAACTACAAAATATCAGGCATCAGGCATCAAGCATAGAATATAGACTGGAACCAAAATGACCCATATGACACACGATATGGGTCTCATATTGACCAACAGTAAACCTCCAAACCCACACTCGTTTCACATAAACTTGGCGACTTTTCACAAATTAAAAATAAAAATGCAGTTGTTTGTAATCTATTTAATTTGAAATTACAATTAGTATTTTTGGCAACTTAAAAGAATTATTTTATATTTGTAAAAGAAAAATGGAGAATTAAATTTTAATTACTTTCTAAAATTAACATAATTTATATTATTTATTCAGTATTTAACATTTGTACAGAGAGAGAGAGAGAGAGAGAGAGAGAGAGAGAGAGAGAGAGAGAGAGAGAGAGAGAGAGATGTTCCTGTAGTCTGTAATCTTTTGTTTTATACTGTCACAGATGTTAAATACTGGAGTTTGACTTCCAGCGGGATCGAAATCACTAAAACTCACTCGTAAAAGCAGCTCGCAAAACTACTGTACTGCCGCATGAAGCTAAAAGTCGCACCTGTTTTGAGTGGAAATAATAATAAATGCGATCTTAAATACTGACAACTTCTTACTCAGTATCGAAACACGCGACTCCAACATCTTCCGTGTGTGAACATGCTGAGGTGCCTGGACGGGACTTCTTGCATTGACTCAGTGTCGCTTCGTCCCCCAAACAATCCACGTTATCGAGCCATACGGGTCCAGTTCCCTTGCCGAAGAACGCGTTTTTGTGAGCTATTCCTCCGCCCTTGTAACCGAGCATGTTGCAGATCACCTTCAGACAAACACAAGTGAAAAGATAGAGAGTTATTATTGAGGCCTTCCCAGGAAGAAGTGGCTAAGCGACATAAGTAAAAAAATTACAGAAAATGCAGTTAAAAGTTGTACTAATTTCAAAGTGCCATATCTTCAAAAGTTCAAAAGTTATGGCACGTTCAAATTTGGCACAACTTTAACTGCGTTTTCTGACATTTTCTACTTTTGTCGCTTATCCACTTCTTCCTAGGATGGTATTATATTATGATAAGCTAACGTCTCTAACAGAATAAACTATGTTTAATTTTTATAGTGAGAACTGTCTTCATCGCTCAGACGCAAAATACTTCATGCGGAGAATGGTATTAATAGGGGTAGTTTTAGTTTAGTAAACCAACTAGACATTAATTTTTCTATACCCTATTCCGTTTTGATTACCTTGGCATCATAATCATCGAAATCGTCGTCACAAATCGTGCCCCAAACGCCGCCCAGAAGAATTTCAACTCTGCCTTCTTTGGCACTGGTTCCATCTGTTAAACGTAGTTTTTCCTGACGAAGATAACGTACGATATATATATATTATATATATATAGATATATATATATATATATATATATATATAGTAGAAGTATGGAAAATTAAAAAGTTAAAAAGTTAAAAATAGGCAGCTCACAACATCATTGTCGAGCAAACACAGGGTCAATGTACTGACGAGGCTTTCGTACGTGATTCACTAATGAAAGCAACAATGCTCCGTATTTTTTCTGAAACTTTCTTTGAGTTTAAAACAATTTATTACCATATATATATTATATTTATGTTATAATGTTATAATGTTTCAGACCAACAAAGACCCTAGGATCCACTCATGGCTGGTCTACCTAACTGTGTTCGGTAGACCAGCCATATTTATATGCTCATACTCACTCACTAACAGTCGTACATTACATGGACAGACACACACACACACACACACACACACACACACACACACACTATATATACACAGGGCGTCCCAAAAAAATGTATACACACTTTAAATACTTATAAAGGCAGTGTTTATTAAAATACATTTCATTTTCAAAATGTAATAGAATCTACAGACATTATTTAATTGTTTTGTCAACGCCTGTTTTCAAACTGACGTCCGTTCTGGTCCAGGCACTGCTGATAACGCGAAGCAATGGAATCGCAAACATCACGAAACATTTCGTTTGGTATTTGTGTGCATTCTCGTTCAATGGCTGCTCTCAATTCAGCGACTGTTGCAGGTTTTATAGCGTAGACTTTGTCTTTTAAGTATCCCCATAAAAAAAAGTCTAGTGGTGTGAGGTCTGGTGAACGCGGAGGGTATTCTACGAAACCCCTTCGTCCAATCCACATCCACATCGTGCCAAGTACCACTCGCAATACTCCACTCTTCGGTCCGGATCATCTTCATTAATAGCATGGACTAATCTTGGAATGTAACTTTTCCATTGACAGCGCTTCAAAATGCGTTGGACAGACGATTCTGAAATTCCTACCTCACGACTCGCTTGCCGCACAGATTTTCTTGGACTTTGGTGATACGTTTCCAGTACTCTTTCTTGCTTTGTGGGGCTTGTCGATGTCCGTGGTCTTCCGGAACGCTTCTTGTGGACATTCTGAACAGTTCCATTGGCTTCAAACTTATCTCTAATTCGAGTGATGGTAAGTCGCGTTGGTGGATCTGTTTGAAACTCCCTCCTAAACTGTCTTTGCACTTCAACTGCGTTTTCACACTTCCAGTAGCATTTTAGAATGAATTTCCTTTGTTCAAAGCTTAGTCTGTCTGCCATTATTAATTCTAATGGGTTTAACTTGGAAAGAAAGAAACATCAATTGAGCTATCAGCTGTTAAAGTGTGTATACATTTTTTTGGGACGCCCTGTATATATTCTAGATTCTATTTCTACTACTAATACAAAAAAAACCTTAGTTTAACTTTGCTTGCTCTAATGTTAATGTAGCTTTCGATGCTTCAAAAACTCAGTTTCTTCATTTGTCCGTTCGTCATAATCTTCTACACGATTATCCCCTTCTCTTCAACAACTTCTTACTTCCGCTCCTCTTCTCTTAATGTTCTTGGCGTTTCCTTTACACGTCATCTTTCCTGGAAAGATGACGTATACTCTCTTTCTAAAACAGTTTCTAAGAGGTTAGGTGTGCTGTACCATCTCTGCGGTTTCTTCACCCCAACTCAGTTGGTGTCTCTATACAGGTGTCTTGTCCGCCCCATGTATGGAGTATGCTTCTCATGTATTAGGTGGCTCAACCCACACAGCCGTACTTGACCGGGTGGAATTAAAGGCTTTTCGTCTCATCAATTCCCCGCCTCTTACTGACTGTCTTCAATCCCTCTCTCTTCGTCTCAATGTTGCTTCACCCTCTCTTTACTATCGCTATTATAGCAAACACTACTCTTCTGAACTCTCTAACAGCATGCCTCCTCCTTTAAGGAGAGCACGCAGCACCAGTCTTTCGACACATTGTCATTCCTTTTTTGTCCAACTCTCTAACGCAAGGGTTAATCGATATTTTCACTCTTTCATCTACTCAACCGGTCAACTCTGGTACAATCTTCCTCAATCCATCTTTCCCCCTGTTTATGACCTCTAATCTTTCAAATGCAGAGTGTCCAGGCATCTCGAAAACCCTGGAACTTGATTTTGGCTCACTTCTTCCTCTATAGCGAGAGGGCGTTTTTGCGGGAGTTCGCCCTTGGCCCCTCCTTCATACATAAAAAATATATATATATATATATATATTCACCTCATCAGAGCAGAACACTCCCACGTCTTCCGAGTGATCGCAATTCCCTGGTCCCCAAGAGTGGTTTGGGCAGTCGGACAAGTGGGGTTCCCCCCTCTGCACCCGGGCTCATCAATAAGAACGCCTCCAGTTCCCATACCGAAATGGGCTTTTGTGTAGGGCGTTGCCCACTTTGCCCCATACCCTAAACTACGACATACAACCTGCGGAGAATGAAGTAAAAAGCTTAATTCTTTTAAGTTGTTTTGGACGTTCTATTTTTTGTACAAATTGAACGAGCACTCAAACAATATCATTATCAAGAACGTGCTTCCGTCCTTCTTTACCTGAGCATGTTTTTCTTCAAATCCGTCGTCGCAGACAGTGCCCCAAGCGCCTTTGTGCTTTACGTGCACCGTCCCAACGGCGTTTCCGGGAGAACCTTTCGTCGAGAGCAGTCTCACTACGCCGTAATCTTCGCACAACTCTGGAGCCTCGTCACTGCGGCACACATACTTATTTTGATTAAATATATATATATATATACACACACACTGTAGTATATATATATTTATACACACCCACAGCGAAAAATAAAAAGCGATGCTAAGGCCTTTAGCGTAATCAACAATATGAGGTGGTGTTGTTATAATTACTCCCTGTGGGTGTGTATCATTTATTAATTTTATGTGCTTAATTGTGTAATTCATCCCATATATATATATATACACACACACACACACACACGTTTCATTTTAAGTAAATTTGAGATTGGACGTCTTTGCGACAAACGATAGACTCATTTCACAATTTGGAGGAAAATGCGTTAAGTTAGGTTAGGTCATTATCCCCTTTTTTGTCAATTTTGTATCATGATATAAATAATATAAATTACGCGAATTTACTGAAAATTTCAGGGATTTCGTGAAATCACTAGTTTCATAACCTTACTGTAACAGTAAGGGCTTCTGGGCTTTATGCAAGCATGTAAAAGGTCTATATAATAAATGACCGTCGAGGTGGACATGTTCTGACCTGGAGTCCGGGCAGTTCATAATATTGTTGCAGACGTGTGTCCGAGGAATGCAGGTCCTCTTCTCTTCACACTGAAACTGCTCTTGAGTGCAGTCGTCACTTCGTCGCCGGCAAATAACTCCGGCGATCTGAAAAATTAAACTCGTATTCTACTTGATAATTTTACACACACACACACACACACACACACACTATATATATATATATATATATACACATGGGGCGACGTGGTGGACAATGCCGCAATATCGTAAACGACCAGCGAAGTTAAGCGACACTGGGTCTCGGTTGTAGTTGGCTGGGCGACTGTTCTTTGCGTCCAAATTATGTAGCGACCCGTGGTTCGGATCCCAAGTAAAACTGTAGGTAATTCATAAGTCCTGTCCCAAAGGTATTTAATGAATAGTTATTTTGGGGACAGGACTTTTGAATCACCCTATATATATATACTATACTAAAGAGTACAAACTGAAAGTACAAAATATGTACTGTGCTGAAGCTTATACTCGTAGAATACAGCTCTTACTTCAGTTGGGCCGCAGTCATGGTGTCCCAATCCTTTTGAAGCACATTTCATAATGTTCGATTCCTGTCCTGAGCACTGTACACTGGACAACCAGTACCGGGGAGTACTCCTCAACCAACCTATTATAAATTTTTTTTAGTATTATCATAAAGTAATCTTTGAAATATTTATTTATCAAAACTTCAACTGATAAAAAGGTTATCTTATTTAACCATTTCAGGACGACTGGTACGAATTAGTAACGTTTCAAATAAACGCATTCATAACGTAATCCTACAAAAAATTCCGCCCTTAAAGGGTTAATTTTTTAGAATAAACCCCCGTAAATTAATATTTTGTCTTTAGAAATACTGGATCAATGAAAGAAAACCACCCCAGCCTTCTTTAATTAGCTTTATAAGGGTAACTAACGAAAATATCATGACCTAACCTAACCAATCGTTAGGTCAGCTGTGCGCCCTTGACGATCGGTTAGGTTAAGTCGTTATATTTTCGTTAGTTAGCCTTATAAAGCTAACTAAAGAAGGTTGGGGGTGGCTTTCTTTCATTGATCCGAAATACTTTGTCATTTAGTGCCGTTTGTATCCATCAATATACAAATACAGGGTGTTCAAGAAGAAACGCAACCCCGAAACAAAAAAGGGTTAGGTTACAGTGATATATGCATTCTCTGATGGGTTGCGTTTCTTTTTTAACACCCTGGCTGTAGTAATGTACTTGCTTTTCGTATTTTTTCCAAATTTATTGTTTCTCGTGAATTTCGAAGCACCGGAATAGCCGAGTTCTTTGCACACCCGATCAGCTTCATTCCATCCAAAACCATCATCACACACATATCCCCATTGGTCTTGAACGTGGATCTTGAATAAATGATTAAAAATAATGAAACTTGAAAACTAGTCTAGAATATTGTTTTTAAAGTTTAGGCTTTGTCTAGACTAGTGGGTCTTGAACGTGGATCTTGAATAAATTATTAAAAATAATGAATAAACTTGAAAACTAGTGTAAAATATTGTTTTTAAAGTTTAGGCTTTGTCTAGACTAGTGGGTCTTGAACGTGGATCTTGAATAAATTATTAAAAATAATGAATAAATTTGAAAACTAGTGTAAAATATTGTTTTTAAAGTTTAGGCTTTGTCTAGACTAGTGGGTCTTGAACGTGGATCTTGAATAAATGATTAAAAATAATGAATAAACTTGAAAAATTAGTCTAGAATATTGTTTTTAAAGTTTAGGCTTTGTCTAGACTAGTGGGTCTTGAACGTGGATCTTGAATAAATTATTAAAAATAATGAATAAACTTGAAAACTAGTGTAAAATATTGTTTTTAAAGTTTAGGCTTTGTCTAGACTAGTGGGTCTTGAACGTGGATCTTGAATAAATTATTAAAAATAATGAATAAACTTAAAAACTAGTCTGGAATATTGTTTTAAAATTTAGGCTTTGTCTAGACTAGTGGTTCCCCAACCTTTTTTCGCTGCGAACCTAAATTGGCCACCAACAGGACCTTCCGATCCTCAGGCTTATGATAAAATTTAAATATGTATATAAATATAAATTGAATTAAGAAATAGTGAATATAGTGACCCTTCGCGACATTACTTGAGGATCCCCGCTACCCTGATTTGGGTCGGGACCCGAGGTTGGGAAACTGGTCCAGACTCAATTTGCGATTTGCGAACGTGAAATTCGGGCATGGGGTTGCTCGCACATAAACAGTTTATTTCGTGTCGTCCTCAGACCCGTAGAGCGTCTTATACAAAAGGGGTCGATCGCGTACCTGAACATTCCCTTCGTGAGTCCCTTTGCCCCCTATCAATCTAATCCGATGAGAAGAGGGGTTCGAGCACTTGGACTCGTCACTGTTATCCCCGCATTCATTTTTGCCGTTGCACGCGAAGGACTTGGAAATGCAGCGACCGTTGCCGCATTTGAATTTGTTGCCGCAAAAGCGTTTGCGGGAGGGAACTTCGTAGAAATCTTCCCTCGTTGATGGAATTAAGCCACTTTCTCCGATGCTCACTCTACTCAAACCACATCTGCAACGTTCGGGCGCGTGCAATTTTTACGTCAATGATCCAAGCTGAGTATGATTGTCTTATAGAAATATACAATACATTTTATTAATACACTAAATAGTATACGTATATATTTACAAGTACAACCATTATTAAGTGTAACTATATTGTAATTTTACTCTTAGACTCAGTTGTACTATGAAATAACAACTGTCATTTTTTGTACATAATAAAAGTAAACATTTTTGCTCACTCTCTTTTCCGGTCGTCGTAAATAATCCCTTTGCAGCGAGTGTCATCCAAACACCTTTTGGCGCACACTCCAATATCTTCCCTGTACAATGTTTGAATCAAGTTTCTGACAGTTAATGTCGAGGCTTTTGACTTTTCAAAGGATGTCAGATACTTTTTGCAAGATCTTTCGTCGTCTCCTCTAGTACATTGACGCGTCCCGTCGCAAATCTGCGATTCCTTAATGCAAGAATCAGACCTTTCGCAGTGGTACTCCTCCGGCTTGCAGCGTACCTTACAAATTGAAAAAAGAGGTACTTTAAGGATATCGATGTATTGTACTCGTTGATCTGTATGTCCAAAATTCTGTATAAAGTGGACAATGTATATAACGACTGTTTATTAGGCTATCGAAGCTTTGGTTTGGGTAACCCAACCCATGGCTTCGATTTTTATTTTTGTATTATGATTTTCTTAAGATTGAGGGCTTGTGGGTCGTTTAAGTGTATTATCATTTTGATGTGGCTCATGCTATTGAAAAGGTTCCCGACGCCTGGGTTATATGATTCATGAAATCGTATTACAAACAACATCCAGCTAGAGAGTAATGTGAAATTTTGTGAGAATTGTACTTAATTTTATGTACTAAGTTCATAAACATTAAGATCCCAAATACTTAACAAACCCATTAAACCCACACTTGTCTAAGTAAGCGCAATACCTTTTTGTTTCCAGAATTATCAAATATCGTTGGTTTCGACACCGGCGAATCTACTTCGATAAACGTTGGACTGTTGTTAGGCTTCGGTCGATTGAGTATCGATGGTCTCAAATTTGAAGGTATCACTTTAGTTGAGAATAAGGGATTATAAATTGAGGGAATAGCGGAAGCTTGTTCCAAAAAGGTTCCAGTTTCAGTTGGATCACAGTAAGGAATATCACAATCTTCAGTCTTTTCAGGGCCTACAAAACACCAAGGGCGAGGTGAATTATTAGGATTCCTGCAGAAATTGTGGTTTCCAAGGAGGAAGGGGTCAAAAGACATAGAAGAAGCTCGAGCATGAGCTGCTCGCCCCATTAGGTTGTTAATATTGGGGTCAGACCATCTAAGACAGGGTGTTCCTGATGATGTGATGTTTGCATTTCCCGCGTATGTTGAACCAATTCCCTTTCTACACCCTGTAATTATTTTAGAAATATAAGTAGGCCCTGCCATTGATTATGAGCGTTTATGTGAACAATGATCCTACTGATAAAATGCTTAATGATTCTGTTAACAACGCCTATCCTTAACCCTTTAACGCCGACCGTTGCCTTGTGGCAACATGAGCTTGACAATCGATTTTAAGCTTACAATCTGAATATTAGAGGTTATTTTGACTTAAACAGGAAAAAAATTTAAAATAAAAATTTCATAAGACCAGCGTAAAAGGATTAACCCTCAACCACTATCTTAATTTCTTGGTCACACAAAATTTAAATGAGTGGGGTCCTTCCTGACCCAGCAATAGTGGTTGATGGTTAACGGTATAATAACTGTGCAATTTAAAAAAAAGACTGACGTTTAGTAAATCGTGAATCACACTTTACCAAAATCTACTAATTTTGCTTCGCAAATAAAGGGTCTTGGCGTGGTACAATCAACCACGTCAAAGAAGTAAAATCCACTGTCGTATTCTGCTAAGGAGGAACTTGAAGAGGAACTTGAAGAGAAACTTGAAGAGGACCTAGTCCTAAAATCGTTTCCAGGACTTCTCTTCAAAGTGAGAGGATACGATTTCTTCAAAATAAGACACGCTGGCGAAGGGGTAGGAGAAGGCAAGACTGGAGTAGTTAGCTTCTCTGTTGCATTCCAACCTTGGTTAAAGTAAATAATGAAACAGGGTTTAATAATGTTTGGCATAAGTAATACAGTAACCCCCCTGATTTACGCGCTCCCCCTTTGCGCGTTTTCGGATTAACGCGGTCCAAAAAATAGTATTTTTTTTCTTTTTATAAATAAACGCAAAGATTGCGTCGCGTTTATTTTAAAAAAATTGAATATTTTTGGACCGCGTTAATCCGAAAACGCGCAAATGGGGAGTGCGTAAATTGGGGTGGGGGGGTGGGGGTGGGGGTATTGCACTGTCACGGCAATTTAAACAACTTATTAATAAATATTTTTAAATTGTGGTGGCATAATGGTTAGCATCGCTGACTACGAATCCATTGGCCCCGAGTTCGAGACCCGGTGACGGCAGCCTAAGCGCAGCAAAACCCAGCCGTTCATCCTTCTACACAAAGAAAGTGATTGGTAGATAAATGGGTACCCTGGATGGCCTAGTGATTAAGACGTTGGAGTTAATATGTTTTAAATAACATGGGCTGGACCTGTAAATCAAAATAACTTTTTATGAGGTAGTTTTAGTCGCTTTATTCAAATTTGTCACTCATTTTTTGTGCAAATGCATATTAATGGTGAAAATTATGATACTAATAATAATAATATATATATATATATATATATATATATATATATATATATATATATATATATATATATAAGTACACTCATTTTTGGTCCGACGAGTATAATTTTGTGCTATTTGTACAGGGAAATAGTGATGACGTCATTTTCTATGCGCCGTTCACATGTCTTTCAATTCGAACGTATTTATTAACGAGCACCCACAGCGGGAGCGTCTTCATGCTTTCCTCAAGCAAGCTGCCCTTCTCTATCCACCTACAGAATAATTCAAGGTTAGTTTATCTATTAGGCCTTATATCTTTCCTTAAAACACATTTTTCTAGTGTATTTTGGTGTGCTTTGTTCAAATATAACCTTCATTTCCTGTGCAAATGTAAAGAAATAGAATTTGTTTACATTATTTAGGAGTCATATTTCGTCATATCAGGAACGAACTTTAGGTTATTAGCGGGTTTAGTTAGGTTAAGTTAGGTTTAGTTAGGTTAAGTTTAGTTAGTTTTCATAATTTTTGGTTAATATATTGCTATTCACACGACCAGAAATGAAGAAATACGACTCCGAATAATCACATTGCTTTCCATTTGCACAGGAAATGAAGGCTATATTTGAACAGAGCACACCAAAATACACTAGAAAAATGTATTTTTTATTTCAACTTCAGGCCATGTCATTTGCGACATAATTACCGACGCTGGGCTGCTGGTGGGGGGTGGTTCGGATTCCACGTTAAACTGTAGGTCTAAGGTGGAGTGAAAAGCTTGACCTTCGTCAGAATGAACAATTCGGGCAGAAGCTTACCAAAGGTATAGGATAAAACATTTAATTTTAAACCTTAGTTTTGCTTCCGTCCGAATTGTTCATTCTGACGAAACTCAAGCTTGGTTGCCCTACCTTAGATCTACACCTTAACGTGGAATTCCGAACCACGACCAACCAGGGTGAACCAGAAATTACAAAGTCTTCTCCCAACCTCCCGACTAGGAATCGCAAAGAATCGAACCCATAGCCGGTGAATTCGTATAATTAATCGACGATGTTAACCACTACACCACCGAAGGGGTATTAGAAACGAACAGAAGAGAAATGATCAGCTCTCATTTACTTGAGGTTAATATAAATGATAAAAACTGAGTTACAAATATAAGAAGTGAGCGTGTAAACTAAAAAAAAACAAAAAAAAAAACGTCATTATCATTTACCCTTCCATGCCCGAATTATTTTGAAGAGTAAAACAATTTTATACCTTATGTTATACCCCATAAGGACTAAAATATCGTAAAATTGTATGGTCAAATTTACAAACATGGGCATGAAAGGGTTGAAGTAGGAAAAATATTTCCCCCAACTCCTTGGTGGGTAATTTTAAGACGTCTTATGCCTGGGAAACACACACACACACACAACACACACACACACACACACGTGTGTAATTTAATCTAACCTAAACTTAGTGGTCTCGAACCAAAACAGGTGTTAATAAGTGTTTCGGACGCAATTGAAAGTACGAAGGATGTTTTCTAAGTCATTAAATAGTGAGGTACTCGCCAATCTAGCCTCCTAATCTAACCTAATGAAAAAAAAATGTTTCTAGATTTTTTCTATAAATTTTGTAATGTTCCGAGGTACCAAAAATGTTATCTCACAAAAAATACCCCATTACATCTGTGAATTATCACATACCTCATTTATGCCCAGTTGCCTACACACACACACACACACACACACACACACACAAATCATTTCCAAGTCGGAATTCTGTGTCATGTCACAGAACTTGGGACAGTACTGCAGATTTTGAATTCAAATCTTGTAACCAAATTTTAGCGATAAAACTTTCTGGGTAGAATTGTGAGTCGGATTCAAGTTAAGGTTGTCAATTCTTTTGTGAAATAGCTCAGTTACAACAACAAGGAAGATTAAAGTCCAAAAGATAGAAAAATATTAAATCTGGGTACCTGACCACCATCTTTGGTATTTTAAGGGGAAGCGAGAAGACTGCCATGCCCACATTACTCCGCCTCCAGCTAAAACAACCCCAGCACCATCAGTATAGAACTCCAAATCCTGTTCCTTATTCTTTAACAGTGATGACAAAAACTCGTGTTCCATCTATACAGAGGAATGAAAGTAACAATAGACGTTAAAGAGAGTTTCACCAATGAATTAAAATAAGAGTTTAACTCAGCGTTATGATGCAGAACTCATTGTAAATGTGTTGCAGAGTTCATAGGCGGATCTAGAGGCGGTGGCCAGGGAGCTTAATTGAAGGAACGTGGACATAAGCATTCAAACGTTTTATCTAATTTTGTTTAACTAGGATGTATGGGGCCTCCAAATTAAGCCCCCGTTGCTTAATTTAAGCCCCCTGGCACCCGCTCCCGCACTTGGATCCGCCTATGGTAGAGTTTGTGTAATATGTCTCTGCTGGAGGAGAACGTTAAAGAAATTGTTCACGTATTTTAGCTATTCCTTTTACTGTAAATAGTGAAGATTTATATTTTACCCTTATACTGTTAACAAATAATGTTTTTTTTAACATGACTTAATCAAAATTATTTAAATTTCAGGTTTCTTGGTATCTATCAAAAATAAAACAATTCAGTTTCTATAAAACGTAAACCAACACTTCATTTTAATTTTTCTTTTCTGAAAATCAGGTATCCTATTATAATGAGAAGAAGAAATTAAAATTTTACTAATCATATCCTTTATATATCTCGTAATTAGAAAATGTTTTGTGTATTAATCTTTAAATTTAACTGTTGTATACCTGTTCGTCGATGGACACAAGGTTGCTGTTCAGGGACTGACACACAGCGTGGGCTTCCTTTCTCGTTAGTGCCAAATCGTCTTTCGACAAATAACAACTATCGCCCCATCGCTGCCACAGACTCGATGTTTGAGGACATCTTGAAGACGACTCCACCTCACACCTTTTTAATAAAATACGATATTATGTTAAGCTAAATAGAAGTTGAAGCGAGACTAAGTCGCGGGCAAGCAAATCTAAAGGTGACAAAAGGAGGAATACACGAAAGCGATTTATCAGTCTAAGTGGGATGACTCCACCCACATTTTGAGCCCGAAACAGATAAGAAAAAAGAAAGAAGAGATAAGAAATGAATAAATAAAGTAATTAAGATTAAACAAATTAAAATAGATTTACGGATAAAAATCTATTCAAATTAGATATAAAACTGTTTAACGAGTTTGAAGAAAGCTTTTCTCAGACAGTTCATTCCAAAGAGAAATTGTTTTAGGTAAAAAGCTTCTCTTGTATTGCTCACTGGAACACCTATTGCAGGTGTATCCAAGGTAAAAAAAGAATGCATATGGACAATAGCTCTGGTCAGACGACAAGGTTGATGCAGACCAGGAAGGGTGCCATGCAGTGGGTGATAGTCATTATTGAACATTTTATAAAGGAGGCTAAGGTATCCAATTTTGCGAATGTGACTCAAATCAACGGGAATTACACCAGGTAAAAAAAAAAAAAGGATCCACTGCAAACAACTCTATCAAGCAACTGTGTATGAGAATTACAAGCACCAGAAAATACTGGAGCACAATATCCAAGAGAGGTAAAAGAAAAACATTAAGACATCTATGGTTGACAACTGGGTCATGAAAAATAGATGACGTTTTCCTAAGAATACCCAGCTTTTGGGAGGCATTACTCACCGTTGCTCTTATGTGTGTCTCAAAAGTAAGTTTGGAATCAAAGGTGACCCCCTCCCCCAGTATTTAGAGAAGAACTCAGTTCAATTTCCTCCCCTTTAAGATACAGAGGTGGAAAGACAGGAACCCTGGCGCGAGACCGAGAACCCAACATAACTTGGTTTTTCAGCGGGTTCACCTTCATTTCCCAAACAACACACCATTTCGAAATTGCCTCCAAGTCCACATTAAGGGACATTGCAGATTGAACTCTCAAATCAAGAACCAATTGGAAGCTCAAATGAGGATCTTGTCAAAGGCCCAACATCAGTAAAGACCAGATCCAGAATGTTACCCTGATTGTGGGTCGGTTCCCTTATAATTTGCTGAAGACCAGATGCATTAGAAAAATCGAAAGCAGTTACTTCATGAGTATCAGTGTGGCGACAGCCCAGCCACTCAGCATGATGAGCATTGAAATCACCAAGAATTAAAAAGAAGGACTTTGGATCATTGGACTGAATGGTAGCAATTCCATCAAGAAGACAATCATAAATTGCATCGTCAAGATCGGGGTTACGATAGATAATAGATAGATAATAGATAGAAAAGATATACAAATTATATCGAGAGCCATAAAGAACCAAGGACTCATGACAGCTACATTTAAACCTATTCTACTTGAAAATAGGACATCCACTTGTAACATTTGCAGCTAAACCCCGACTCCGGGATTCGATCCGCGATATTTCAAAACCGGATTAGAAAAATTTTGAAGGAATAGCTTACAATTATGTCTACTTCCAGAACATAAGGTTTTAGCTAAAAAAAACAATGTCAAACCTTTCACTTGCAAAGACAAAACATTAAGATTTTTAGCTAAACCACGAATACTGAAGTAAAATTCTGGAACATTTTTATCAAACGAGCCAGCCGGTCCTGGGTTCGACTCAACATAACCAAACAACACAAAAGAAGATTGAGGGAAAATACAAAATATACGCAATAAAAAAAATAGCACAGAAATAAAAAAATCGTGACAGGGTTAGTGAACCATGACTAAAGGTAGTAACCAGAACAATGAATAAAATAACCAGAAGATCAAAATAACCAGAATAGGTAAAATTAAAGCATAGAATCCCATAAAAATATGAGACAAAAAAAGACTGAAATAAACGGTCAACCTGGCGGAGCCGCCACACCAGATAAGGCTAAAAAAGTTAATGATACACACATCACCCAAATTAGTACCGATGACCGTAAAGATGGCTATGAAAAGGAAGTGTAGCCACTATGCATTCCCTTGCCTTGTCAAATAGGGTGTAGAATTCACAGGCAAACGGGAAAAAAACAGATCTATGCCGATCGGGAAGGAGGGGCCAGGGGCAAAATCCCGCGAAAATGCCTCCTCTTAGAAGGAAAAGTGAGTCGAAATCAATGTAGGTCCTTTAGTTACGAAATTATAAGCCGTGTAAACTTATTTTCTGACCGCCCCTCGTATTTACGTTCGACCCACCAACAATTTTGTAAGGCTAAACTCAACTTAGTTTCTGCTTTCCTATTTAAACTCAACTTAGTTTTTGCTCTCCTTTTTGAGAGTTGTATTTTATTAAGTTAAAGGAAATAAAATAAGAATAACTAATTTTTTTAAAATTAAAAATATAACTTAAGAAAATAAAAATAAAACGCTACAATTAATCGAAAAATGTAAAGCCTAATGTCCGTTCACTCTCACGAACGATGGAAAACATGAAGGTTAACTCTTTTCTGAAATCGAATAAAATCGCTTGGCATTAACCAGAACAAAATTAGTAAAGTGACACTAGGCACTAAAAGGTTAATAGCATTTTCAAAGAACTAAAACTCAAATAATTCACTCAGAATTTCAATGACAGGAATGTGCTTTCTAAAAATTACTTTGAAAAGCCTAATTTGCGTTAAACAACCTCAAAATTCCCCTATGTTGTGAATGAAAACATCAAATTTTAAAGGACACCAACTGATGTCCATCTTCAAAAGCCTCAGAAACTAATTTTATGGTGATAATAGAAGCTATGGTTAGTGGACTGATATCCGATATATTTTATATATCTCAAATCTGGAAGCATTGGCGTAGGCAAATGAAAGCTCATTATTCATAGTATTCCACTGGACCACATAGTCACTGTTCCAAACAACTATCTCTTAACCTTCTATGGACCACCTGTATAATGTTTGTACCTATTGAGTCTGAAATAAAGTGTTTGTTTGTTTGATCAAGTTTGTTAAGGAACCCAGAACTACTTATAACTGATCACATAAACTTTTCAGGGTGAATCTTTAATCATCTGTATTAACGACAGACGTGAAGCTCACCTCAAAGAAACGGTATGCTCCTGTTCACTGCAACTGTTGCAAAATATCGTCGTACAGTCCTTGATGGACCTCGAACCGACAGGACAAACCAAGTTAACAAAGTCTTCGTCCCTCGAAGACGTTAAAGAAGAAAACCAAGAGGCAAACCTGAAACAATGGAAGTGATTACAGATTCTATGATGCAATGAAGTTTGACACACAGCCTCACTAAATGATACTGAACGGGAGCCACTTCTCTAATAAATAATATATTTAGTAATATTATTTTAAACTCTAAATCATCGGTTACCTACAGGGTGGCCCATAAGTCCCAATCAAACCAAGTAAAAAGTTTATAATAAGTTTAAAATACCGATTATAACCGATTAGGACTTATGAGCCACCCTGTACCACCACTTCAGTTTCTCAAAAAGTATCATACTAAGGCAATATTGAGGCTGAGCTTAAAGACGTAACCTATTTAAGTTCAGCTTCAGTATTGAGGCTGAACTTAAAGACGTAGCCTATTTCAAATCTCTTTTGCTAGTCACCACCGGGCATTTGGATGTCATCATATTTAATGGAATAATTAAGGATAATATTAAAAAATAATCAATAAATAATAAAAGCAAATTGAGAGGGATAACTCCAAACACATGGAAACATTCACCATGCTGTCCATGCACCTTTTTAAACATTATATGTACCGTTTGTACTATATATATATAAGCAAAAACCACAGGGAAAAGGAAACACAAAGTCCGAGCGCTTTCGTGATATATTCACATTATTTTCTGTTCCTCCTTGATAATGTGAATATATCACGAAAGCGCTCGGACTTTGTGTTTCCTTTTCCTGTGGTTGTTTGCTTATTAATAAGATCACGTGTTATTTTGTGATTTTAGTGCGCATATTATATATATATATATATATATATATATATATATATAATTCTATTGATTATCCAAAACTCTTTCTACACACAACACACACACGAGTGTATATATATATATATAATGTTTCAGACCAACAAAGACCCTAGGATCCACTCATGGCTGGTCTACCTAATTGTGGTTGTAGTTGTGTATTGCGCATGTCATCCGTGATGGCGGAGGGGACCTACAATTTTATGTGGGTTCCGAACCACAAAAACCTTAATTTTACTACCTTAAACTCAGAGATGTGCCTAGCGGCGCTAATTAGCGACGCTACTTAATTATTAGTGCATCCATTAGCGACGCTATTTTTCAAAATAGCGGAACAGATAGCGCCGCTACATTTTTAGGCAATGTTAGGCGCTAACCGCTAAGCCGCTAACATAAATTAAAATGAATAGAGTCTTAGAATGGTATTCTCTATATTACGTTCCTGAACTGAGTATGTAAAGGAGGACGATGTCTTTCCAATAAATAAGTTTAATTTTCATGAATACCCAATACAATAATCATTTTAAAGATATAATTTTGTCCCATTTGACACTCTAAAAGATAATAAGAAATAGCGAACACGTATAAATATCACAAATGCATTATTATTATCAAAAAAATAGTACTTAGCTATATATTTCATAAAAATTAGCGCCAAAATTAGCGTTAGCGTTAACGCCACTAATTTTAAAAACTGTTAACGTTAGCGGAGCTAGAATTTATTAGCGTTAGCGGCGGCGCTATATTTATCAGTTAGCGTGCACAGCTCTGCTTAAACTATATCCAATCTAGCAACATATGCGTCTAATCGATTTTTAAACATGTTTATAGACGTGCTACTAATTACTTCTACCGGCAAACTATTCCACCTATTTACTATTTTATGCGTAAAAAAGTTTTTCGCAACTGCTGTCTCGAACCTTCTACTTGTCAACTTGACACCCGTTATTTCTAGTCCTATTATATTGAGATATTTCGAATAAGCTATCTCTGTTTACGTTATCGAACCCATTTATAATTTTGAAAACCTGAATTAGATCACCGCTTAGCCTCCTAAGGGAGGCTAAGGAGTGATCAAGTTCAAAGTTGCTCGTCCTTGAACTCTTTCGATTTTATTTATCTATCTATCTATCTATCTATATATATATGAAAATTATTTCACGAAAGTAACACGTGAAAAATATTTATGATGAATAAAACCACGAAGGAAAGGAAACACAGAATGGTGCTCAAGCGCTTTCGTCTAATGACATCCTCAGGAACATTGAAGTACATAAAGAGTTAAAATATAACTCTTTATGTACTTCAGTGTTCCTGAGGATGTCATTAGACGAAAGCGCTTGAGCACCATTCTGTGTTTCCTTTCCTTCGTGGTTTTATCATATATATATATATATATATATATATATATATATATATATATATGGGGAGGGGGGAATATCATGTATAAACACGCATGATTTTGAATAATGCAAAATTAGTCCCACCAGGATTCGAATCTAGAACTTCGCGTAGAGGCTGTGGGCGCTATCACTGCGTTATGAAAAGGGGAGCTAGCACGTAAAACACCTCTGCAAAAATGTTATGTGTTTCTTTGGGTGTTAAAATATAAGCCATGGTTGTGTTCACTTTTACTTCGTCGTAGCGTAGGAATAGCACCCGCGGCTTCTGCTCAAGAAACTAGGGTTTCAATATATATATATATATATATATATATATATGCAGAGAGAGAGAGAGAGAGAGAGAGAGAGAGAGAGAGAGAGATTTTATATTGGTTTTATGAGAGTTAACAAGTCATTAGCGAGATTTTAATTCACGAAAGCTCATGTTAAAAATTAATAAAAATTAATAAAAAAAATAATGATACGATATTTCCTTTTTTTTTCTACAATTTTAGAAATTACGATTGAAAAGACATGAAAAAAACTCGTTATTATTTTTATCAGTAAACTAAGCATACCTTTATAACTAAGTAACTTTTTAATTTTGTTTTACCTTTTTTAATTGATTCATATTTTCCTTTTTTATTTACCTTTTTTTTACCTTTTTAATCGAGTCACTTTTATAGGTGGTTCTTTATCTGTTTAAAAAAAATTCTGTATATGACCCAATTTTCATTTTAGATAGGAAAAAAATGAATTGATAAACACAGAAGTGAGTATTTTATACGATCATACTCGTCTATTTTCGCTGTTTCCAAGTGCTATTTAAGGCCGTGTAACGATTTAATATGAGCAATAGCGATACTGTGTCAGAGTGGTGCATTGGGTGGAGGAACCATTATTCAGGGGACCATTTTTCGCCCTTCGCTGGATGTTGCCACGCATTTGCGTTCCAGGAAGTTCATGGACCTCTGACGCATATATACTCGTTCACACACACACACATACACACACGCACACACACACACTGTATATATATATATATTGGCTTTCATTGACAGGAGCATCCGATGGAAAAGTTCTCTCATCGCTTTATTTCGCAGTACAGCAATGAGATGGTAGAAAAAAAATATCCGCCAAGTTTCCAAGTTCGAAAAGCTCTCTCTCTCTCTCTCTCTCTCTTCTCTCTCTCTGTACATATATATAGTTCACATTTCAGTTTAACAACCCGTCATTCCCTGTCACTGACATTGATTTAGATCATGGTTAAATGCGTTGTAATGACTGGAAGATACAATAATCTCATTTTAAAATAATTCTTAAAGGCGTATTCAGTGTTACGATTATCCATGTGTAAATCCATATAAGGAGAATGGATTAATGATAAAATTTATCCGTGTCAAACATCTATTAAAACATTTTCTTAAGTTTTATAATCATGTTCAAAGGCGTTGCGAAAGATATCAAATAGGTATGATTCGTCTGTGCATTGACTCATACGCCCTCCCAAATAAAATTCTGAAGTCGCTTGTATAATTCTAGGCCTTTAAAAAACATGATATACAGGGTGGGCCGAAAGTCTGGATCCATAGGAAAATATTTATTTTAATACATAAATTACAACAAATGGTAAATACTTAAAATGAATATCAACTTTAACTCGTAAATGCGTATCCGTGATACTGTACAGTAGTTCGTACTCCAGTATAAATACTCAAATACGTTTTTTATTTCAGCCCAGAAATGGCTTCGAATCTAACAACAGAAGACCGGGTAGAACTTGTGCTCATGTACGCAAGACAGGGCGCTACACACAGAGAAGTTGCTACCGAATTCAATAGAAATCATCCTGATAAGCATCCAGTAACACATGCGACTGTTGGCAAGTTGTTTAAACGTTTCAAAGAAACAGGAAGTGTACATGATCGACGGCGTTCTGGTCGTCCAAAAACTGCAACTGATGAAAATACCTCTGCAATGGTATGTGAAACTTTAACGAATAGTCCAGTAAAGTCAACAAGAAGATTATCAAATGAAACACGCATCTCGAGAACGTCAATTCGAAGAATTATTAAAAATCACAAATTCCATCCCTAAGTGTCTCGATGTCAGAGACCGCCAATTTGAGCATTTGTTATAATTTGTTGTTTATACTGGAGTACGAACCACTGTACAGTATCACGGATACGCATTTACGAGTTAAAGTTGATATTCATTTTAAGTATTTATCATTTGTTGTAATTTATGTATTAAAATAAATATTTTCCTATGGATCCAGACTTTCGGCCCACCCTGTATATGAGGTCTTCCGAGGAAGAAGTAGATAAGCGACAACAGTATAAAAAAACGCCAGAAAATGTAGTTAAAAGTTGTACCAATTTCAACGAAATATCTTCAAAAGTTCATAAGTTATGTCGCTTTCAAATTGGGTACAACTTTAACTGCGTTTTTTTGGCGTTTTCATACTTTTGTCGTTTAGTCACTTCTTCCGAGGAGAGCCTCATATGGAACATGTATGTTACTTTACCTTACAAATTTTACTTTTGTAACGTCTTATCTAAAATTCGGTAGATAGATACTTGGTTTTAAAACAAAAATTCTGCATCAAATTTACAAATTCTTTTCTCAACAACCATTATTTTTGCACTCATTAACGGCCATTTTGAGATATTAAAAACAACACAAATTCAAACTTTGATGTCGCTGTAACAAAATGTAAAGTATTAAATGGAAATATTTATGAATGAAAGCGGTCACCAGTTAATTAACTATGTTTTGTAAATTTTGATCTAATCCCCGGTTAATTCCCAACGTCAAAATATAATATAGATAATATTTGATAACGGACAAAACAGCATTTTATCATTATGACGAAAGTCACGATAAAACTGTGTGAATTAGTTAATTAATTGTACTGTATAAATACATAAATAAGAGCGAAATACGAGGGGAAAATATGAGGGGAAAATATGAGGGAAAATGAACAGAATTTTGAATAAGAAGAAAATCGTTTGGAATTATCATATTTAAATACAAACTATAATTTCTGGTACTCGTAACTCCTGCATAACCTAGCCATAATTTTTTTGTCGAACTTTACGTAACGTAACTTTACCCCGTAACGTCGCTACAACTTTTTGTCAGTAACTCTAGCGTAACTTAGGTGTGACTTTACGTAACGAAATTTTGCCCAGTAACGTCGCTATAACATTTTTTTCAGTAACTCTAACGTAACTTAGGTGTAACTTTACGTAACGTAATTTTGCCCAGTAACGTCGCTACAACTTTTTGTCAGTAACTCTAGCGTAACTTAGGTGTAATTTTACGTAACGAAATTTTGCCCATTAACGTTGCTATAACTTTTTTGTCAGTAACTCTAGCGTAACTTAAGTGTAACGTAACGTAACGTTGCCCCGTAACGTCGCTACAACTTTTTGTTAGTAACTAGAGTAACTTAGGTGTAACTTTACGTGACGTAATTTTGCTCCGTAACGTTGCTATAACTTTTTATCAGTAATTTTCATGTAATTTTTGCATGTGCAACTTTCTCGTAACAAATATTTACTTCAAACAAACAGTATTTGCAAAGGAAAACTAAAAACACAAAGCGGTAAAAGGAAATTTAACATAGATGACGTACGGGTTACAAATCAATAAAAGTAATGATTTTAAAATACTTATATAGGAAATTATACAGAACCTGTAGATACGTACAATTCTGAAGAATATATATATAATATATATATATATATAATATTTAGGAGAAATCCAATGACAAGGAGGAATGTAAATGCCATGAAAAGTCTTCTTTAATGCGCAACGTTTCGAGCAATACGCTCATCATCAGGCTAGATAATAACAATATGAAATTAATTTCATATTGTTATTATCTAGCCTGATGATGAGCGTATTGCTCGAAACGTTGCGCATTAAAGAAGACTTTTCATGGCATTTACATTCCTCCTTGTCATTGGATTTCTCCTAAATATTAAATGAAGCTTTGTAGAAGCAACCGCATGACTATATATATATATATATATATATATATATATATCGATGAACAGTGAAAAAACACGTTTAAAAACACATTTTGTCTCCATAATTCCAACATCTTCAAGGCTACCTATGTTCTGCCTACATTTTTTACCTTTTAACAGTTTTAGAGATTTAATAAGTCAGGTGTTACGTTTATGTTACGTGTGACTGAAGCTCTCAGTAGTAACATTTGAAGATATTTGTATTTAGAGTGAAAAAATAATACAAAGTCTTCGGGAATGGAGAAAACATATCGTATACAAAAATATATTTCATACAGTCCTTTTGGCGCCGTCACTATTTTTATCTTACGCCTGGCACTTAAACAGTAACAAGGTTTATAATTATATTTAATGGCAAAACATAAACATTAAAACTTGTTTACAGTTATCTGATTATAATTAGAATATCAATTTTATAATATGTTATATACTATGCGTAGTATGCAAGGCAAGTTATCGGTATTTATAGGTTATATTTATCTGGAAGCATCTATATACACACACCTTTGTTTAAAACGTTACACCAAAATTATGCTATAAGAAGAATAACAGCCAAAAAAAGTTACGGAATTGTTACGGAACGAAATATTGGTAAGGGTCTCACTTCTTCAACAACAAAAAGGTACGGAACGAAATATTGGTAAGGGTCTCACTTCCTCAACAACAAAAAGGTACGGAACGAAATATTGGTAAGGGTCTCACTTCCTCAACAACAAAAAGGTACGGAACGAAATATTGGTAAGGGTCTCACTTCCTCAACAACAAAAAGGTACGGAACGAAATAAAGGAAAAAGGAGTCTTGCTTTTGTTGAAATTGAAAAAGTTAGGTTAATGTTGAGCATTGAATACAGTACTACAAATAAGCTTGGTTAAAATGCGTGACAGGCGTGCAATTTATATGTAAATATTTTGATGAGTGTACAGGCGGTGAGGAATTTAGATGATTAAAAATATAAAATTATCCTAGTTTCTGATGCAACTGGAAACATTAAGGAATTTTAAAATACTCTATAGGCCTATTCGTCAACTTTAAGCCATTTTCATTAATTCTGTCTACAGTGTTCTTATTTCTTGTTAAAGCTCTTGAATCCTTCCCATCATTGCTTTTAATTACAGTTGAAAATAAGAGCGATCAAGGCATTTGGAGTGTCTGCTGTTCTTCACGGTCCTCCCTGTAGAGTACTGTTCAACTTTTATGCAGTTTTTTTTACAACCTTCCCAAATACCGAATCTTCACAAGTTATTGAATAAATTATTGTTTTACGAGTTATCTGGGTTGTTAAAAAATTAAATAAAGGTTAATTATCATATATATATATATATATATATATATTATATATATATACACAGGGTGTCCCATAAATCTGGTCTCATAGGAATTTTTTTCTACATTACGAAAGTAATACGGTAGAACTAAAACAATTGTTCAAATTGATGTCATGTTTTGGGACCTTTGTTTTTTGTTGCAGGTAGAATAACATACAATGGTTAATATGAAAGCGAGTTACACTCATGAGGAAAAGGCCTCCGCCTCCGACCTATATACCGCGTACATGTTTACGTGAGATCTGAACTACAGGGTCGCTACATCATGCGAAAGCAAAGGACAGTCATCCATCCAGCTATAAAAACAGACCGAATATCGTTCAACCTCGCTGACCTAACCTAGCATTAATGACACAAGTTATTGTACTGTGTTTAATAGAGTGAGTTCATATATAAAAATTGTTATAAAAGCGTAAATGTCATTATACGCCTCAGTGGATTAATGAGACCATATTGTCACCATCCTGTTTTTTGTATTCAAGGTCATAATTGATTTCGCCTCGACCGTATTTTCATTTAGAAAGCAGCAGACCCATTTTACAAACTTTATTCTCGGCCTACTGTCCGAATTATATCCTTATCCATTCTTATCCCAACGACTGAAAAGCCGAAATCAGAAACACACTTACCCACGAAGTATGCAATGCATTATGCTAACAGAAAAAAGCACCCCATTAAACTCCTTCTCTGAGAATTAAAAACATAAAATGGTCTTCGTGTTTCATTATGCAAAACACGTAAAATTCCAATCGGGTTCCAGACCAGTTCTGAGAATTTTTATTTACCTCGACTGATGGCGGGTGGTGGGGGCTGGGGGGAGGCTGCTCTATATAATAACCAGACCCTTCAAATAACCATCAGACACACGTAGTTTGAGCAGTGAAATTAACGGGAACGAAATTTATATTTATTTAATTTGCATAAAGGAGATATTCGTAGAGAACGATTTATTTTTTTCATGCATGAAGGTGGGGCCAAGGGCGAATATTTATCGGTTGATTTCAGTCACTGAAATATAACTAAAATCTTTTTCGTAAATTCTGAACTCAAAAAGATTGT
Source organism: Bathynomus jamesi (assembly GCA_023014485.1). Lineage (NCBI taxonomy): Eukaryota > Metazoa > Arthropoda > Malacostraca > Isopoda > Cirolanidae > Bathynomus > Bathynomus jamesi. The sequence continues at coordinate 957,474 of JAJOZX010000396.1, read as the reverse complement.
GAAAATTTCTACTCATTTGATATATATATATATATATATATATATGTCGTAGATATGTCGTAAATTATAAAACTGTTACGTCATATTTCGATAGAATAACTTTTCTCCCTATATATATATATATATATATATTAATATATATATATATATTATATATATAATATGACGTAACACTTTTATAATTTACGACATATCTACAGTTTTTTTTATTGGGGGTTTAACTTCCGTTTCAGCAACACCTGAGATTTGTTACACAGGGGACCAACAGCTTAACGTGAAGTCCAAACCACGACCCCACGGTGAAAGACCCATAGAGAACGTCTTATAATATAATTAATCGCTGAAATCTGAAATCACAAGAGTCCGATCCAGTACGCGAACCCACAGCATTCAGATTCACAGCCTGACGCCATTATTCACAGCAGGAATATATTCATTTAAGGTGTTCCAGTTTACCTCGAACATGGACGACAATACAGGGTGGCCCATAAGTCCCAATCGGTTATAATTAAAGCGAAAATCCATCGAGCGAAGCTCACACTGACGTAATCGCTTACTAAGGAAAGACTATTTGTCGAGGTGGTCATAATATTTTGCACTTTAAATAATCACTAAATATTTCTAAATTTATTATAAACTTTTTACTTGGTTTGATATTTTTTGTATTTTAGCTTTAATTATAACCGATTGAGACTTATGGTTCACCCTGTATATATAAAACTTAGAACATTTTTATGTATGTAATTTTTCACTTTGTTTACTCATATTAAATTCAAGAGTGATTGAGGTGTAGAAAACTCGCTTATACAGGGTGAGCGAAAAGTCCCTGTGCACCTGCAAGAAGTGTAGTGAACCTGTACCTGCACAATGTTGGAAGTGGAAGGTGCTCAGGGACTTTTCGCTCACCCGGTAGATCACACAGATGTTAAAAACATTAAAAATAAGTCTTTACGTAGCCCAAAAGTACTCCGAAATTTGAAGGGTGTAGCTCGATTGATAAAAGGAAGGCAAAAAAATATGTAATATTTTACAGGGTATCCCCGCTTCGAATGCAGTTATTAGTGAATGGTTGAAGGATTTAAAGGTGTGTCAGACTCGTTAGCTTGGTAATGATTCGCTGTTTTTTTTTTTAAGAACGTCAGTGTATATATGCGTGACAAAAACATGCATTAAAGTCAGCTTAGAATGAATAAAGAATGAAATTATATAAAATTATATAAAATTATACAAAATTATACAAAAGAACGTATAAAAATCCAGAAATTAATATTTGTGGATAACTGGAGTTTCTATTAAATTATTTTAGGCAGATCTTACCTCTTGTAACCCATTCTCTGACAGATGATAGAAGCTGTCGCGTCACTGAAAGCTGTCGACTTCACTTGCATCCATTTACTGGAGTGAAGTATATGAAGTTGGCCGGAGCCCTGTTGGCGACTCTGCGTTAATCGAACTTTCTCGCCAGAGGGGGGAGCCCCTATTTTAACACCTGAAAAGTAGATCATCCGAGTTAGTACACAAGTAAATTTAATAGAAGATAAAGTCGTATAGAACAAAAAATGTAGAATTACTTGTTGGAGTAGGTATAATTACATTAGACTTATAAAATGCATAGGGTAAAGTTGGCTTCACTGTGGACGCGCCAACTTTGTAGTAAAACAAGGCTTTATAAGCTTACACAAATCGTAATTTATTATAATTTATTATAAATATTTGTTTTACAAAAAAACCTTCATTTTGAGAGAATTTTTAGGTTACATTTTATCAAAGTAGAATTCATGAATAAAAACACTTTTGTTTTGATTCCGAAAGAACTGGAAAATACCTAATAATAACCATTATTATTAATATTCATATAAAAACATTAATAGGATTAATAGGCCTATAAATTCCAACAAAAATTCTATATGTAAAAAAAAAATACAATATACATATTTTTTTTCAAGATAACTAAGCCTGAATTTTTACTTTTATATATATTATATATATATATATATATATATATACACGAAAATTTCCAGAGTAGAAAACAGGATTTCGCCAAATACCTTGGGCACCGTTTGTAAAGGCGCATCTTCACTTAAATTGAGGTTTTTTTTTTTTTACATAATTTACGAACTTTGTAAATAAAACGTTAAAGAATATAAATATAAGATAGGAGATTAAGAATTAGATACGTAAAAACAAGTATTTATGCTTCAGTAAGGTAAAAAACAACATGTTATACAGGGTGTCCAAAAAAGAGACGCAACCCAAAACAGAAAGAAAAATGGTTATGTTACCATGATACATGCAGTATCCAATGGGTTGCGTTTCTTTTTGAACACCCTGTATATATATATATTATTATACAGTATTTTATTCTAGAAAAAAGGTTCCGGAGCTCTGATGTAAATTTATTTACAAGCTTTGCCAGTTGTTACCCTATTCCCTACCCATCCTAACTCCCCACCCCCCCAAAAGCCTTCTTCCTATTCCTAAAATTTTGTTATGTAATCTCACACCCTACTCCCCAAAAAATAAAAACAAAAACGTAAAATTTTCTTCTGTATTGTGAAAATAAAAGGTACCGGAACGCCGTTCCGGTGCGTTCCCCCCCCCCTAAAAAATTATAATATTATATATTGGGATTCTGCAAGAGACACTCTACTGGCGGTCTTCTTGCATATCTATCCAACTCATGGTCATCCTTCTTTCGAGGTCTCGGTGAAACCTTTGCTACTGCGATAGACATACCAAAAGCTTTTGGTAGAGTTTGGCACAAATCTTTAATTTCCAAACTGCCCTCATTCGGTTTCTATCCTTCTATCTGTGCCTTCATCTTTGATTCCCTTTCTGGATGATCTATACCTGAGGTTGTAGAGGGCCACTAGGTTGGTGTGGTTCCTCATTTTATGTCATTACTGAAGTGTGGGACAAATCGATCGAGTATTTTTCATATGGATATTATTGAGTATCACTCACCACTACACCTTTCCAAGGAATAGAGTTTCAAGGATTGTAGTGGTGACCAGTTACTTGTTGGAGTAGGTATAATTACATTAGACTTATAAAATGCATAGGGTAAAGTTGGCTTCTATGTTTTCGATACTGTATTTTCTTTTCTGTATGGGGGGTGAGTACTCAGCAATACTCAATTATTTGGTACGAACCCTTTTATACTTTTAGCATGATGTTTGCTTTTCTCCTGCGGAAGCTCCTCCAGATGATTCCCATTATTTTTCTATCTGTTGTAATGTTAATGGTATTGTGTGTTTTGAATTCTGCATCCGGCGACGGCACTATCACTCCAATAAAATCCCTGACTCGTGGATTTGGTGTTATCTGTTTATCTTGCAGAGGTTTGTATCCTTTATTCTGTAACTCCCAATTGTTACCATATCTTATGAGTTGAAATTTTTCTCCGGTGAACTTCATATTGTTATCTTTCGTCCGCTTGAATGATGATTCAATGTCATTTTGCAATTTTTATATATCACCTACGTTTGATATATAGGTTCAGTTTCGATTGTAAATAGTATTTCCAATCTATTTCCTTTAAATCTACATTTATACTTCCCCAGTCTACTTTCTTTTGAATTTATATGTAATCCTATTTAATCCTATTTAATCCTTTCTCTCTTGGATGAGTTTTAGGGTTTCTGGTTTTGAACTTTAGAGTATATCAATTAGGTTGTGTTCCATTTGTATTATCGTGTCAACATTATTTGTCAACATAAAATTCATAACATTTTTCTTTCCACCTTACCATGCGTTTCACAAATATTCCGAAAGAACGAGTAATTTTTTCTTAATAACTAATAGTACAGGGTGAACCACAGAAAAATGGTCCCAAGAAAATATTTGTTTCTTTTCCTGTGTAAAAATTTTTTCGGGCCGCTTTTATGTGATTCACCCTGTATTATTGCCCGTTTTGCAGTCTTTTGTAATGTTTTGTGGAAATTGTGGAATTTTGTAATTTTTCTTCCATATGATAAATGGGAAGTTAAAATCCCCACAAATCGACCGGGGAAGTACTCCTGGGGGGGTGGGGGGAAGAAGAAGGATGTTATTCAGGGGACAGGGAGTGTTGGAATTCCCTTTTCTCCTGTCATTGTCCTCTTTAGCCGGACTTTTTTCCGTGCCTCATTTACCCTTGTAAGCAGGCCAGCATACTCTGTCAAACACACACACACACACACACACACACACACACACACACTCTCCTTCTATTCTTCACAACACGCACACTACACACTACACACGACACAATCATTTTTCAAAATAAATATTAAAAAAGGGCATTGTTTTCAGCGCATCGGAAACCTTGATTTCGGCTCAGTCCTTCTTATAGTAGGGGTTTGCATTTTTGTGGGCGTCCCCCATTGGCCCCTTCCTATATATATATATGAAACAGAATGCATGAGCACACGTATTTTTTGTATGAAACAAAAATGCCCCCACTAGGATTCGAACCCTGGACCTGAGTAGATGTCGCGGGCTAAAAGTTAACGCAACACAGCCTTTATCTCATCGTAGTGTGATGGTAGTGCTCACGGCTCCTACTCATGAGGTTCTGGGTTCGAATTCTGGTGGGGGTAATTTGTATATATATATACACACACACACACACACACACACACACACATATGTATCATAAGTGTCTTTGACCCTCATCAGGAACCATTATGCGGGGTCAAAACCTTGAAAAGATGATATTATTTGTTAAAAAGTTCTTAAATATGAAATACAGTGTTTCATTCATGTGATTGGTTTATCACAGACTTTTTATAACACCATTTTGTAAGATTTTAGGCCTAGCGTCATATACAGAGTGGCTACAAAGTCCCTTTGCAGTGACATTACAGCATACCCGTATGTTGTCCTTGTTTTTCATGCAAAGGAGCTTTGTGGCCACCCTGTAGACCCCATGGTTTTAACAACGTTAAGTAAATTGAAGGTTCCTAACGACGGTTAATTTCGTTATCTTGTTAATAAAATGTTAAATATGCCCTGAATTAGTTAGTGATTCGTACATACACGGAAAGCCCAATTCGATAATTATGCGTAGAAAGATACAACAACCGATTACATAACGCTCGAAAATGGATATTCCGAACCAAGGTTAAAAAAATATTCTCGATGACGTAATTGAGTCCTCTTTCAAGCAGTTGGATGAAAACGTCTAATTAATTACTTTCTGGTTGTTGTTTCGACCCCGTGGAATTTCTACCTGGATCTTCCTGTTTTTCCTTCTTCTCCTCCTCCTCCTCCTTCTCTTCCTCCTCCTCTTCCTTCTCCTCTTCCTCCTCTGTCGTAAGACTCAATTTTGACCTTGCTTAATTAACAGTGAACAAGCGTTGCTCAAATGCTGCGCAAGATAAGGATCCCGAATTAAGGCTTTGTTTCAGGATCTTTCACGCACGTCTGGGAAAGGAAACAAGTGGGAAAAATTCCATGACTTTAATTCTGTCTTGGTTTTATTCGCGGTTTGCTTAATTGTTTCTTTATAAAAGATCTTTTTGTATGTATATATATATATATATATATTATATATATATATATATATATATATCATCTTCAATCTTTCAAATGCAGAGTGTCCATACATCTCAAAAATCCTGGACCTTGATTTTGGCTTTCTTCTTCCTTTGGAGCGGGGGTGGGGTGGGGCGGTTTTGCGGGCGTTTGCCTTTGGGCCCTCCTTCCTGCATATATATATATATATATATATATATATATATAATCTAAATTTCTTGAAAGAATGGCATTTTCCATATTACATTATTCAACCCCTTGAGAAACACAATATTTTATCAAGAGTAATAATTTCACTAACCATACCTATACCCATACCCCATACCCATATAAAAATTAGAACTGGGTCACAAGAAAAAAATATTTGAACTACATTTAGACAAGCCAAAAGAATTACAAAATTATATAAATGTATCGATAAAAGATAAATAAGATAAATACCCTATAAAATAGGGTGTACTAATTTATCTTTCTAATTTATTTATCGTTTAATTCAGTTTTAACTGATAAAAATTAATATTAAAATTTACAATATTACAATAATTTTTTAATAAAAAAATATTTATTTGGTTTTCAATTTTTAGTTTGTCCTTCAAGCTTTAGGATTTACTGGATAACGTGGTTTGGAGAACATACGACAAGAGTGAAGAAGGGTTTGAACTTATGATCAACCAAATTCTACAAAGTGTATTGAGCCCGTTCACTACTTTCGGCAAAACTGGGGAAATTATAAATGGCTAACATTTGGGAAGCCGGACATCTTTATCAAATATCTCTTTTGAAACATTCTGAGCACGTTATAGTATAAAGATTCAAGGCTTATGTATATTTTTTGATAGTTCACTTAACGGCTATTGACAATATATCGTAAAAGAAAGTTAGAAATAGTATTTCTCTTTAAAGTTTAAACTATTCGGTTTACGTGTCACAGCTCCTGGCACTGTTTTTAATATCAGGGTCATCGCATAAAGAACTATAGATTGAAGAAGATTAGTATAGGCACTTAAACTTAGACCTGATCAACAACAATAGCATTCAGATATATGTACGTTGGTCCGTTGGTCCGTTTAAATTGTTTATGATGGGATCACGTAACTTTCGTTTGATCCTCATTGATCAATTTATGCTTTTTCTGCATAATTTCTACAAATACTTATTAGAAATTTACAGGCTCAATTTACAGGCTCAGTAAAATTATGTTATTGGTGCATATATATTGTATTATTTACCTTCGTTTCTGCTACAGAACACCAACTTTGCCAGGATGAGTGATTTAGACAATCCGTCATTATACACATAAAATATTAGCGGTGATAACAAGATTCTTTGACATTATATTTCATGTATATATGAGGCCCTCGTAAGAAGAAGTGGCTAAACGACAAAAGTAAAAACAAACGCCAGAAAACGCAAAGTTAAAGTGCCAGTTAAAGTGCCATAACTTTTGAACTTTCGAAGATATATTTCAACGAAAAGTTAAAAAATTATGTAAAAAAGTTAAAAAATTATGGCACTTTCAAATTGATACAACTTTAATTGCGTTTTCTGGCATTTTTTTACTTTCGTCGTTTAGCTACTTCTTCCTTGGAGGACCTCATACAACGGCGTAGCCAGAAATTTCTAATGGGGGGCACATGAAATATTATTGAACAAATTTTCAATAATATATTTACACTTCGGTGATGAATTACACATGTGTATGTTATACAAATAAGTTGAAATAACCAATGATGATATGTACAGTTGTACATATACGTTACATCTCACGATCTCAGATGCAGTACAGGAATCTAGATTTGTAAACATCTAAACATAACTATATATATATATATATATATATATATATATATATATATATATATATATATATATATATATACACGCACACAGCGAACAATCTGTAAACATCCAAGCAGTATATCTTATAGAGCACAATTACTCCAAGCGGAAACTAAGCTGACGTGTTTTTGTTTTTTTGTTAAGTATATCTTCTGTGCCCTTAAAAAAGCTAACACAATGTTTCCAACGCTAACTAAGTAGTTTCTGCTATACTCTGTACTTATACGCGGTATGCAAACAAGCGTCTTCAAAGTTCACCCTGTAAATATCAAACGCAAAGCACGTGCCTACAAACTATGCGCACCTCTGAATTTATATCGCTTTGTCTAATATCTAATTAAGTATTTTAAATTTAATTTTAAAAGTAATTGATCGTCATCGTAATGGACCGTGAATAACCCCCAAAATCCCTCCCTCCCCCCTCCCTCGTGGCTACGCCAAGGGCCTTATATATACAGAAGAACATGGATCATAAAAATAACATACTTCGTAGCTGCGATTATTACACCTGAAACATTTAGAAATTTACAAAAGGCAAGAGAGATTGAATAGGGAGCATAGTACATGGTGTTCACTCGCTGGTAGCCCCAGAGTATCGCTAATATATTCGTTGGGGGTACCAGGGAGTGAATCACACTATTAAGTTAGACACCCTTAAGGTCCCTGAGCTTGAATGAATTCGTTTTTAGAGTCAAGAATGGCTTGACGAGTGAAGGTGGGGACTCTTATACCGCATGACGCATGTTTGAGTTCCACTAACTCTCAATTCGAGAGAGAGAGAGAGAACATATATATATATATATATATATATATATATATAACACAATGGCCCTGTAAAATAAGTAAGACAATAAAAATCCCCCAAAATTTAAAAAAAATGAGAAGCTTTTCGAGAGACTCTCCCCTCTTCCTTCGGGCGGTGGGCAGAAACTAAAGGTGAAAGTCAAAATCAAATGGAGTATGCAATAAAAATCATCATACCTCAGGCAACTCAACCAGGCATAAATTATTCAGAAAGACAGAAGATTTTGACAGCCAAAAGCTGGTCGTAAAACCAAATTTGAAAGTTCTACATTTTATATTAAAATTATCAGTGATTTTTATGATAAAAGATTCAGCGAGCTTACGTTTGTCATTACTAGTGACATTTATGAGTAAGTGAGCGTTAGTGATACCAATATTATGATGCCTGTCTAATGATGTCTACGTAAGAGAATTTTCATCGGCTGTATTGAAAATATATTTATGTTGGTAAAAGCGTCTTTTTAAAATCACTGGTTTGGCCAACATAACTCCTCGGACAATCCTTACAAGGAATTTGATATACTTCAGAATTGGAGGGACTCTCACGTATGTATATGGCACAGCCACCTTCACGTCTTGCTGTTCTAAGAGTTCGGAGTAAGTTGTAACCATCGATATGCATTTCTTCCTTATTTATGCAACATTCGCAGTTTTCGCAATCTCCTTGGCAGTGTTCAAGATGTGTTTCCGTGAGGCATGCGATGTCAGCCCTTGTTTCATCCATAAATCCTTTGAGGTACGAAACTTTGTTTAGCAAGTCTTTCGGTTTTGCTCTTGGATATTAGCCAGGACAATATTTATGTTCTTAGTTTTGCGTTGCCCCTTCTGCATTCCAAATTCATTATCCTTCAGTGTCGCGGGTTTTGTAGCCTCGGTCCTCCGAGAAAGATCCGTTCCCGCTTACGTGGTCTGGTAGTTTCCTGCCAGGAAACGGTTCTGCTCGGGGGTTCTCAACTGTGTTGACTGTATGTGCTGTAAGTTTAGCAGCCGAATTATGTCTGCGATATTGAAAAAAATTTGGTTCACGATTTGTATACATAGGTTTCTTTTCGTTTTTTCCTATTGTCCTTTGAACAACATTGTCCTTTGTCCTTCGAGTTTGTTGGTAGATGATGATAGTGGCATCTTTTCCCAAATTTACAGGTCTCATCTCTTGCGTAATTCTTGCAAGTGGCGGGGTGGGGGGTGGGGGGGGGTAGAATTTGCAGCTTTCACCGAATTTACAGTGACCATTATTAGAGTACAATTTGCCCATAGTGGGGTGCTCATATATACACTGCCCTCCCTTATATCTGCAATTGCCCCCTACATAGTATCTCTATACAGTCCCTTCCCCATTTATACTCGAAGCCTTTTATTTGATGGTAGCTTCAGCTTCTTATTTGAAGATAGCTTCAGTCTATTTTCGTGGTTGCCCTTCATATACAGGGCTATTTAAAAGGATTCATCCGATTTCAACTGAGAATATTTCCGCACCTATCAATCGTGCATCAACTGGGCATACACCACATGAAAGAGGAAATCTCTGAGTTTTACAAGATCACCACGAGAGGGCTCCAAAGTCACGCTGTGGCCTAGCCTAGCAACAAACAGTCAGTGTGAAAATGGCGTCCGCACAGCAGAAGGCGTTTTGTGTGTTGCAGTTTTCGAGCTGTAAATCGGTCACCGGATCTTACACCGTGCGACTTCTTCCTTTGGGGGTACGTTAAGGATACTGTGTACGTGCCACCGTTGCCCACATCTTTGGATGAGCTCCGAACTCGCATTGTTACTGCCGTAGAGTCAGTGACAACGGACATGCTAGAGCGAGTATGGGAAGAATTCGACTATGGTGTCGACGTTGCTCGTGTAACTAGGGGAAGTCACATAGAGCATTTATGAGGTGAGAGACAAAATTTGGACAGTTTTTCTTTTGGTTGATGTATCACAAATCACTCTGTATTTGTAACATTAAAAAATATTCTCATTTGAAATCAGGTGAATCATTTTGAATATCCCTGTATATATATATATATATATATATATATACACACACACACATATATATATATATATTATGCAGGAAGGAGGGGCTAAGGGCGAATGCCCGCTAAAACGCCCCCACTCCCAACGGAGGAATAAGAGCCAAAATCAAGGTCTAAGGTTTTCTAGATACCTGGACACTGCGTTGAAGGACTGGAGGTTATAAACATAGGGAAAGATGGATTGAGAATATATTTAGGGTCAAGACGTTGCTCTACAGATCAAAAGGTCGTGAGATCGAGTCCTGGTAAGAACTTTACAATTTCCGATTTCCTTGGTGGGTTGTGGTCCGGATTCCACGTTAAGTTGTATATTTAAGGTGGGGCAGTAAGCTTGACCTTCGTCAGCATGAACAGTTCCGGCGGAACCAAAGCTACGATTATATATATATATATATATATATATATATATATATTATATATATATATAACAATTAAAAGGTACCAAGTTACGTATAATTTTTTTCTAAATTACGATGAAATATTATTACTGCAAAAAAAACGTAACTTGTTCTTAATGTTACACTTTAAAACGAATAATTTTTTCTCTTTATTAGTTTCTTACGAACTATTTATAGTAGATAGTTTGCATTTCCTTAATAGTTTTATAAAACCTTAAAAAGGAAATTATATACGCAGTAGAATTTAAACTTGACAAACGAGCCCAGTAAAGCCTAAAAGAGCCCAGTAAAGCCTAAAGCTTAAGGGTTAAATTAAATTAAATAAATAGTGCAGCTTCACAATTATTTATGTCATTGTATATTGTAAAACTAATGTATTTATTTTATTATTAATAAAGGTTATTCAATTCAATTTAACTATCTTTTAAAAAGGATAAATTAACAATAATTAACTGGTGTGTTGAAGTTAATGACTGTCAAAGTTACTTAGGCTTTTATCTATCAAAAAATTATGTTACTGAGTGGTAAAATTGGATCCGTTGTACCTAAGTTGGTCGCATCAAATTTAATTACTATTAAACCCGTCCCGCTCAGTTTTGAAAGCCAACATTCATCACACAGGGTGTCCACAATGTTTTGTCATCCCAGTAAAATACTAATTGATTTTCGTTTTTCTTTCAGACCTATTTATCACTTAGAAGATGACCTGCCAGCTCTTGGCTTATCTTTAACAGTTCCTCTTGTGAACAGTTTCTTTTACCATCTCAACAGTCCTTTTTGGAGGAACTGTACGACTGAATCGGTTCTGGAAGTCTGCACGGATATTTTCACTGGTTTTGCCATTACGTGGTCGCTCATGGACCCAAGTACTAGTCAATATGCGTTGTTCAATCGTATAAGGGGTTCCAAAAAACCTTAGCCCCCCCCCCCCATTTGCAGCTTACATGTTTACTTATATCGAAATAGTTTTTAGTGATTATAAAAATATATAAAATTCTTTATTTATTGCAGGTATTAAAATTACTCTAGCTGATAAAGTGATAATATAATGGCTTCTCAATTAATTGGTGATTCGGAGAGGCAACGTGTGATAGATCGCATACGAGCAATAACATTTCGGGAAGCTCGTGATGCTGGAGCCACCTTTACAACACGTTCATGGGTTGCCAAAAAGTTGCGAAGAAGTGAGGACTTCGTCAAAAGAAATTGGAATAAAACATTGGATGAATGTGAAATGGATACAACCAAATCTGGGCGCCCAAATTTGCCACTCTCTCAGGAAACAAAGGACATCGTTGAAAGCGGTACGCGTAAGCGGAAAAAGCTGTGCTAAACTTTCTAGAGAGATCGAAGTGTTGAGAGGAAAGATCGTTAGTGGTGAGATCATTCGACTGTACCGTCACAGGCAAGGTTTAAAGCCTTGACATGAACTTCCAAAGCAAAGAAAAACTCAACTTAACATCGATGACAGAATGTGGTTTGCCCATTATCTTGAAGATTGGGATGTGGATGATTTCATGCATTTAGCTGTCTCCGATGAATTTTTTGTTTACGTAACACGTCGGCCTAACTACCAAAATGATCGAGTGTGGGCCATAACACCAGATGAAATCGATGACAATGAACATTATCGCGAATTATTAAAAAGTCCAGACTGTGTTGGTGTGTTTGTTTTGTTCACTGCAAAGAAGCTCATGTGGGTGCTGAAGCCAAATGGTCAGAGTTGGGATGGACAGTATTTTCATGATATTATTCTATCCCAGCATGGCATTCCTTTTCTAAGAAACCCAAACAATGTTATGGATGTCGATCAGGTCACACTTCTGCACGATAAGGCCCCCTGCTTTAAGACATTAGTCACTCAACAGTTGTTGCGGAACCATGAAATCGATTTCTTTGGAAATGAAGAATGGCCAGGAAATTCTCCTGACCTGAACGTTTGTGAACACATTGGATCAGTTATAAAGGACAAGGTTGAATGTCTCTCGTTTCAAGAACCTGCAGGAAATCGATTTTCGAAGGATACAATGACGCAACACATTGAAACTGTTTTAGCAAATTTGCGTAAAGATCAGGATCTATTCACGTCACTTTTGGCAAGCTACCCAAAGCGAATTCAGGCTGTCTTGAAAGCCAATGGCGGGAACACCAAGTTTTAATTGTTTCTCATTAAATGCAGGATTAAATTCTCTTTTGTAAGGTATGTTTAGTTTTACTGTACCTCTAATGGTTTAGGCCATGGGTGGGGGGGGGCTAAGGTTTATTGGAGCCCCGTAGTTGGTGCTATCACACATTTCAAATGGGTGACAAGACAAGATTGAGGTGACAAGACATTGTGGGCACCCTGTAGATGAAGAGGTGTCATAGAAAGAATGATAATTACACTCAAAGTATTGTATAAACCCCCAAAATATTTTAAAATTCACTGCTCAAAAGTGAATTATATATATATTTCCAATGCGGGACATGGGTTGATTTGATTGAATTTGAGTTGGAGCTCGTAGTTTGCTATACGTAGTTTGCTATTCACATTTGAATTCAAAGCAGTCATTCGTTTGTAAAGTGCAGATACTGTAAACTGCTCAATTACTTTATCCTATTTGTAAAGTTTGTTGCAAATTAGATACTTCGTATTTGCAAGTAGCTCGCTAACATATAGATTTAACCAGTCATCTATAATAGCGTTCCTCAACCTTTTTTTGTACTGCGGACCCCTTATCAAAATCTTGATATTTTTGGGGCCCCCCTCCCCAAATATTATCTTTTGCATTATGATTAATTAACATATAGACAAATTGAGGTATCCAAATTAGTATAGTTTTTTTTAGTCTTGATTTATAATACTTCAAAGTCGGAGGAAAAATGTAATAAAAATGTGTAAAACTTACCGACGTTCTGTTTATATAAAAAAAAAAAACAGCATAAAAACAGGGAAGGGGCTCATTTGTGCCAAAAACTCACAGTTCATGAATCGGAAACATAAGATGGTCATAAAAAATAACATCATCTATTGAAACTTTAAAGTTTCAAAAGTAACCGAAAATGTTATCGGTTAGAGGTCAAAATTAGCTACCACAAAACCCCGGGGGGTGGGGGTATTTCTTTACTATTACATCGGTCTCCGGTAGAAAGTTTTAAAAGCTAGTTTTCAATGTTAAAGACATGACTTAAATATGGGTATAAAAATAGGTTAGGTTAGGTTAGGTAAAAAAGGGTACAAAAGGGTTTTGCTGACTATAATTTAGTCAACTTACGGACCCCTTAAACACAATTCACGGACCCCCTGTTGAGAACCGCTGATCTATAGGATAGTATCAGTATGATAGGCAGTACACAGAGGGTTGCCAAATATAAATAGACACCAGAATGATTGTTCTCAAAAACAAATGGCAAAGCAATGCCGGAACACATGTGTGTGTGTGTGTTTGAATTATGTGAAGCTGGCACACACACACACACACACACACACAAGGGGAAGGCAACACGATTCCTAAATATATTGATTTAATAAATTTAATAAAGTTATTATTATCAAATAAAAAAAAGAAAACCGGTGTTTCTTAACACACACACACACACAAACACACACACACAGACCCCCCCCCCCCTCCACATATATATATATATATGTTAATGCGTTATATTTAATGCCTTATATTTATTTCTGTTGTAAAATGTAAAAAGATAAAAAGAGACATTGTGAATGCAAATGTAAACAACTCAAAATTTACATTTCAAAATAAAAATTTGCTTCGTCATCTTTCTTTTTAAAAAATCCACCCATGACATATCCATTTTTCGGCGAATTAAAAAAAAAAAATGACGAAGTTTATCCTTTAAAATAGTTTTTTTTTATTTTCTGTTTTATTTACGATTAAATTTAAAAAATTTTGAGGGGTACCTTCTATATTTATGATTTTTTTTTTTACAATAAAAATATAAGCATTCGTACGATTCTTTCTATCCTATCCTTGTCATACCCGAATATGCCATGCATTGGTAAAAGCACGCAATGTAATCGCTATCCTTATATAATACCCGGGTATTTCTGTGAATAAATTTCAATCGTAAATTGTTTCGCCAACAGGTTCACCAAATTTTCCAAAATCGTGACGCAATATCTCAAAACCATTTTAGTTTTTTTTTTATATAAACCTGTTTTCATCCTATTTTATACTTCATTTGCAAATACAAATTTCTCTGCGTTTTAGGGGTCAAATCGGTTTCATAATTCCAGCAACAACTTAACCAAGTTCAAGGCGAGGTTCCTCCAAGGTCGTAATTATCCAATTTTCGCCCTTTACAATTCCTGTCTTGGCTCAATAAAACGTATTTTCTCGCTGGAAATCATTTGCAAACGGATGAAAAGAGAGGTGAGGAAATGCTAACGCTTTGTGTAACGTTAAAAATAGACGTTGTATCACGATGCAAATATATGAAGAATCCACAGCCATTTTGGCAGGACCCCCAAAGTGGTCACTGTTGCAACTTGGGAGTAATATTTTTCTTTGTGAATTGCGTTGCTATGTTGATAATGTGACGTGTATAAATTGTGTATTATAATTTTTTGTACATTTATCAGTAAAGACAATTTTAAAGGTTTAAAGTCATGTGTTTTTTTTAACTATATGTATATATATATATATATATATATATATATATATATATATATATTTTTTTTTAAATTTATATTTTAAGCATATTTTATATAAGGCTAATTTTATACACACAAGATCATATATATATATATACACACACACACACACACACACACACACACAGTATATATAAATGAATTTGGTTTTGTTTCCGGCCGAAATGTTCATTCGACGGAGGTCAAACTTGTTGCCCCGCCTTAGACCTACAGTTTGACGTGTAATCCGAATGACGACCCACCAGAGAAGTCAGAAAGTACAAAGTCCACGCTCGGAATCGATCTCACGACCTCCCGATCCCGATCAGCAGCCCAGCGTCTTAACCACTAGGCTACCGAGGGTACCCATTTATCTTCCAACTAATTTTTTGGTATGGAAGGATGAACAGCTGGGTGAGCTGAGCGGCGCCGCCTGTCATCGTCGGGAATCGAAAAAAAAATATATATATGTTGGATTCCCAATTCCACCGCACTACCATATATATATATATCTATATGTATTTCATTGCCGGCGAGGGTGGTGGCGCTCAGCTCACACAGTTGTTCATATATATATATATATATATATATATATATATAAACTTATGGATGTATTAACGACTTCAGTGTGGCGCGAAAATGATAAAAAGAATAAAGTATGAAATAATGTACGTAAATTCTATATTAAAACTAAAACTCGTATAAATTGAAGGGTTTCGAGCCCACATTAAACCTTGCGGGGAAATTTTACATTAAACTAAAGGTCACTGATGATGTTAGACACCACCGGGTTTGAAACTGAAATTTATGAGAAATTTATCTTAGAAAAACTGAAATGGACAGTTTCCTTTTCCGATTCATGAATTATCCCCTACCCCAAATTGATTAAACTCTCCTCACCCCCCGAGAAAGATGTTTTTTTGGCATAAAATAATTTAAATGGGGTGAAATCCCCGAAAAATGACAAATGTCGAAACTAAATTTGAATAAATACTGAGCTATAAACATCACCTGACCACTCATCACTTATCACCACTAATTAGTGAACTGCGAAAAGGTGTATATACGAGTAATGGTGATCTTCGCGGTTTTTTATTTTTGGAAGGCAATTCCTGATTTTTTTTTTTTTTTTGGGGGGTGCTTTCAGTATTCCACACCACACACACACACACACACACACACACACGCGCGCACGCACACACGCATAAAATACACATCTTTATTCGGGACACGCACGGAGCTTATTCGTATTCCGGTCACTTTCATCGAAATGAACCTTCTAAGAACAGCGATCATCAAAAAAAAAAAAAAAATTTTTTTTTCAAAATCCGACTGAAAAATAATCCCCAAAAAAGTATCTTCTTCGCCTTATGATTCCCCCCTCCCGGAACAAGCACTGTGAGTCCCCCCTTTTTTTTCCCTTTTCCTATCTATTCGTCCTTTTTTCGAACAAAAACAAAATAAAAACTATTGTTTCGTAATGCACAGATAAAAATGAATAAAAATGGAAAAATTACAACCAACCGAATAACAAGGTAAAAATACAAGGAAAACTGCACATGCAGGAAACCACAAGTGAACCTAACAAAGATTCCTTATATATATATATTACAGTAAGATTGTGACTAGTAATTTCATGAAATCCCTGACATTTTCAGTAATTTCACGTAATTACTGTTTTACTCAGGGACTTCACTGCAGGAACTTCAGATCCTTGGGGAAGGTTAAGAACCTAACCTAGCCTAATTTCAGGAAGTTACTGAAATATTTAAGAATTTTACGTAATTCCTGCAATAAGGTTACTGAAAAATTTAGGGTTTTCATGAAATCACTAATTCCACAATCTTACTGGAACATATACAGGGTGATTAAAAAAGTCAGGATTGGGAGAAATACATTAATTAATTTTACTGTTTTTATAACCTTGGTTGACCTTCCGCCCGAATTGTTCATTCTGACGAAGCTCAAGCTTGTCACTTCACCTTAGACCTACAGTTTAACGTGGAATCCGAACCATGCCCCACCACGGACGGCCAAAAATTACAAAGTCCTCGCCCTGACTCGATCTTACGACCCCCTGATCTGCAGCTCAGCGTCTTAACCACTAGGCTACCCAGGGTACCCATTTAATTTAAAAAATGCGCACCTCAGACATGAAAGTACCTCAGAATTGGAGGTTTAAGTTTGCTACGTTACAAGTTTGCTACGTTACATTGTTGTTTGATACGTAGTTTGACCTCTTTCGCGACATGTATAGTC